>CAEMYA010000036.1:214345-225633 GCA_903131615.1 Diplodus sargus
AAGATGTTGATTTGGTGGAAACAAGGGGGGGGGGCGCTCCGCCACTCCTTAAAAAAATCCTAGAGGAAACACTGATTGCGATATAAATAAAGATGAAAACACAAGTACCATTATGTACATCAGATGATATTGATCAGAGGACAAATTGAGTCAAAACTATTTCATTCAGAACAGCCTCTCCATTTTATTAATTCCCATGAAATTTCCGGGCAGTAATATTCTCTTTGTCCAGCTCGTTGTTCTTGCTGTCTCTCTTAACTTTGAAGCCAAAGTGCCTCCAAACGTCAACTTTAAATTGTGGAGGCGTTGTTAACTTGCCATCCACACCGTCAGTGGGGGGGATCGCTTTTTTTAATTTCACTTGCTCCTCCGCGCTCCTCATGGGCTCCCGTAGTTCATAAAACGAGAAGTTGTTCACTACGAGAAGACCGCGGCAGCCCACAAACACCCGCTATAAAGCAGCTAACATTGAAAATGAGTATAGTGGCACTGAGCTTGCAGTATAGCAGCGCAGCGCTGTTATTCCACCGTCTGGGGAGAACCCTGTATGTGATGTGGATGATCGGCGTCTTCATCTGTATAACGTCTAAAATCAAGTTTTTCTCCCTCACTGAACTGATGACCTCACCATCACCAGGACAATAACCGTCTGGCCCAATCAGGAGCCCTGGCTGTATGGCGGGTGTGGTGGATGCAGTGGCATCACCTTCCCATGTGGGGAAGACTAATACAGCTTCTTCCACTAACATTAGCGGGTCTACTCCGGTTTCTTAAATGCTACAAACCGCCTATTGACCACATCCCCATTTCCCTGAGGTCTGTGATTGTTTCGGTTTTTGTTTTTTTTTAATCGGCTTTATTGATAGAACAGCTAAAGATACGATAGGAAACAGGATGAGAGAGAGGGGGAGTGACACGCGGCAAAGGGCCCCCCTAACCCAGGACTCGAACCTGTCGCCATCACAGCGAGGATAAAGCCTCTGCACATGGGACGCTGCTCTACCAACAGGGCTAAACAGCACCCCGAGGTCTGTGATTTTTATCTGAAGCTTCATGTTTTATGTCACAAATATGCCAGAAACGGTTCTAACAGGAGAGAAAATAACAACAGGCCCATTGAGAAAGAAGCTTCTGTAAAACAGTGGAGAAATTCTTTAAAGCATCACAACCCTCACGAGATGAGTCGTTTCACGTCAAATACATAAAAGTGTGGGAAACCCTGCGTGTGGCTCTCGGTCCAAACCTTATTGGGCCGAGAGCCACACTTCTATTCATGGATCCACGCGTCTCATTCTCACTCACTCAAGACAGCAGCCGTCAGTGAACAGCATGATGTTATATACTGATACAGTAGATGGCGGCGTGGTTTTAAGTCCACTGGTAAATCGAGCATGAAGAAGAGGAGCAGGACTATTTAATGCAGTTGGCTCAACCATAACTTCCTCCGCAAAGAAGAGAGCCGGCCTCATCGTCGAGACAAAGCTCCCACAAAGAGCGCCAGGCCTTGAAGCCAGTTTTTGTCGTGGCCAAGCTTTGTAATTACATCATCATGTGATGCACTGGGGACTTTTTCCCAAAACCAATAACTGTCAGAATTTGGGCAATTCGGTCCAATACAGTTTGGCTTCAAAAAACACCACTGAGCAGTTTTCATAGCAATGAACGGAGCTCCACCTCGAACGCTGTGTCCAGTCATACAATGTCCTTCAATAGACTCATCCCAAATTCCTTCTTTATTTACGCACCACCCCCGGATGTTGAAAACACGCCATCACTTCACGTGGCGGAATTTGGTATGTTCACCCAGGTCTATCATTTAGACCAAAGCCAAGCCAAGGTGATAAAAACCTGTCTACTGCAGAGTCGACTGACCCGGGTGTAAATGCAGAGCGTACACAAAACTGCAACAAGTGGTTAAACCCGCTCAAAAAGTGCCGACTTCCTTGGAGGACATTTATGTCCGCAAGTGCAGAAGTAGAGTCTGGTATCGTGAGGGACTCCACCCATCGGCACAACACCTGTACACTCCCATTCCCTCGGCAGAAGGAAAACTACAGGGTCGATTTTAGTTATTACATCGAAAGTGTTATTGATTCTGTACGCTGCTGGACCCGAATAACACATTTGTTACTTTATATTTTTCAACATGTTGTATGACAATAAAGGGAACTGAAGATTGTTTGAGAATCAATAAATTAAAACCTGTCCTAAACCTGACCATGCAGCTGAACAGCTCCGGTACGTTTTATGAAACGAGCCGCACTTCAGTGAGTCGTCACACCTGAAGAGCAGAAACAGTGTGACGGCTGCTGACATGAAGCGTTTACCTGAAGACATTTTCTCACCTTGAGCAGGACGAAGAACTCAAAGACTCTCCTGAAGGACGGCGGGAACAGGCGGGCATATGTGACTGCCATCTTGAAGAAGAGGGCGTGGAAGAGGCGGTCTCGGACGTTGATGAGGGGGTTCTGGTTCATGTTGGGGTTTCGGATCCTGTTGGGTCCCATGTTGTTGTTGTTGTTGTTGAGAGGGACGTTGTTGTTGTTGGCCTGGTTCTCTGACATGGTCTCTGTCTCTGGTTACTCTGCTCACTCTGCACAAACAGCTGATTCTAGGTCAGCATGGCTGCTGTCAGACCGTCACAGTAAAGGTGAACTCTGACCTCAGATCAGAGCCTGAAGAGGATTCACCTGCTGATGGACCAGATGTCTTCTCACTCTGGGACAGAAGAACACTGAAGCAGGTCAGTCACACAAGCTGCAACAGATTCAAACTGTACTTTTCTCTTTTTCACGTCCCAAATCAACTTTAACAGTCTGATCTCAGTTCAGCCATCTCAGGGAAAGGACCCAGTTCATACAGGCTATCTGATGCCCTCACAGCTCCTGTAACATCTTATATTAACCTGATGTGACCTTGTAAAATACTCCTGTTGTACTCGGATACTTTGTCTGATCTGCAGTTCATCATGTTAGTGATTCTCACCAGCGTCTTATTTTTCACTGGACTGGTATCCTGACCATCAGAGACCCTGAGGATCACTGACAACATGTGTTCATTCAAATAGCTGTTGTGGAATGTTTACCATCATCAGATCAATACCAATTAATCAGCTGTTACTTTCAGACATTAATATCTGCACTGTAGTATTACTGTAACTCTGTACACATGTTAAATAATAAAACCACTGATGGAGACTGAAGATGTTACCAACAGTGATTATTTTAATTTCCTCAAAGCTTTTTTTAAACACATAAAATGTTCGAGGTGCTCTATCACTCCATCACCATTATCTCATGATTTTGCAATCATATCATTTTTTCACTGAATGTTTTGTCATTCAGTAGTTTTATTTCATATCATACGCACATCTGAGTCATCGTGTCAGAAAAGTGTCTGTAATGAGCCGAGACTAATCTCCAGTCCAGATATTTGGTGAGCTCTTTACAAACTGGAAATGATCTGAAGCCAATGAAAAGTGCCTGTGTAAGTTGCACAGACAAAAGACGTTGAGGCAACACAGTACAGTAGAACCAAGACATGACAAGCGTTAAGTATTGATTATCAGGATGAGTCGGTGGTGAATGCCACCTATGTTGAGTTTATGATGTAGCGGCTCACAGACTTAAAGGTCAGGACCTTCAGCTGTACACATGTAGGTTAACTGGTCCGTTATCAGTGACCCACTGAGCTCATATCTCACTGTAGATCAGTGTGTTAATGGAGGACTGAAGCTCCACGCTGAGCGGATCACACCACCTTTTTTGGTAGAAGAGGTTTGGTAGACGCTTGTTAACACAACACTTCCTGCTAATTCTGATCAGATAATATATATCGATCAGACATATACACATATACATATATATATGTGTATACATACATATATACACACACACACATATATATATATGTGTGTATATATACATATATACACACATATATATATATATATATACACACATATATATATATATATATATATATATATATGTGTGTATATATACACATATATACACACATATATATATATATATACACACACACACACATATATATATACATATACACACATATATACACATATATAAAGTATATACATACACATACATATACATATATATATACATATATACAAGCGACAGTCTTGAGTTGAGCTGTCTGTCTGTCTCCCACTGCATGTATTTTGTATCAGTATCAAATATAGATGTGAGGTAAGTTAATGTAGGTAGTCCTGCTGTCTCTTGCAGTACTGTATGTATTTGTACCACTGTTCTGTACTTGTATCAGAGTATACATCTATACTGACATCATCAGCTGCACTGCTCGTCCTGGGGCCTGTTGTGTGTATCTGCCTCACTGTGTGTATTTGTACTACTGTATGTAGGTGTATATTATATTTGTACTTGCATCAGTAGTGGAGTGTATTTGGGCTGTCCTGCTCGCCGTGAGGCCTGCTGCCCGTCTGTCAAAACAGGTAAACATACTCCAGACAACTCTTCATATCTCTAAATGTGACTAGCTACAGTTAACACTAGCTTCCCATTAGCATTCAGCTGTCTTACCTGTTATTTACTCCACAGCAGAGTCCATGCTAACGTCTTCCCTCGGTGTTTTCATCAGAGCAGGTATGCTCAATAAATGCAACAGCTAGCTGTTAGCACTGTTAGCCCAGTTATCTGGCACCTTTAGCGCGCTAGTCGTCCATAGGAAGAGACCGATAAAGCAGCTAGCCGCAGCGGCGGAGTTAGCAAGCAGCTAGCTGGTGGAGTCAGCTAGCAGCTAGCTGGTGGAGTCAGCTAGCAGCTAGCTGGTGGAGTCGTTTCAGTTTAATCCAACAGACATTAAAGACTCCGCCTGATGCGTCAAGATCAACTCCGAGCTTCACTTCAGCTAATACAAGCTAACAGAGGCTAGCTGGAGCTAACAGGAGCCTGACGGTTGCTGTTATGAGATGGAACCACAACCAGAGCGGAAATCCGGGTCCTAAACAGCCGCCCGTGTCCCGGAGTTCTGTCTGACAGGTTTACCAGCTGCTGCTGGCCTCAGCGTCACACTGCCGCCATCTTCTGGAGTTTCCATCAGTCCTGAAGTGACCCAAACACCGTCCGTGACTCCATCATGTCCTCTCTATGTCATTTATACAGTATTAATGTATCCTACACATGTTGTACACTTCCTGGTAGCTGACAGTGTTTGGAGCCAGTCGGCTGTTCGATAATGTGAAGTTGTGCTGATCACAGAGCTGCCGCCAGTCTTTATTCATTTTCCTTCTCAAAATGATCCTTTCCCTGATTTTAAAAGTAAAATACAACTACGGTACAAGAGTTGTGCTTTTATACTGTCCCACCTGTATAGCACTCTACAGTCTAACAGCAGCACGAACGACTTCCTCCTGTCAAACCGACACATTTTATTAAAACGGTTTTACGCCTTTTCGCACTAACCGGTGCACCTGGGAGACTCAGCTCAGGGATTAATCTTAGGTTGTTTCCTCCTGACTTGCCTGCAGAGGAGGCTGTCCGGAGGCGCCGTGTCAGTTAAACACAAACTACAGTCTAACAGACATCATAGAAACTCTGTACAGATAATTAAAAGACGCCACATAAGCATCATACAAGCAGTAAGACATAGAGTTACCGTTTAGTTAATGTTTTTAGTGTAATTCAATAATTTACAGACAGGCAGGTGTGGAGACAGCTGTACGACCTGTAGGGTCCTGAGATACTGTCGAGCTGAATGAACAGTGGAAGGTTTGTTGTTCCAGCAGCTAACATGAACACGTCTATGTCTTATTATAGTAAACTCCACAGATTTAGTTCATATTCTTATTTCAAAGATTGAAAAGAATCTTTTGTCGAGAAAACGAGTTCAATGTTTTTGATCTTCGTCTCTGGAGCTGAAAACAAAGAAGTGAGCTAACGTTAGCGGCTAAATTACACTTCTTTCAACGTATTACCACAATTTTTTGGTACTAATTTACTGTAAATTTCTAAATATGAATGTTTGTATTCTGACCGAAGTCTGGTTTAATTCGGCAATTTTCTTCAGCTCAGAGCTGCTGCTTTGAACAGGAGGTCTCGATGTTTAGCTGGAAACTACAGACCTCATCAGAATAAACTGCCGCATCGAAATCTGCTTAAATTCGGAGTTTTTTAAAGGATGTTCGCTGTGGGAGGTTGAAAAGCAGAGTGGCAGAAGCTGAAGTATACAAATCCTTTAATACTAAGTAGTAGGTACTGTAAGTACTGCCATACTACAAGCTAAAGCATTACAAATCATAACCTAGTAAATGCTGATGATCGATATTTTACTGAAGTAAATTAAACTTAGTTTACTGATATATGATTTGATTATTGTCACTGACGCATTCATGTGTAAACAAGGTTTCATTGTATTTCACGGAGTTTAATCAGAAGCTGAACACCTTGTTCACGAGTGTGTCTGTTCTTAGGTGAAGCCCCCCCTGCTGGCTTTCTTCTTCTGTGGTTAAATCATGGAGCTGGCCTATGTGTGTGAGTGGGAGAAACGCCCAAAAAGCACTCACTGTCCCTCCATCCCTCTGGTCTGCTCCTGGTCCTGCAGGAACCTGGTGGCCTTCACCACAGACCTGAAGAACGATGATGATGACAAAGGTACACACATCCAGCACAAACACGCCCAACAGGAAGTCCGCAGATGAAGTCAAGTGAAGAACCTGACTGAGTAAAGAATGTGTGAGGCGCAAACTTCATTTACCAGAACATCATTCAAGGTGTGTGTGTGTGTGTGCGCGTGTGTGTGCGTGTGTGTGTGTGTGTGTTTCAGATGTTAGTCATATGATCCACATCATCGACACTGAGCACCCCTGGGACGTTTACTCCATCAATTCTGGACACACTGAGGTCATTTCCTGTCTGGAGTGGGACCAATCAGGTTAGCCGATCTTTAAGAGTCTACTGTGAGTTTATATGTTTATTTTTTAGTTTATTTTTGTCTCATTTGTTCCTTGTCCCTAGGACGCAGGATGTGACACAGACTCTCTGAAGACGTCTCTGAAAATGATGTTTGTGGACGTCTTCTCTGAGAGACTTTACATCTGTGTCAACACGTTTGTGTATTTATGGATCACTGATTGTATTTAGTGTGTGTGTGCAGGCTCGAGGCTGCTGTCTGCAGATGGGGACGGTCAGATTAAGTGTTGGTCCATGTCTGATCACCTGGTGAACAGCTGGGAGAGCGTCCTGTCCAGCTCTCTGGATGGGGATCCGATCGTGGCTCTGAGTTGGCTGCACAACGGAGTGAAGCTCGCCCTGCACGTCGAGATGGTAACGCTTACTCACACACAGTCACGGCTGTAGCCAGCGATGACTCAGTGCAATATAACTGAATGATCAGGAGCTGAAACATCTGATCAGTCCTTTAAGTGTCTTATTGCAGCTCTACTTTTATTAATCTATTATGTTGTTATTTCATGAACAATATGTTGGGAGTTGGTCAGCTGGTCCCAGGTCAGCTGGCGCACTGTTATTCTCCCACAGTCACTCCACCACATGACAGCGTAATGAAAGAAGCTGCAGCTGTGAAGTCATCACAGCCCGAGCTGACAGAGAGCAGTAATGTGTCTGTTGTATTAAAAACGTATACGTTTAATGTATACATAACGTGCATAATTCAAAACTAATACTGCTGCTGTCTGCCATGATGTGTCGAAATATTCAATCTAATATGTGCATTGAATTTGACACACTCAGTGATGAAGAGGAAGAGATCATGTGATACACAGGAAACACACAAACTACTGTCATGTTTCAGCCACAGACGGTCTTCAGGTGAAAGTGAAGATATGATGAGTCACCTAATATGAGACATTTTCATGAAAATAACACCTCCCTAATCTTATTGTCTTCTTGTGATTGGACAAACCAGATGTGGGGGGTCACACTGTGACTTGGGACATCTGGACTGGATTCATCAAAGTTTAATACTTGAGTTCTTCACTGTCACTGCATATTAAACTGACACTAAAGTATAAGACCACAGAGTCTTAACAGGTGTTTACAGAGAACAGCTGCTAAAAAAGAAACTAAATCTGAAAAAAATATTTTTTTTATCTGGACCTCACTATTTTCTTTCCCTTTTGCTTCAGTCGGGTTCTACAAATTTCGGGGAGAAGTTCTCTCGGGTGAAGTTCTCTCCATCTTTGACTCTGTTTGGCGGGAAGCCAATGGAGGGATGGTTGGCAGTGACGGTGAGCGGTTTGGTCACCGTGTCGTTGTTGAAGCCAGGTGGCGCATTGCTGACGGCCAGTGAGAGTTTGTGTCGGCTCAGGGGACGCGTGGCGTTAGCTGACATCGCCTTCACAGGAGGAGGGAACATCGTGGTGGCAGCGACCGATGGCAGCAGCTCATCCCCCATCCAGTTCTACAAGGTCAGAAATCACAAGAACACCTGATCATCTTCTTGTTCCACCTCCAGCATGAAATAAAGTTTTTCTGTGTGTTCAGGTGGTCGTCAGCGTGGTGAGCGAGAAGTGTCGCATTGACACTGAACTGTTACCGTCTCTGTTCCTGCGCTGCACCACTGACCCCCTGAGGAGGGAGAAGTACCCCGCTGTCACACACCTCAAGTTCCTCACCAGAGAGAACTCTGAACAGGTAACCACCAGGATCACAGAGAATTCTGACAGGACCACAGTAGAACCAAACAGTAGTTCTGATGTGATAGATGAAAGAACAGAAGAACATGAAGTGTGTGTGTGTGTGTGTGTGTGTGTGTGTGTTGTAGGTTTTGCTTTGTGCGTCCAATCAGAGTGGAAGCATCGTGGAGTGCTGGTCTCTGAGGAAGGAGGGACTTCCTGTCAACAACATATTCCAGCACCGCTCACCAGTTGGTAAGAAACAGACTGACTCTAACCGGCCTAAGTGATGTGTTCTAATGTTTGACCACTGACCTCTCGTCCGTGTCCAGTCGGCGAGAAGCAGCCGACTATCCTGAAGTGGAGGATCCTGACGACCACCAACGACCTGGAACGAGTGTCGGCCGTCGCTCTGCCCAAACTGCCCATCTCCATCTCAAACACCGACCTGAAGGTGGCGTCAGACACCAAGTTCTGCCCTGGACTCGGTGAGGAGAACTTATGGGTTAGCAAGTTTGGACCTGGACCAGGTTTAACCTGAACAGGAGACTGTCTTTGCCCCATTTCAACCCACCTCACCAGACTGAGAACCGGTTCTCTCTGTACTCAGGTCTGGCTCTGGCGTTCCATGATGGAAGTATTCAGATCCTCCACCGTCTGTCCCTACACACCATGGGAGTCTTTTACGGCTCCCCATCCTCCTCCGGTCAGAGACCTGGAGACGAGTCTGCCATTAAACGCCAAAGAACTGGAGGCCCTGCCCTCCACTTCAAAGCCCTGCAGTTCTCGTGGACCTCGCTGGCGCTGGCCGGAGTCGACAACCATGGCAAGGTGACAAGTTATCTCAGATTCATTATGTTTCACCTGTGTGTTGCCAGGGACACATCTGTATCTGTAAATAAACAGCCGAAATTGCTTCTTTTTATTTTCTGTCATCACCGTGACAAAGGGACCCTGCAGGCTGGAGCTGTGATCCGGTGAAATGCTCTGAATTATATGAAGAGTCTTAGTTCTGACATGCAGCAGAACTAATCATCAGGTGTCATCTGGTTTTGTTTCCTGTTCAGCTCCACATGCTGCGAGTGTCGCCCTCTATGGGTCAGGTGCTGGAGATGAACACGACGCTGCGCCACCTGCTGTTCCTGTTGGAGTACTGCATGGTGACAGGCTACGACTGGTGGGATGTCCTGCTGCACGTGCAGCCCACTATGGTGCACAACCTGGTGGAGAAGCTGCACGAGGAGTACATGAGGCAGAACCAGGCGCTGCAGCAGGTCAGTAAGGCATGATGGGAGAATCAGACACCCTAACACTCAGGAGTCACATTAAACCTCCTGTTAGCTCTTACTCCTCAGCGGTCACAGAAACTGCAGTAAACTACACTTCCCATGATGCCTCAGTGGGGCTGTATGTTCCCTGTTTTAAATGTCTCACTCAGGTTCTGGCGACACGTATCTTGGCAGTGAAGGCATCTCTCTGTAAACTCTCCACGGCGACGGCAGCGCGAGCCTGCGACTTCCACGCCAAACTGCTGCTGATCGCCATCAGCTCCACCTTAAAGTCTCTGCTGAGGCCACACGTCCTCAACACACCTGACAAGAGTCCAGGTGACCGACTGACCGAGATCTGCGCCAAGAACACAGACACAGGTGAGACACCTGAGGGACAGGTAAGAGGACACGAGGTGAAGACCTGTGATTGATCACTGTGTACTTCCTCAGATATCGATAAGGTGATGATCAATCTGAAGACGGAGGAGTTTGTGTTGGATGGTCCCCCCCTTCAGTCCCTGCAGCAGCTCATCCAGTGGGTGGGAGACTTTGTTCTCTACCTGCTGGCCAACCTGCCCAACCAGGTGAGAACACAGCTGATAAGATCCAGGTGATGAGTAGGTGAACAAGGTGGATGAATTTCCTTCGGTCATATAAACAAGAGACACAAAGTCAGCAGTCAGAATGTTTCTGCACATGTTGAGGATCATCACCTGAGTAGGACCTGTGTCATGTGAAGGATCAAATGTTTTGACAATAAAACACAATAAAGTTAAAAGTTTATCTCCATAGTGGGTCAAGTGTTCAGGTCAGACAGGTGATCATTTAACAACAAACATGCCAGACCTGTGCGGTGTCCGTCTGTCCTGCAGGGCTCCATGGTCCGGCCAGGGTTTGGCTTCATGAGGGACGGGGCGTCTCTGGGAATGCTTAGGGAGATGTTGGTGATGATCAGGATCTGGGGACTGCTGAAGCCCGGCTGCCTGCCCACATTCACCGCCACGTTTGACAACCAGGACAGCATGCAGCTGCTGTTCAGACTGCTCACCAAGCTGTGGCTCTGCTGTAAGAGACTACTGATCAGGGGTCTGGACCGATCCTCTGTCAGAGATCTGGACCGATCCTCAGTCAGAGATCTGGACCGATCCTCAGTCAGAGATCTGGACCGATCCTCTGTCAGAGGACTAGACCGATCCTCTGTCAGAGATCTGGACCGATCCTCAGTCAGAGATCTGGACCGATCCTCTGTCAGAGGTCTGGAACCGATCCTCTGTCAGAGATCTAGACCGATCCTCAGTCAGAGATCTGGACCGATCCCCTGTCAGAGGACTAGACCGATCCTCTGTCAGAGGACTAGACCGATCCTCTGTCAGAGATCTGGACCGATCCTCTGTCAGAGGTCT
>CAEMYA010000036.1:230753-242586 GCA_903131615.1 Diplodus sargus
CCCAGGCGCTCCAGCACTCTACATGGGCCCACCCACTGGCTGTCCAGCTTAGGACACCGGCCATTCTTTTGCGGAGGGCTGTAGACCTAAACCAGCTCTCCAGGCAGAAAGTGTCTCCCTTGAGCCCTCACATCATAGTTCTGTTTTTGTCTCACACCAGCACTCTCCTGCTGCTCCCGTGCATAACTCTGTGCTGAGCCCAGGCGGTCCTGAAGCTTCCTGGCATACTCAGGACCAGAGGGTGTGTCCACAAAATCTGGGGGCCAGCCAAACGGCACCACTGCCAGGGTGTGGAGCTCTCTCCCCAGCATGAGGAGAGCAGGGGTGCAGGATGTGGTCTCTTGAACTGCAGAACGACACGCCATGAGCACCAGGGGTCATCCCAGTCCTGTTGGTGTTGTGCAGTGAGAATAGCCAGTTGCTGTCCCAAAGTGCGGTGAAACCTTCCCACTTCCAAACCCGTCACTCTGGGGCCGCAAAGGAGTGGTGCGGGTCTTGTGTGCCCCCAGATGTTCACACATGATGGCAAACACCCAGGACTCAAAATTTCTCCCCTGGTCAGAGTTTATGGTCTCAGGCACTCCGAAACGGCTGAACATGCCCTCCACCAGGGAATCCACCACGGTCTCCGCCTCCTAATCGGGCAGAGCGTAGGACTCGGGCCACTTTGTGAAGTGGTCTATGGCAGAGAGATCATAGCAGTTCCCTTTGTCTGAGCGGGATAAAGGGCCCACTACGTCCACCGCCACTCTCTCCATCAGGCCCCTCACTAGAAACTGTTGAAGTGGTGCATGAGAATGGCCAGAGGGACCCTTGCAGGCTGTGCAGGGGTCACAGCAGGTCACCACACACTTCCCATGGTGGTCATTGCTGTGCCTCCACTCACTGCAGAACAGGCTGAAGGTCCACATCTTGTACCTGCTGTCGTCTCAACTCTGACATGTCCACAGTCTGTAGCTCCCGGCATAGGAGCTCCTGCCCCTGTTGCTCGGTGGAACTGTCTTCCTCCTCGCAGCTTTCCCTCTCTCGCCTCTCTCTTCTTGCAGTAGCGGCACCTGTCCGCTGCACACGGCCGGTGCGAGAGAGCATCTGCATTTGCGTGGCGTGCCCCAGCCCGGTGCTCCATGTTGAAGTTCAAAGCCTGGAGCTCCTCTAACCACCTGGCCACTTGCCCCCCTGGCTCCTTGAATGTCATGAGCCACTGAAGAGCAGAATGGTCAGTCCGCACCTTAAACAACAAACCACACAGGTAATATTTGAAGTGTATGATTGACAGTACCACCGCCAAGAGCTCCCTGCGGATGATGCAGCATCGCTTCTCATGCTTGTTGAATGCTCAGCTGAAGTAAGCGACCACCCGCTCTCCCTTCTGCCCCACCTGGGACAGCACACCTCCTACACCCATATCGCTAGCGTCTATATTCAGGATGAAAGGCAAGGTGGGGTCGGCTGGGGACAGCACTGGAGCCTCGCACAGGGCACACTGGAGGCTGCTGAGCGTCTCCCGACATTAATTAGTCCATAAAAAGTCTCTGTCCTTTTACAGGAGCTGGAACAGGGGTGCGGCAGTGCAGGCAAAACCCAGTATAAACCTCTGATAGTACGAAGCCAAGCCCAAGAAACTTTTCAGCTGCTTCTGGTTGATGGGGTGGGCCAATCAGTGACAGCCTGCACCTTTTCCTTCATGGTGCCGATGCCCTCCCCTCCCACCTTGTGCCCCAGAAAGTACACCTCCCGCTGCATGCAGTGACACTTGTCTGGATGCAGCCTCAGGCCAGCTGCTCCGATTTTTGTCAACACCAGCTGCAGGGAACCCAGGGCAGCCTCGAAGGAGCTGTCATGCACCAGGATGTCATCGAGATAGACCAGGCACTGCTGACGGGGTACGCCAGTCAGCACCTTGTCCATCAAC
This sequence comes from Diplodus sargus, assembly GCA_903131615.1. Lineage (NCBI taxonomy): Eukaryota > Metazoa > Chordata > Actinopteri > Spariformes > Sparidae > Diplodus > Diplodus sargus. Next base: position 232,666 of record CAEMYA010000036.1, read on the forward strand.
CTGGCAAAGGTGGCAGGAGTGTTACACAGTCCAAAACAGAGAACCTTGAACCGCCACTGCCACAGCCCCCGCCCGGTGCAGAAGGCAGATCAGGTCTGGACTCAACCGCGAGGGAGACCTGGTAATATCCATTGCGGTGGTCCAGGGATGAGAACCAGGAGGACCCTGAGACCAGATCCAGTGACTCATCAATGCGAGGCAGGGGGTATGAATCCTTCTTGGTTACTCCATTCACCTGTCTGTAATCTGAGCAGAGCCGCCAGCCGACTTTCTCAGGGACCGTGACAACGGCTGCTGCCCACGGGCTATCTGAAGGCTCAATGAGGTCTGCCTGCAGCATCTTTACCACAGCTTCATCACAAGCCTGCTGACAAGCCAGGGGGAGGCGTTGAGGGCGACACTTGATAGGCTGTGCATCCCCTGTGTCGACCTCGTGCTGCGAAAGATGAGTTCTCCCCATCTCTTCATCACTCACAGCAAAACAGTCTCGAAACCCCAGCAGCACCTGCCACAGCTGTTCCTGCTGCTGTGGGTCCAGGCTGCTACAGTTCCTCTCCCATATCTCTCTCACTGCAGCCAACACCCTCTTCTCCTCCATCTGTGGTAACGAGGGTGGGGCTGCTGCAGAGAGATCCCTGCTTGGGCTAATGGGGCGATTCTCACTTTGGGGGTGAGACACAGGAGACAGGGCAACAACAGTCTCTACTGCATTTGCTGCATGATGGCCAGGGGGCGCGTCAGGGAGAAGCCTGGGGGACAGGGATAACTGGCCCCTTTTGAAAACCCACTGTCCCTCTTAGGAGATCCAGCTGGCAGCCTGCGGCCCTTAAGAAGGCAAGACCCAGAATACATGGGTCCTGCACTGCAGCTATCCATGCTGGGTGATGCAGCGTTCTTCCCCCCACAGATGCAGACAGCATGCCCTTCATAGGAGCAAGCTCACCTGTGACTGTGCGCAGTCCCACCAAGGTGGGCTCGAGCTGTGTCCCCTCTGGTACCACATCTGGTCTCATCACAGTCACTGTTGACCATGTATCCAATAGTGCCAAGCAGGGCACTCCCTCCAACAAGAGTGACAAGAGTCCCCTGCAGAGGCTCGCCCCACCGTGACAACTGGCTCCCGGCCTGAGTTGTTAGAGTCATTTGTTTCTGGGGGAAGTGGTGCCTGGCTCCCCCGGCTGTCATGTTGAGCACCTCCAGACTGAGGGATATGGCGGCCCTGTTACAGATGGGGCTGATGTTTGGGTCCTCATACCCCCCTCTATGCGGGCACTGAGCCGTTTCCCTGAGCCTGGCGTGAGTTGGGGCACTCTCTGACCAATTGTCCAGGTTGGCCACACCCCCAGCAGACCCTGGGCCCACTCTGCTCACTCTGCACTTCTGGGGGCATGTGAGCATATGCTCACCTCATCAGGCTCTCTGTGTCGTTGGCCAACACCCGCAGCAGCTCCCCAGTCTTTCTGCCCTGGTTACTCAGTTCATTTTGCAGGAGCTCAGGCTGTAAACACTGTCCAAACCGCCTCTGTAAAGCTCCCACTAAAGCTCCATAGACTTGTCTATCCTTAGGGCTCAGCAGCAAAAGACAGGTCAGTGCATCATCTGTGAGGCACAGAGCCAGCTGCAGCGCCTTATTGTCCATTGACCATCCTTCTGCATGTGCTGACAGTACAAACTGGGCCAGGAAAGCCTCCCAAACTGACCTACCAGAGTACTTGGGGGTCTTGACGAATGAGACAACAACTGGGTGTAGAGCACCATCATGTCTGCCACCAACCTCCGCCCGTTGGTCACTTCTGGTGCAGCGAGGAGTGGCGTGAATCGCAGATGAAGGGGTCAGGCCGGTCTCGTTAGCCATTTTCACCACGGCATCTCTCAGACGATCCCTCGCTGCGTGAGCAGCTCTCATGTCCTTTGACCACCCGCAAGCACCGCCATCCCCCTCGTCCTTCACCTTCTTTCCTCCTCTGCCATTCATGACTCGCGTCGGCTAGCGCCGGTTAACAGGCTGACTCGATAGCGATGCCGAACCAGCCTGACAGGATGCCGTCTTCCGTCCAAAGTCCCTTCTGATACCAGTGTAACGTTTCACAGAAGCGTCCGAGACGAGGAACAACTCTGAAGTACACACTTTATTCAGCCTCACGAACACAAAATACACAATCACATTCTCAGCTCTCAGCAACACACAACCTCCCTTATTTTTACTCACAGACTTCGAGACTGGTGAACCCCAGCAGTTGGGCTCTCATGTATATTCAAGCACTATTATAGATCCACTGAAGACCAGACCTTCTCCGCCTCTGATTGGTTGGCTTCGTTGGTGTTCGTTTCGTTTGTTTCTGATTTCAAACTGTGAACTCACAATTTCCTGGTAAACACTCCGACCTCTTCTGCCTCTCCTGCTCTGCTGCTGCTCCGCTCGGCATCACTCGCCATCCGACACCACCGTCAGTCAAGCAAAGGATGCTCTGCTGTTCCTCTCAGAGACTCTGCAGCTTAGACAGCTGAAGAGGTCGCTGTGTTTACCAGCTCACAATCAGCTGAGCTGTGTTTAGGTACAATCAGACACCAGGTCACTGACCCCTGTGTTCACCCCACACAGCTGCCCATTGTGGCTTCTTCTATGGTGTCTCTGTACTTCCTGGAGCTGACCGACGTGGTGCAGCCGGCTCAGGTGGGGTTCCGCTGCCACGACCGAGAGCTCAGCATGCCGTATGTGGACGGAGGAGACGAGCTGATCCCGCTGTTGATGCTGCTGAGCCTCGCCTTCGCCGGGCCCGCTGCCTCAGTAACACAAACACACACACACAAAGTGCATTTGTTTTGTGTGTTATATCATGTTGAGGGTGCGTTTGTTTTGTGTGTTAGATCATGCTGGTCGAAGGTCTCATCTACTGTCTGCAGTCCAGACTGAAGCTCCGCAGACCTGAAGGAAGCATCAATGCAGGTGGCTGCAACTTCAACTCCTTCCTGAGGAGGACGGTGCGTTTTGTCGGTATGACACACTACGACTATGCACACAACACATACAACCACCAGGTGCTCCAGGTGTGCACGTATTCGGTCTCTACACCTGTTTGTGTCTCTGCAGGTGTGCACGTGTTCGGTCTGTGTGCGACGGCGCTGGTCACTGACATCATCCAGCTGTCGACAGGTTACCACGCTCCGTTCTTCCTCACTGTCTGTAAACCCAACTACACTCTGGCTGGCGGCTCCTGTGACAGAAACGCTTACGTCACTAAAGACATCTGTGCAGGACACGACCAGCACGCCATCATGGCTGCCAGGTGAGTTTCCTGCTCTTTCCTGTTCATGCTTTCTGTTGGTCAGGATAGACATGTTGGCCGCATTAAAGTGATTATTGATAACGTTTTCTGATCTTTTTCTGTCCTGACAGGAAAACTTTCCCTTCCCAGCATGCAACTCTGTCAGCCTTCGCAGCTGTTTATGTTTCTGTAAGAAAACCTTCCTGTCACCAGTTTGTGTCACAGATCAGCTTCATCAAACGTTATTCATGACATTAAATTAGTTTTACAATCTGTGAGATGATGAAGTTGATCATCTGTTTCCTTCCAGATGTATTTTAACTCGACCATCTCTGACAGCACCAAGCTGCTCAAACCCGTCCTGGTGTTTGCCTTTGCCATCGCGGCAGCGTTAACAGGTCTGACTCAGATCACTCAGCATCGCAGCCATCCCATTGACGTGTACGTGGGCTTCCTCATCGGCGCTTTCGTCGCTGCTTATTTGGTGAGATGTGAAACATCTGGATGTTTTCCCCTTTTATGACTTTAATAAGTGGACTCACGGTATAATTTGCATTTTTTTGAGAAGAATTTAGAATGACACTCATAAATGTCAAAGTGAAAACAGATTTCACGTACAGTATATATCATATACAGATTTAAGTAATGAGCTGACATCACAGAGTGAAGGCACAGTGTTGACGTCAGAGTCGTGTGTGTGTTGCAGATCTCATTGATATGTTTGACTTTCACTTTTTAGTTTTCTTTCTCACAGTTTGATTTCAGACAATTTTCCGTCTTCAGACATTTTGAAATTATTATTTTTCTTCGTCAGGCTTTTCACGCTGTCGCCAACTTCAAGTCCTCTGATGACATCGTTCCAGCCCCTCCTCCCCCACCACCGAAAGAGGACCCTTTGCGAGCGCTGACTGAGCGAGGACATGAGTCCGTCTACAATAAGGGCCCTGCCTCTGCCTCAGAGAGTAACGATGAGATAGCAGCGGCCCCGGCCCCCATGGACCGGCTTGAGGGCTTGGGGCCCCTGCAGAGGGAGAAGGACTCCATGGGGAGCCTGAAGAGGGCCAGTGTGGACGTGGAGTTGCTGGCTCCTCGCAGCCCCATGGGCAAGGAGACCATGCTGACCTTCAGCAACACGCTGCCGAGAGCCAGCATGAATGTTAACGGCGTGCTGGGGGCCAACATCGGCCCGGAGGACCTGGTTCAGCAGGTGCAGCCAGTGCAGCCAGTGCAGCCAGTGCAGCGGCGTCTGAAGGCAGTGCAGGTTCCCATGGACCCGATGCGTTCGCAGCAGCTGGTATCGGAGTGGAAGCAAAAGTCGATGGAGATGAGAGGGCTGAGCGTCCGGGACGAGGCAGAGTGTGAGGCCAGTGAGGAGGGCTCCGAGGTGGGGTCTGTGGGAACCGACGAGGGGGGGTCTCAAGTCCCCATCTACCAGCCTGCAGTGCAGTCTGGGAGGACAGCCTCCAGCCGCAACCCCACCCCACCTCCGGGTGGTGCCAAAGCTGTGGCGACTCCCAGACCACCACAGATCCCTGAAGCAGGACCCCCACCAGTGTCCCCAAAAAGCGCCTTGACCCGGGCCAAGTGGCTCGCTATCCGAGAGAAGACAAGCGGGGAGGGGTCAGTCCGTGGCGCCGCCAATCAGCCACGACTCATGCAGGTCATCGCCATGTCAAAGCAGCAGGGCCTCCTCCCATCAGCCTCCTCGGGGGAGAAATCCTCTGAGACCACCTCCACCTGCTCCGGCACCTCCTCCACCACCGACTCCCCCCACTATCGCCCTCCGTATGAGCAGCGAGAGGGGTCGGGTATCATCACCGTGGACGCCCACGCCCCTCACCATCCTGTTGTCCAAGCCCCACCGCATCCTCAAGCCCCAGCGCTCGCCGGTAACGGTAACCCTTGGGAGTGGGTGGGGGCGCCCAATGGGGGCGACCCGCGAGACACCTACGACTTAAACAGCCAAAACCGGGGCGACTCTGCTGCCCATGGCAGCAGCTTCAGGCCACACCGCTCTGCCTCACCACGTGCCACAGTCGACTCTGAGCTGGCCCAACCTCCACCCAACCCGCAGGTGGAGCTGTCAGTGGACGCTCAGCGCAGGGAGATGGCCATGAGACGCAAGACGGCACTGGTTTTGTTGGATCGAGAGAGTCGTAACAAGACGGAGCAGGAGAACTATTACAAGAGTCTGCAGGGAAGAAGGTTCAAGGACTAGTCTCTTTACCTTTCAAAATAAAAGCCTTACTCTGGTCACTAACATCACAGTACCTGACTGCAGTTGCTATGCATTTCTTCATATGATGGAAAACTGGACTCACAGGAAACAAAGTTTGTCATCCAGGACGGAGACGACTGGTCAGAGGCTCAACACTTTGTCACTCTGTCAAAAGACACGCTGATACTGTCATTTTTTATCGAGTCACACTCAATGAATGTCAGTTTAATCTTTAAAATCCAAAAAGTCTCAGTTTGCCATAAAATATCAGAATATGTAATTATAAAGATGGTGTTCGTTAAGTGACGTCATCTTTTTGAAAACTCATGGAGTCGTCCTGCATGTCAGCTAACTGTGCAGGGCCGGCGGGCGGCGGCCATGTTGCTGTTGGTGACGTTTGTTGAGGGGCTGTTGTTTACTGACATTTTTATATTCTTTAATATTTTATTTTCTTTAAAACAAACTGTGAAATGATCTTTTAAGTAGAACATCATTTGTGACAATTCAAACAGGATCAAGAAGTATTTGTCTCCTCATCGTCCCACTGGTTGTTTCTGTGGAGACACTTGAAGTGGAGGGACGACGTCTCTCTCCTGACGTCTGTCTGGACTTCATGTGACTTGTTTCACTGATCCAGGGACATAAATCAGGAAGTGACATCACCAGAATAAAGTTCAGTTTCCCTCAAATACGTCATCTCAAACATGATGTTGTGACCAGTTATCAATCACTCTTTTTTTTTTTTATTGAGGACCATCCACAAGTAATAGATTACCTTTGTCCACAGTGTTGAGCCACTGAGCAGGAAGATGGAGTGTTTCCATGGCAACGTGTTCTGTGGATAAAGACGAAGAAACAAAAACTCAGAGACGATTTTAAAGATTCATCTAGAAGCACAAACATGCAACCAAGCTGAACCCCGAAGTGGATCCTCCGAACGTTTCCACCAACCAGCAGCTGCTTCCTGCTGCAGGCCCCGCCCCCTCTGACAGGCGTGGCCTATCACAGTGCAGTGAGACATATGGACTGTGGATGTTGGAGGTCCACGCTGACTGTATATTATCTGGACAGGTGTGTTGTTGCCTTTATGTTGTGATGGCTTGGTTGCTACAGTGATTCTCAGCATGTTTGTTTGTGTGCTGCTTTCTGATTGGTTGAGACTGTTCAGAGTTGTATGTGTGAATGTGGATGTGATGGACTGATGTGAGATTACATTTTTATTGACATATCAGAATTTAAAGATTCACTCATTGATTGTTTGCCGACACAAATCTTCAATAATCAGAAACAAAGACGATACACGTTTAAAGAAGTGACTTTAAATAAACTTTAAGTTTAAATGTATAGTAAAGTGTTCAGGCCTCCGCAAGGAGAGTAAAGCTGTTAAGTAATTTTCTTTTGTAGTAGAAAACGGATCAAAAGAGAGGTGATGATGATTTTCTCCTTGCGCATCTCAACCACTGACGACAGACTTCCTGTCAGTTGATTGAAGCCAAATCAAAGAGTGAATCTGTAAATGTGAAGTACTGATGAGCCGATATCGGGTCTGATGATGATGTTATCGTGTCCGTGTGTTGTTGCATGTGTCCAGTTTGATTTCAATCAGACGGACTTCCTGTTCGTCTCGGAGATATCGAACTGTTTTTAACCCTAATGAGGGAATTTAAAGGACTGACGACCTCATCGCCTCCATCTGAATGTAAAAAGCTTCATTTCTCTTGAATGTGACATTTTGTGACTGAAACAGTAAAAAGAAAAGCTGCTGCTATAAAAACACTGAGGGATGGACGCTGCATGCTCTGTGCTTGTTATCATGGAAGTTACTAATTAAAAGTTCATCTAGATCTATCAGTGTTTACAGGAGACTTTCTTTATCATTGTGTCCTTGAAGGTTTCGCTATAAAACAACTGAAGGAGTGAATTCATAGAAACAGACGAGCTGCAGCTGATCTCAGTCGTCTCTCTTCTTCCTCCTCTCACTTTCTTCATAATATGAGCTCCATGAGTTGTCGTCCCGCAGGACGTCTGTTAAACTGATCAATTAGTGCTGAAAGATTAAAGGCTGTGAGACGTTCACTCTCAGACGGACTGTGGGAGATTTCCCTGTCAGCTTCCAGAGGACACACAGAGAAAAACCCTCACTCAGTGCGTTTACATGACACTCAAGAAAACTGAATTGCTGTGTTAGTCCGACTATGATCGGATTTTTAAGATGCATGTAAACACCTCAGTCTGACTAAAATCGGACCGGATCGGTTTTCTCAAAATCTGATTAATACACCTAGATTATTCGATTGATAGTCGCATTATGCATTATGTTCTATCAGATCGGATCGGATTTTGCGTTCTGCGCAGGCTCGGGACTTTTTTGCCGGGGCCGTGAGCTGGAAGTAGAAGGACGGTAGCGGCGGCGGCGTCTTTCCTCTGAAATCACCGCAAGAAAGAGCGTTAGTTTGTGTAATTATCATGTACACCATACACGAAATGTACAAAGATGGAGCTTCTCCTCGCTATTCGTACGGCATCTTTCTGGAATGCCGAGGCAGCTGGTGACGTAAAGAGGTCAGCCGGATTTGTTACCACTAGTTGAAACGGGTACAGCGCCACCTAGCGTACCGGTAGCGTACGTGCTTCAGCCAGTAATTCGATTTTCTCGCCGGCATGTATACTCGGACAGTTGCAGTTGTCTGTTTGAGTAGCATAGTTGAACTATGGCTGTAATCCGACTAAGCTGTGCATGTAAACGCACTGACTGTTAACTGAACCAGCTTTTATAGTCAGGGTCCACTAAAGAGCTCCAACCGGACAGCCCGAGCGCACTGCTGTGGATAAAAGGTGGCGCTCAGTTCAGTCTGATGGTTCCTGTGACTGAGTCACTTTTGGATCTTTCAAGAAGAAACCTGATGGGCCTTCGGTCTCCTCCAGCTGATCTTCACTGTTTTATGATGTTTAAACCAAACATGAAGAGAGTTTTTTTTTGTGTTAAGGTTATAAACAAAGACATGGATTGATGTGAGTTTGTATTTTTGATGAAGGAATATATGAAAGTTCACATTTTTTCCTGAGTTGAAAATGTTGAATGTTGAGGGAAAACTTTGCATTTGCCTGAAGCTTTACTGAGGAGGAGGCAGCGGAGCCTCCAGCTCAGGAGGAGAGCGGGTGAAGATCCAGGTTCTGTAATGTAGACTGCTGACCAGAGCTGGAGAGGAAATGTACGTTACTTCATGAACGTAACGTGTGTCCAGGGAAGAGAAGCTGTGAAACTACTGCTGGTGAGTAAGACGTAATTGTAGATCTAGTGTGTTAGGCATTCTGTGGAGAAGGTTGGTGAAATATTAGCTGAATCTTGTCATTAGCCACTCCTACAGAAACCCATCCTGGACTCAGCTGACGTCCAAAACTGCAGACTATCTCTTCTTTCATTCCTCTCTAAAACTCTGGAACATGCCGTCTACAACCAACTGTCCTCCTCCTCACAGTGACTGAGTCACTTGGTGCCTCCAGAACCTCGTCCCACTCATCAGTCCTCGTTCTCCTCGACTCTTCTGTGTTTGACAGTCAACCACCAAATCCTCGTCTCCACTCTGACTGAACATCGCTGACTCTGCTCTGACCTGGTTCACATCATACCTGACAAATCGCACCTTTCAGGTCACCTGGAACAGCTCCTTGTCCGAACCTGCTTCCTGGAAACTGGTGTCCCTCAAGGCTCAGTATCAGGACCGGTTCTGTGTTCACTAACACTAGATCACGAGGCTCTGCAGTCACATGGATTCTCTGTCCACCCTGACGACACCAACTGTTCCTCTGTTTCCCCTCGTCCTCCTCCAGCAGCCACGCTGTGACGCTCATCTCTGAATGTCTGCATCATCTCTGCTTGGACAGCTGCTCATCACCTCAAACACAACCTGAGTGAACCTAACCTGCTCCCCAACATCACTGCTGTGGCGCATCCTTTGTGAGGAAAGACCAGATCCTGCACACTTTGTAGAGGACAAATCTACAGGATCCGGTCTTTCCTCACAAAGGATGCGATGCAGCTCCTGGTCCAGGTGCTGGTCATCTCCCTCCTGGACTACAGTAACTCCCTCTTGGCTGGACTCTCAGCCTCTGTGACTGAACCGTTGCAGCAGATCCAGAACGTTGCAGCGTGCCTCGATTACAAACTACCCAAACTCTCCCATGTGACACGACTCCCTCCCAACCCCAATTTGTTTTAAATAAATATATTAAAAAACATATACGCACTTGTATGTTCTTATTCTCTGCACTTATGTACTTAAAGTATCTTTGATAAACGTCATCAATCATCACCATCACCATCATCACCATCATCATCATCATCATCATCATCACCACCATCATCATCACCATCACCATCATCATCATCATCACCATCATCATCATCATCATCACCATCATCACCATCACCACCAT
>CAEMYA010000036.1:242728-254302 GCA_903131615.1 Diplodus sargus
TCATCATCACCATCATCACCATCATCATCATCACCATCACCATCATCACCATCACCATCATCACCATCATCATCACCATCATCACCATCATCATCACCATCATCATCATCACCATCACCATCATCACCATCACCGTCATCATCACCATCATCATCATCATCACCATCATCACCATCATCATCATCATCATCATCATCATCACCATCACCATCATCATCACCATCATCACCTTTGTATTGACCTTTTGTCCATAAGTGGTGGTTGACTGGAAGTCCTTTTTTCCACTGACTGCCTTTGTGCAGCAAACATCCAACAAAAGAGGACCGAGGTTGAAGTTGAACTCAAAAAATGCTTATTCCATCCAGTGTTGAAAGAGAAAATAAAAGACTTTAGTAAGTAGTAACTGTAACTCAGAATATAACTTAGATACTTAGAAAAGTAGCAGCAACAAAGGCTATGGCCGTAAAAAGCTGTGTGCCTCCAATCAACTCCACCTGGCCAGGTTCTTATTCTTCCTCTCCTCTGCTCTCCTCTCTGTCTGTAGAGGGTGACAAAGGGACGTTAGACATGGCACACATTGGCACAGCACAGGGACATACATGTCTGTTGTAGATCGGCTCCTACAACCATCATCATCATCATCATCATCATCACCATCATCATCATCACCTCTCTTTAGAAACAGAACATTTCCCTGATTACACACTTACTGAAGTAAAGCTTCTGAATGGCACAAACGCACGTACACGTACACACACACACACACACACACACACACACACACACACACATTCACACACACATTCCCTGCTGCCTCCTGTCCTGCACCTTCAGGCTTACTATGCAGTTTCCATGGCAACAGTGTTGATGGCTGATGTTGAGATAAGAGCTACAACACACACACACACACACACACACACACACAAACAAACACACACTGTGGTGATTTCTATCTCACCCTGTTGTTTATTGAAGCCTGTTTGTATGACTGCCGCTACATGAACATCACATGTCTATATGATGTCAGATTTGAACATGTTGAACTCCCTCTACATCACTCATGACATCACCATTCAGACCGGTAGTGTGACCTCTGACTCTCAACTGAACCTGATTTCAACCTGAAACCAGTTCTGAACCCTCAGAACCAACCATTGGTCCTCACAACTATATACACACACAACCACACACACCTCCCCTTCCTTGCTCTCCATCCTGCTGCCAGCTCGTATCCATGGCAACAGCAGCCAGCGCTTGTCTGTGTGTGTGTGTGTGTGTGTGTGTGTGTGTGTGTGTGTGTGTGTGNNNNAGTCTATCATTCCATTAGCTCTGCACGAAACTGTGTGTTTCCATGACTGTAGGTCTTTTATTTTGAAGGAGCTGGATCAGTATTCAGTGTTTGTGTCAGGATCAAAGCGAGACGATCTGATTGGACAGCAACAGATTCCTGAAGACTGACAGAAAATAGCCACCAGACTGACAGACGGCGCCGCCTGCAGGCCGCAGAGGTCGACTTCAACCACATCCTGAAGGTTTCGCCTTCATGTTATTTATATTTATATCTATATTTATGTTCATATTTATATTTATACATAAAACAGTTACATGTGTCTTTGTCTTCATCTGTTAGTTATATTCTATTTATATTTACACTTGTTCTCACTCTGAGAAGTGACATCACACTGACGCTCTGACACACAGCCAGCTCCTTCACCAGTTTGGTGCCTTGCTCAAGGGCACCTGAGCATAAACAGGAAATGCTGACGGTTGCAGACGAGCTACAGCTGATCTCAGTCGTCTCTCTTCTTCCTCCCACTTTCTTCATAATATGAGCTCCATGAGTTGTTGTCCCGCAGGACGTCTGTTAAACTGATCAATTAGTGCTGAAAGATTAAAGGCTGTGAGGCGTTCACAGTCAAGACGGACTGTGGGAGATTTCCTTCTCAGCCTCCAGAGGACACACAGAGAAAAACCCTCACTGTTAACTGAACCAGTTTTTACATTCAGGGTCCAGTGAAGAGCCCGAGCTCCAACCGGACGGCCTGAACTTCTGACTTTACAATGGTAAATGTTAAAAGTTAAGGCTCCGGGCCACTCGAGGGTTTGGCATCACAAACAGCTTGTAACACCAAACTATCAGCTGGCTAACGAGCAGATGAGCTGCTGTCTGATCTGAGCACTGAAACAAACTATCATTGCTACCCTTATTGTTGTTATTATTATCATTATTTTGCTATTAATATTATTATTATTGTTTTGTTGTTATTTTTGTTGTTGTTGTTATCTACCTCATGCTGTGTGTATTAGTATATATTGAGTCATCTTTGTAAACGTTGGTCTGCTGTTCACTGTGAACTGGAGCATTAGTTCTCTTTAATATGGAAACAGACAATCTGATGTCAGTTTGAAAAATCACTTTATTCTTTGTTTTTTTCTGAAGCTTTAGTTTGAAATCATGAAAACAATCAGTACTTCCTGTTTCTGCTGCATCAGCTGATCAGTACCAGCTGCTCCTCTTAATTTCTACATTAATCAGAATCTTGGCAAGTGATTGGACGTAGATGCTGACCAATCAGGAGTATTCCAGTTTTTTATTAAGTATTTTATTGTCAGCTGAAGGAGACACCATGTTGTCCCTCCTCGTCCCCTCCAGGTTCCTGGTCCTGGATCTGTCCTCACTTCTCCTCCTGGTTGGCAAACATTCCGGCCTCCCATTGCAGAGCGCGCTGGTTTTTGTGTCGAACAACACGAGTCGACTCAACCACCTGAAGCCACAAGAGATGAAGAGACAGAGAGACAGGCTGGTTAAGAAACTGGTGAACAGTCCGTCACAGACTGGTTAATGATGATGAAGTCAGGTCGTTACCTCATTGTTGACGTCGTCAACCAGCTGGATTCCTGCGTACTGAAGAGAGAAACTTGTTCAAGTCATGGGTCAGATCAGCATTTACATTTTACCATCACAGCCGATCCCTAATCCACCATTACCTCCAGATCATGCCTGAAGAAGTTTCATTAAATTGATTTATAATCAGCTGTTGTGAAGCAGTTTAGTCCAACTTTATTCTGCCAAGATAAAACTTTCAACATATGAGACAGGAAGTGCAGCTGACTCACTGAGGTCTCCTCCAGCTTCATCTGGGCTCGTCTCTCCTCAAAGTCCTGCAGTAGAGTCTCTGTCAGACCTCTGAGAAGAGGGGGGGCCGGCCAGACTGCTGCCGCCGGAGATGACGACAAGGGAGGGGGGAGTGGGAAGGAGATGGGACAAGAGGAGGAGGGAGGAGGAGCTGAGGAGACCCAGGGCTGAGCAGTGATTAAGGAGAGGGAGGGCTGACGGACGAAGGGACGAGGAGACGGAGAGGAAATGCTGCTCTTATCTGAAACAACACAAAATACATGACATCATCTGTAACAGTATGACATCAGCAGGTCTCAGGCACTGACCTCTGTCTCTGTGATTGGTCAGTTTTCAGCTGTGAGTTGTTCTGTCAGCTGGTTACTGATTGACACAAACTGAACTTTGTCCTTCGTCTCGTTAAGTTACTGATTGTCTGACGCGACAAACGTCCGAAGTTCTTCCTGATCCAGATCATCCTTCAAAACTCAACTGTAAAGTTGTTCACAGGTTCACAAAGTCTGACTGAAGTGAAACCTGCTCGCTTTATGACTTTCTGTGTTACGAAACTTAGCCTGAGTTTAATGAAGTTGAGTCTGTATCAGCCTCAGATGGACAAACAGTCTTCATGAAGTTCAGTCCTGTCATGACTCAGCCCATCAATAAAGTTTAGTAATGATTGATGAAATTAGGCGTTATTACATCACATCTAAATGTCACTTCAAAATTAAAAAAGAATCCCTGTACGTTAAACACTTGAAATATTTTCAGCACCTGAGTTCATTTCACACCATTTTATATCTCTAACATTTGTTCTTCTACATGTCTTCATTTTAATACTGCGTCTTTCATCTGACCAGGTACCAGCCATGACCCAGACCAGGTACCAGCCACCATCAAGACCACGTACCAGCCACCATCAAGACCACGTACCAGTCACCATCAAGACCACGTACCAGTGTTTTCAGGTGGGTAGAACTGGCTGACAGCCATCTTGGTTGCCTGTTCCACCAGAGGGGCTGGAGAGAAGATCTGTTCGTCAGTTTTCTCCCTGGACGCCCTCAGCTGCTTCAGCTCCTGCTCCCGTCTCAGGTCCTCCTCGATCTCCTTCTCTATGAAGTCCAGAGGGCATTGTCCTCTGGACTGCAGGCTAAGGGACTCCCGGTTCTCCCTCCAGGACCGAGGCGTGGTCGAGGTCAAGTCACGAAGATGAGTCAGTTTAGGGGAGGAGGGAGAGGAAGAGTGTGAAGATGAAGAAGTCATTCGGTCTTTGAGGAAACCTCTCGTGTCCTGGAACTCCGGGTCCCTGGCAGAGAAGGCAGATGACCTCATGTAGCTGATAAATGATTCCGTCTCTTCAGGGTGTCGATGAGGACAGCACGGTGACGGGAAGACTTCAGCGTCTCCAGAATCAGACAGAGGTCTGTCTTCTACCCTTTTGCCCTCGTGTTGTTGATCAAACACCTGAGTATCCAGACTGTATGCTCTTAGGACCCCTCCTTGCTGCTGAGGCTCCTCCTTCCTCTGGTTCTCCTTCTGGATCTCTCTCTGGATGATGAAGCTCACTCGGTTCCTCTCTTTGGTTCTGATCGGTGTCAGCGGTGACTGTAAACGTTTAGTTTTGATCTCGACCATCTCTCCTCTGCTGTCACTGTGCTTCAGCCCTCTAGTGCGTCTCAGGTTCTCCTCACGTTCCTGAACTAACCGGATCTCCCTCTCAATTGGGGTTTCGTAGTCGCTGGTGGACTTGCTGCTCCTGTTCTCTTGAATGTTGTCGTTGAACATCCCTTCATCACTGGTGTAGTCACCACCCACCTCCACACACAGCTCCTCCAGGCCTGAGTCCAGGTCATCGAACACACTGCTCTGCTGGCTGAGACTCTGCTGAGTCACCGTCACCTTCCTCTCTGGGCCGGTCTCATCTTCTTCTGCTGGTGTAGTCAGTGTCATGTCTTCGCTCTTCTGGACGCTGTGGTGTGTCTCCACCTGCTTTAACGAGGACGTATCAGGATCAGACTGCAGAGACGTGTTCAGCTGTGTTTTCGAGGACCTAAGAGGGTTGAGGAGAGCAGTCTGTTGGTCTTGCTCCATCTTCAGGAACTGTTGTCGGGCAGCGCTGAAGTTTATCTGCTCCTTGTCGATGTTGGCAGGTTCAGCGGTGCGGAGAAGTTCTGGTTTCGAGCGCACATGGCTGTAACCCACACTGAAACCTTCGATCAGTTGTTTTGTGGTTTTGCTCAGATCCAGGTTCTCCAGCACACTCAGCTCTTCTCTGAATGTTGGGTTCTTCTTCGGTGCTTGGCTGCGAATGATCTCCCTCCGGATGTGGTTGGCCTCCTCCTCCTGGACCACTCTCACGCCATTGTTCAGATCAACCTTGTACTGCGAGTCTCCATTGCTCTCAGAGAACAGATTCTCTGGCTTCCTGTTGCTGGCATAGGTCTGTAATTTGAATCCTTTCTCCTCCTTCAGGGTAGCCAGCTGAGTCTGCCGCTGCGGTGAGACCATCCAGGCTTCATTCAACTCAGCCTCGGGACTCATTGGATCCTCAACAAAGGAATAGAAGCCGCACTGAGATCCTGAGCTGCTGCTGGGACTGCTGGGGTTGCTGGGGCTGCTGGGAAGCCACTCGTCACTGGTGCTCCCTCTGTCCTGCGACACTGCGACCTGCTGGGACTGAACCACCACATCCCTGGACCAATCGCCCTGCTGCGAGGACACCACCACCGAGGACTGACTGCAAGCTACAGAGATACTGTTGGAGCTGAAGAATGGATCATCTAGGCCATCGCTCCTGACGGGGCTATTGATGGTGCGCAGGTCTGACGGCTGTAGTAGGGGCGACAAAGGCTTCAGAACCCACCTCCTGGGGGTGCTATCCATGTCTGCAGGGGTTGTTGATGGACCGGCAGAGGATGGAGGTTTGGATAGAGGAAGACGTTGAACAGAGCTCGAAGTTTGGATACTCTGAGGAGTCACAACATCCTGAGAGTCGTCCACAGAGATTCTCTGAAACAATAGAGACAACCGTTACTTTGGAGACGACATTACTGTGGCAACAACAGAGAGGACAGTTACTATGGAGACGCCAGAGAGGATGGTTACTATGGAGATACCAGAGAACACTGGTTTGTTGCTATGGAAACAGCAGCACCAGGTTGTGCTCTGCTGTGCTGCAGATGAGTCGGTTCAGGGACGATATTAAAAACTACAACATGACATGAAGTCAATTCTTGACTTGAATGCATTTTGGGAGCAGTCCTGCAAAGCATTGTGGGATTCAGAGTATGTCAGATCGAAGCTAGTCAAATTAAATGAAACGTTTCAGTGTGTAGAAGCCAGCTGAATCTACAGCAGCAGACAGAACTGGTTCATTTAATAGTATTTTATAAATTTCCCTCTTTGTTTAATCTGAATCTAAACAGTATTTAAAGCTTTGAAATAAATGTAATGAAATTAGAATAATAGTTTCCTCTGAGATGTGGTGCAGTGGAGGCATGAAATGGAATAACATATTGATCAGGAGAATCTACAAAATTTTAAGATAATCAAAGGTTCATGTTGATCAGGGAGTTTTGTAATCTGATCATATAACAACTATGTGAGTCTGAATGAGGTCAAAGGTTTAAATCCAAGCTGAACTACTTCCTCCTCCAGTTTGAACGACGACAGTGAGGTCAGAGTTCAAAGGTCAGACTAAAGTTTTTTTTTTTTAATTCTCTCTTTATTTGGAAAGGCAAACTTCCATCGCATTTATCAATTACAGCCATAGTCATTCAAAGACACAAGAAAGGATGGATGTAATTAAAAAAAAACAAAAAAACAACTTGAATGATTTATCCTTACTGCCCTTCTAGGATTTTCTTTTACGGACCACTAAGATGCAGATGATGAAACAAAAACAAAACAGAACCGGGGTAGCGCACCATTTCCGACATTCCTAAGACTCCATAAAAAACAAAAACAGAAAGGGGATCAGGTTCACCCAAAGCACAAGTGCATTCAAATGAAATCAGATCTTATTGGTTTTACATACTCAGTCCATTTGGTCCAGATCTTATAAAATTTTTCTTTTTCAACTTTGAGGGAAAAAGATATCTTCTCCATAACATAAATCTCATCAGACTAAAGTTTTATGGTTCAGTTAGGACGTCGTCCATACCTTCCGAATGTGACTGAACACAAAAGCTCCTGGATGATGTCACCGTCACACCTCTTTATCTTCTGAACTCCACTTTGTTTCTCACCAGGTGGTTCTGTCACTAAATTCTACAATACCCATGAGCGTCTCAGCTGCTGTTGGAGGAGGTCGTTATCACGGTTACTAAAGCTGAACTCAGTAGCTGCACCTTTAGTTAGCGAGTGACACAGAACACTTCGACTCCTCTCCTTCAGTTTCATCAAAGAAACACGATGAGTTACTGAACATGATGAAGATATCAGACAGAAGAGGAAGAGGAGACGATGACATCACAGACTGACAGCAACAGTGATAGAATTTAACTTCATTTACTCCATTACTCTCGTTTACTTAAATATTTCCATTTTCTTTACTTTATACTCCACTCCACTACATTTGGGAGGCAAATGTTGTACTTTTACTTAACTACATGCCTCTGATAACTTTAGTTAGTAGTTACTTTACAGATTAGATGCTGCATCAGAGCCAAAGTTGTTCTTATTATTATTTTATTATATTTTTTAAACCTATTTTATCATGAAGTCATCTGAGTGACTTTTGACCAATGTAATATTCTAACACATCTTTACTTTTACTCAAGTATGTCTGTTGAGTACTTTTTACCAAACTGATATTATTTAATATAATTAATAATAACATTGATATGATGTCATCAGGTGAGAGTGAAGATGGCTCCATTCTGACAAACAGAGACGTCAGAGGAGTTAATGTTACGTTAGCATCTTAGCATCAGTTCACCGTGTCTGTGTGTCAGAGATAAGCCCCGCCCTCAGTCTGACTGCTGCTGTCAGCTGATAACAGACAGAACAGACAGACAGACAGACAGAGAGGCAGGCAGACAGACAGACAGACAGACAGACAGACAGGCAGACAGACAGACAGACAGACAGACAGACAGAGAGACAGAGAGAGGCAGGCAGGCAGACAGACAGACAGACAGACAGACAGACAGACAGACAGACAGAGAGGCAGACAGACAGACAGAGAGAGAGGCAGGCAGACAGACAGACAGACAGACAGACAGACAGACAGACAGACAGACAGACAGAGACAGCCAGCTGGTCCACAGGCTGAGCTCCAACAGCACCGGGCACCAAGACCGCCCTCACACCATCCAGCCCCACCAAATTATAGCAAAAGAAAAAGACAATTACATCAACTATTGGACATCCACAACCAAAACCCAAAGCAAACTCCAGTGCTGTTTGTCCCTAAACAGACAATACTCCATGGCAGATTATCTGAGCTCTGTAACTGACCCGAGACTGAGGAAAACACTGACTATGTACAGACTCAGCGACCACAGCCGGCAGAGAGCAGCAGACACAGACAGACCTGGCTGCCCAGAGAGGACCGGCTGTGTCGGTTCTGTCCACACAGACAGGTGGAGACAGAGCAGCACTTCCTGCTGCACTGTGACACTTACACAGACATCAGAACACAGATATACACTGAAATCACAGGTACAACCCCAGACTTCCCCAAACTATCAGACCAAGAAAAACTACAACATTTACTGGGAGAAAAAACTGGCACTGCTGTAGATGCAGCGAGATCTGTGAATGCTGCCACAGGAGAAGAGACGAGCTGCACAACACCTGACATCATCTCCTCTACATGAACCAGCCGATCCTGACTGGGTTCTTACCTGCACACTGACATACTGTTTATTATTGTTGCTATTATTACTGTTATCATTATTACTGTTATCATTATTACTGTTATCATTATTACTGTTATCATTATTACTGATATCATTATTACTGTTATCTATTACTGTTATCATTATTACTGTTATCATTATTAATGTTATCTATTACTGTTATCATTATTACTGTTATCATTATTACTGTTATCATTATTACTGATATCATTATTACTGTTATCATTATTACTGATATCATTATTACCGTTATCATTATTACTGTTATCATTATTATTGTTAACATTTTTGTTGTGTAATCCTGTACGCTTTGGCAATATTGTGAACCACAGTCATGCCAATAAAGCTTGTTGAAATTGAAATTGAGAGACAGACAGACAGACAGACAGACAGACAGAGAGAGACAGACAGACAGACAGACAGACAGGCAGACAGACAGACAGACAGACAGACAGAGAGACAGACAGACAGACAGACAGACAGAGAGACAGACAGGCAGACAGACAGAGAGAGAGACAGACAGACAGGCAGACAGACAGACAGACAGACAGACAGGCAGGCAGACAGAGAGACAGACAGGCAGACAGACAGAGAGAGAGACAGACAGACAGGCAGACAGACAGACAGACAGACAGACAGACAGACAGGCAGGCAGACAGACAGACAGACAGACAGTCTCTCTCTGAACACTAAATAATATCATCGATGTGTGCGGCTGCACCTCCATCAGGTCAGGCTGTCTCTGGAGTGTAATGACGTGTGCAGCCTGTGGGAGGCGCTGCAGCTGCTCACAGTCTGTGACTGATCAAAATAAAACTTCATTAAAGCTTCTGTTTCAAACCTGAACTCTTTCTTCGTGTTTAATCGATGCAGCTCAGTGACGTCATCATGACATATTGATTAAGTATTGATCACAGAGATCAGACATGAACTCTTTAATCTCTCAGCTGCTCTTCTTCAGGTTTTTGTTGTTGAGATTATTTTAAAGTCGTTATTAAAGATGTTTTTGTTATTAGACATTTTTTGTTATTAAAGATTTTTGTTGCAGAAATATAGTTTTCATTAATTCAAAGCAGTTTTTCTTACCTGAGCTCAGTTTCCTGTCAGCAGAAACTCAGACTGAAGAATAAATGACTGAGAGACAAAGTTCAGCTTCTATCGGCCAATCAGAGACTCCGCCCACACGCGGGCGCGCGCGCGCACACACACACACACGCACACAGTACTTGTATACTTGTGAGGACGCTCCCTGACATAATAAACTGACCTGTGAACATTAACTGAGTGTGAAGCATTAAGTGGCTCTTTAAATAAACTTTATTAAAACACTGACGTGAACACAAACGATCAGATGAACCTCTTAGACACATTCAAAATGTACATATATATATACATATATATACATATATATATGTATATATATGTATATATATATATGAACAACTGACTTTATGAACAACTGACTTCATGATATATGATTAGAAATCAGAAATACTTTATTGATAATAATAGTAACTATATATGGTGCATATTTATAACAGTAGCCTACTGCAACTTTACTCTTGACCTTTTTTTTTAACCATTAAATGTTATTGTATAATCATATGTTATAATGTTCTGTCATGGAGTACATCTCTTTACTGCTAAAAGAAAAGAAACCTGCAGAGTTATCATCAAAAATCACTGTATTTATAAAAACGACGTTGGTGCTGTTTATTCCCACAGACGTCACGTTTACTGTCAGGATCCGGTTCTTATAGACACAGATTGAATATTAGGGTTAACCCTGAACTAACCCAAACTGCCATGTATCATCACAGTAACAGCGTTACATACATTAGAAGCTGTAAACACTCAGAAACATTGTCAAATTGTTCGGTGTCGACCTGTATACTGAACTACGGAAGCCCTACAGTATACAGGTCCGCCGGATCCTGACAGTACACATGAGGAGTAGTTAACATTATAATCTTCAGAGAGCGTCACAGACGGTGTTTTTGGTTCCTCTCTGTTTCCTGAATAAATCCGTACGTGTGTGAATGTGTGAATGAGGGACATTAACTTATAGCACTTTGTAGAAGCAGCTTTATAAAGTTCACTCCATCAGTTCACGGCGGAGCTGCCACATCCAAGATGGGGGCGACGTCGACGTACAGTCCGGCTGATACCTGCAGTTTATTACCGGGAACACTGACTGTAAGGTACCGCGTGTTTCACGGTTCTGACTGTGAGACTGCAGTGGACCCATCACTCAGTACCAGCAGCTCTTCAGAGCGGCTTCATTACAATCACCGTAAATGTTAGAGCATTTGCGCACTGGAAAAAAAATGTGCGACTGATTTCACAAAGCAAACACGAACCATGTCTGTCCGGACCGCAGGACAGAACTGGACATGGTGGTGATTTCCCCGCTGTTTCTGACAACATGTACCACAGTCTCTGCTAACAACAACAACAACACAGCCTTCACACTGTCTCTCTTCTTGCTCCAGCGCCGAACATGCGCACTGCCGCCCCCTAACGTGTTGGATGCGTAGCACGGTCGGTCAAACTGGGGCTGAAGAAGAACAGAGACCGCTGACGTCACTCTCCTGC
>CAEMYA010000036.1:273792-284923 GCA_903131615.1 Diplodus sargus
ACACACCTCCGGTTTCCAGACTGACCAGCTCCTGCTCCAACCTACAGCACACAGACAGGATGTTTACCACGACAATGTCATCACTCACTGAATCACATCAAAATGTGTGTTCACATGTCATCCACTCCTTCAGACACCTGGATTAAACCAGATTGTCTCAGACCTGTTGATGGTCTCCTCCAGGGTCCTGGTTTTGGCCTCATCCTGCTCCAGCTGCCTCTTAACCTCATCCTGTTCTGGTCCGGCGGTCGGAGCTCCGTCCAGCAGCCAGCGCTCCCTCAGTGCCTTCGACTGGATGCAAATAGGAAAAGTGCGTTCAGCGTTGTTAAGGTACTAAAACAATCAGTGACATGGTTCAATAATAATACAGTCTGAGGCTGACAATATTTATTGTAACTAAATGTTTTTATTGTGATGAGATCTGATGGAAACAGGCTTATTCATGAATGTTTCACAAGAATCCTGCAAATGTTCATTTCAACCAAACCAGAATCAGGATGTAAATGTTCCGGCTGCAGTTGACAGTGTAGGTCATAAACTGTTAATGAGAGTTACTGTCAGAGCAGCGATATATTAATAATTACTGACATTTCATTTGCATGTCAGCTGTGTCTTAATTTGGATTTAATGAACAGATTGTGTATCATTTATCTTAAACTTCCATAACTGTTGTCTGATGGTGTAAGAGGACAGACTCTGAGTGTTCATGCAATCCAAATTCTCTGTGGCTCTGCAGCATCACTTCCTCACTGACTCCAGATCAGATGATATGTGAAGCTGCCCGCCTGAATGTGTCATGTGATCAGATGTAAGCAGCTGTGGTAAAAATACACAGAGTTATTTTGAAGTGGCGGCGGCGGCGAGTCTGCCATTGAATGCAGTCACAGCGTTTTTAACGTTCCTGTGTTTAACTGGGCTGATCTGAGATCAGCTGCAGATATTTTTACACTGCAGCTGCTCTCAGTCTGCAGCCTCCCAGCTCACTACACTGTGTCGCTACACCTCTGGATCTGCGCTGTTACAGTCACCTGACAGCCCAGAAGGACAAAGACCAGCTCGCTGCAACAAGTCAACAGACAGCAGGAGGCTGAGAGGAAGCTGCTGCGTCACACCGGGTGACTCAGCTCATCTCATCAATGTGCTTTAATATCTCTAATATTTCACAGTTTGAATCAATACATGAGGGTTCAATAAGGATGTCTGCTGATTGGCTGTTCAGGTTGTTTTGACCAATCAGTGATGGACAGAAATATGACATCATCACCAAGAAGACAGGAAAACAGAGTTCACACAGAAAGTTGAATACAATAGAAAACAAGAGGAGGCCTGTCTGTCCGTCTCACCTTGAGGTGCTGCAGTGCTCTCCTGTCGTCCTCCAGTTGACGTTTCTTGTTCTCAATCTCAGTCTGCCACTTCCTCTTATCCTGAGGCATGATGGGAAATGGAGTCAGAGAGCAGACACTGTGTGTACTACAGTGTGTATTGCAGTGCGTATAACAGTGTGTATAGCAGTGTGTAATGCAGTGTTTATTGCAGTGTGTATAACTGTGTATTACTGTGTTTATTGCAGTGTGTAAAGCAGTGTGTATTGCAGTGTTTATAACAGTGTGTATTGCAGTGTGTAATGCAGTGTGTATAACAGTGTGTATTGCAGTGTTTATAACAGTGTATATTGCAGTGTGTACTGCAGTGTGTATAACAGTGTGTATTGCAGTGTGTAATGCAGTGTGTATAACAGTGTGTATTGCAGTGTTTATAACAGTGTATATTGCAGTGTGTATTGCAGTGTGTATAACAGTGTGTATTGCAGTGTTTATAACAATGTATATTGCTGTGTTTATAACAGTATGTATGGCAGTGTGTAATGCAGTGTGTTTTGCAGTATTTATAACAGTATGTATAGCAGTGTGTATAGCAGTGTGTAATGTGGTGTGTATAGCAGTGTGTTTTGCAGTGTTTATAACAGTGTGTATAGCAGTGTGTATAGCAGTGTGTAATGTAGTGTGTATAGCAGTGTGTATTGCAGTGTGTAGAGCAGTGTTTATAACAGTGTGTATAGCAGTGTGTAATGCAGTGTGTATTCCAGTGTTTATAACAGTGTGTATAGCAGTGTATATTATTGTGTTTATTTCAGTGTGTAATGCAGTGTGTAGAGCACTGTATTGCAGTGTGTACGGCAGTGTGTATAGCAGTGTATTGCAGTGTGTATAGCAGTGTGTATAGCAGTGTATTGCAGTGTGTATTGCAGTGTGTAAAGCAGTGTGTTGCAGTGTGTATTGCACTGTCTATAACAGTATGTATTGCAGTATTTATAACAGTGTGTATAGCAGTGTGTAATGCAGCGTAAAATGCAGTGTGTATAACTGTGTGTATTACTGTGTGTATTGCAGTGTGTATAGCAGTGTTTATAACAGTGTGTACTGCAGTGTGTATAGCAGTAATGCAGTGTGTATTGCAGTGTTTACAACAGTGTGTATAACAGTGTGTATTGCAGTGTGTAATGCAGTGTGTAATGCAGTGCATATTGCAGTGTGTATTGCAGTGTGTAATTCAGTGTGTATTGCAGTGTGTATCACTGTGTATATTACTGTGTGTATTGCAGTGTGTAATGCAGTGTGTATTGCAGTGTGTATAACTATGTATTACTGTGTTTATTGCAGTGTGTATTGCAGTATGTAGTGCAGTGTGTATTGCAGTGTGTATTGCAGTGTGTATAACTGAGTGTATTACTGTGTTTATTGCAGTGTGTATAGCAGTGTGTATTGCAGTGTGTATTGCCGTGTTTATAAGAGTGTGTATTGCAGTGTGTATAGCAGTGTTTATAAGAGTGTGTATAGCAGTGTGTATTGCAGTGTTCATAGCAGTGTGTATAGCAGTATGTATAAGAGTGTGTATTGCAGGGTGTATAGCAGTGTTTATAAGAGTGTGTATAGCAGTGTGTATTGCAGTGTTCATAGCAGTGTGTATAGCAGTGTGTATAAAGGTGTGTATTGCAGTGTTTATAGCAGTGTGTATAACAGTGTGTATTGCAGTGTGTATTGCCGTGTTTATAAGAGTGTGTATTGCAGTGTGTATAGCAGTGTTTATAAGAGTGTGTATAGCAATGTGTATTGTAGTGTTCATAGCAGTGTGTATTACTGTGTTCATAGCAGTGTTCATAGCAGTGTGTATTGCAGTGTTTATAAGAGTGTGTATAGCAGTGAGTATTGCAGTGTTCATAGCAGTGTTCATAGCAGTGTGTATAGCAGTGTGTATTGCAGTGTTTATAAGAGTGTGTATTGCAGTGTGTATTGCAGTGTTCATAGCAGTGTGTATAGCAGTGTGTATTGCAGTGTGTATTGCAGTGTTTATAAGAGTGTGTATAGCAGTGTGTATTGCAGTGTGTATAGCAGTGTTCATAGCAGTGTTCATAGCAGTGTGTATAGCAGTGTGTATTGCAGTGTTTATAAGAGTGTGTATTGCAGTGTGTATAGCAGTGTGTATTGCAGTGTTTATAGCAGTGTGTATTGCAGTGTGTATAGCACTGTGTATTGCAGTTTTCATAGCAGTGTTCATAGCAGTGTGTATAGCAGTGTGTATTGCAGTGTGTATTGCAGTGTTTATAAGAGTGTGTATAGCAATGTGTATTGTAGTGTTCATATTGCAGTGTGTATAGCAGTGTTTATAAGAGCGTGTATAGCAGTGTGTATTGCAGTGTGTATAGCAGTGTGTATTGCAGTGTTTATAGCAGTGTGTATTGCAGTGTGTATTGCAGTGTGTATTGCAGTGTTTACAGCAGTGTGTATTGCAGTGTGTATAGCACTGTGTATTGCAGTGTTTATAGCAGTGTGTATTGCAGTATTCTGACAGGTCAGCAGTACTTCATTCAAACAAATTTTACAGTTTAAACACACAGAACACAGAGGAACATACTACAGTTACTGCTGATGTCTGACACACTGCAGCATGAAACAGCTACACAGGAAGTGGATATGTGTGTGTGTGTGTGTGTGTGTGTGTGTGGATCAATAAGTGCATTAGTGAACAGAGCTTAGAACAGCTGACAGGCTGCAGGGCGTGTCTGTGTGAGGTTTCAAATATCTGCTGCTGTCAGAGGCTATAGATCTCACACACATACACACACACACACACGTGATCATATGTGTGTTTATTAATGTGTGTGTGTGTGGTGTGTTCACTGACGGTGTATAAACTAGACTCACTGAGAGGAGCTGCAGTCGATCCTGCTGACAGAGAGCTTCACTGACCCTGAGACACAAACACACACAAACACAGATTAGAACATGTTTATAACATTTTATATCTAACAAAAACACGCGTTCAGCCTTTAAAAGGCACAGTAGTCAGTTTTTCAGTTCCGTCACCACAGCAGAGACGCCGCATGCTCTGATATCAGGGGGCGGAGGTGGCTTCACCCATGAGGTCAGTGGTGTGGGTGGGGCCACAGCGTGCCAATCGATAATTCATTTATCTGAACAGGAAATACCAGACAATAGAAACACACTAAATAAAATATGAAGCGGTGACTGCAGCACTTCCTGAATATTACAGGTTGGATCAGAAGTCAGATTTCTCTCTGACATGAGCAGCAAACAAACACTGCTCTTCCTTCAGCGACCACTAGAGGCTCCACAAACAGGATGGATGTTTGGACCGAGACATGTTCTGGGTGTTCTGGGTGTTTGGGTCTTACAGAGCTTCTGTTTATCTGCAGCCTGACTGTCACATGACAGTTAGCCATTAGCTGTTAGCTCGCTCTTACTGAACCTCCTTTGTTTAACATGGCGCAGTCAGCTGACTGATGATGATGATGAAGGAGATTCATGTGAACAGACTCTGGTGTGGTTGAACAGTTTCCTGTCTTCACTCTGCTCTTCAGACTCACTTAAAGTTCTGTACATTTGAGGTGTGAACTGTGTCAGGATGATTCTAAGCTCTCTGCTAATGTGCTAGTTAAAGTCTGAACCTGTCAGCCTCCGTCAGTCCAGGATCTCCACCTGCAGGTCTGACACCATGATGTAAGACCGTCAGGAACACCACCTCTGTGCGGGAAACATCCGTCAGATGTACATTAACACAGTTTCAGTCTGGTCTGTGAGGCGTTCACAGTCTCTGCTGCTCTACAGCTAAACTGGGAACCAGTTGAGGTGTGCTGAGCTCAGCAATGTTCTACTGGTTTTGTTTTACTGAGGCTGAAGTCAAAGGATCCGTTTCCAGGGAGACTGGACTTGACAACAGACTATCTGAGCTGCAGAGAGAGAACAGTGTGTACTGGGTCCACTGGAGACCAGTTCAGGCTGCAGAGCAGCAGGACTGGACATGCAGGACGCTCTGCAGCCACAAAACTACAAACAAAAACTACAAACAACAAACACTGCAGACAATAAACAACAAAGAAAACATCTTGGGCGGCGTTTCGCTCAGTGGGTGGGGCGCGCATCCCATGTGCCGAGGCACATGACTTAAGCAAACTGGACCTGAGTGTGTCTGATGGTCTTTCTGATCTTGGTATTCTGTCCATTCCCAGACACAGATCAGCAGCTACCAGCCTGCACCAGACCAGACCAGACCATTCCAGTCCAGTCCAGACCACATCAGTATGTGTGTCAGTACATATTCAGAAGAAGCTTCAGATTAGAGCTGCACGATTTATCGTTTGAGCATCGTCAGCGCGATGTACGTGTTCGCAATAGTCACATCGCAGAGCCTGTGATGTAGGAGGCAAATGAACTCATCTAATTTCACACACTCTGCATGCAGCGATCCACCAATCACATTAGTTCTTCTTCAGTGTGCTGAAGCAGACCACGCCCCTGCACACGGAGTGAGTCGCTGGTAACAACATTGAAAAATGAGCAACAAGAGAAAATCAGAGAAAACGAAGACTTGGTGCCAAAAAGAAAAGCAACGTCAGGTATCTGGAATTATTTGGGCTACAAGAGGGATGATAATGATGTTCTGTGTCGACCAACCAGAATAACTACCTCTTCCCAGACACAGATAGACTTAATATTCAGCAACAAGCCCGGGAGAGTTGTTAAAACACTTAATTTTATCACTGGTCTATCTGATCATAATTTAATATTAATATCCACAAAACTTACAAAGAAGCGTTTCCATCATTCTCAAAAACCTATGGAACAACTTAGAATCCCAAAGACAGAATTTTTACATTTTGAAAGAGCAGTGCAGCAGACCAATTGGGTAGACATACTAAACAGGAATGATGAGGAAGCAGACTGTAGATTGTTTGCAAGTTAGACAATTTAGTCAAGGAGTTCACTCGAAAAGTCAAAAATAGGGACAAAAATAAGAACAATACACTTCCTTGGCTCAATAATGATATATTTAATTTGATGAAAGAAAGAGACCTGTCACTGAAAAGAGCTCTGAAAACCAAATTAATCATCGATCGGCACAGGTTCACTTCGTTACGCAACAAAGTTACGAAAGCCATAAGAAATGCCAAAGCCAACTTTTTTATAATAATTATTAATGAGGCAAAAGGTAACACTAAACTGATCTGGAAACAAATCAAGAATTTAATGGGAATTAATCACAGGCCTAAAAAGCAGTTAGAGCTGAAAATAAATGACAAGCTAATACAAGATCCAGCAAAAATTGCCTCGCTTTTAATAAATACTTTATCGATTCTGTGACTGAGATTGCACAAACATTTCCTTTAGTAACAGAAACCATCATTAAAACTGATAATAGTAACACTTATTTTTGTATTCAACTTATTTCTGAACTAAAAACTAAGGCAATAATTAATTCTCTTAAAACTTCAATGGCCAAGGATATATACAGGATGAATTCAGCAATGCTCAAATCTCTAAAAGACCATCCTATCCTATTTCACAAATCATAAATTTATCAATATTGCAGGGAGCATTTCCAAGTGCCTGGAAGACTGCAATTGTATCTCCTATTTTAAAATCAGATGACCCCCAGAATATCAGTAACTATCGCCCAATTAGCATTCTACCTGTAGTATCCAAGGTTGCTGAAAAGTGGGTATCAGAGCAGCTTGTCTCCTTCTTGAACACCAGTGAATTTAATCTCCATCTCATGCAGTTTGGCTTTAGGGCCAACTACTCCACTGAAACAGCCAACTGCCTTTTCTTAGAAAAGGTCCGAGCTATGGTCGACAAAGGAGGTGTTGTTGGTGCAGTGTTCCTAGACCTGCGCAAAGCCTTCGACACAGTCAACCAGAAGGTCCTCCTGGCCAAACTATCCTATTTCAACTTTTCTCCATTAGCACTTAGCTGGTTTGAATCTTACCTGACTGGTAGATGTCAACATGTTGTTGTTCACAACCAACTTTCTCCAGCTCTTGAGTTGTGCACTGGAGTACCAGTCAATCCTTGGTCCACTACTGTTTTCTTTATATATTAATGACCTGCCATCCATCTGTCCCGATGTGGAAACCCAGTTATATGCAGATGACACTGTAATGTATGTGCATGCCAGGACAAAGCTGTTGAATGTAACATTCTGCCAAATATAACAATCTCAGGTCATAATATTGATATTGTGTATGAGGTCAAATATCTGGGAATTGTTATTGACTCCAATCTAACGTTCAAAAACCACATAAAAAAAGTAGGTCAAAGAGTTAGGTTCAGTTTAGCAAACTTTAAATATATAAGAAACACAATGACTTTTAATGCCGGCAAATTATATGTGAATGCCATGGTCATGTCCCATCTAACATACTGCCTCACAAGCTGGGGACAAACCAATGCCTCTACATTGAAGCCATTGGAAACCCTGTACAAACAAACCCTTAAAGTCTTGGATCAGAAACCGAACAGCTCACATTATTGTACCATCCTACACGAACACAAGCTTCTGAGTTGGGAAGATGTCATAAAATATAGGAACATCTGTCTGGTCTTTAAAATCCTGCATGGTTTAGCTCCCCCTCCACTGAACTCACTCATAAACCAACGTGGCACTGTTCAGATCACTAGAAGCACCACACGTGGTGACTTATCAATCCCACAAAAGAAAAGTACATTTGGCCAGTTATCATTCTCTGTTAAAGCAATACATAATTGGAACTCACTTCCCACCCATATCAAAGATACACATGCATACTCCACTTTTACAGCCAGGTTAAAAACATAGCTTGTCGACAACTACACCTGCACACACTAAAATATGGCTGTGTGTTATCTGCGTGATGGATGCTGCCTGTCTACAGTGTGTGATGTCTGTCTGCACTCCTAAATGTGACTGTATGTGCTGATGTGTGATTATATTTTGTGCTGTTTCTATATGCTGTGATTATGTTGTCTCTGCATGACTGCACTGATGTTTCACTGTTTTCTCTTATCTTATCTTCATTGATTTATCTTGTCTCCTAGCTGTCCTAATGCTCTCTTTTTAATCAGTGTGCTGTAATATATTGTTTTTGTTTTTTGTTTTGTTTTTAGGGTGCCTATTGTCATCTGGCCGGGGACTACAGCAGGATATTAGCCATGTTGGCTAAAGCTGCCCCTTTTTACTGTTGTTGATGCAGTTGATTAATTGGGATTGTCTTCGATATAATAAACTAATAAACTAAACTAAACTAAACTAAACTTAACAGTGCCTGGCACCTGTTGCCACAACCAGAGGTAACACAACTAATTAGTTTGACCGTTTACGTCGGTACCACACAGCTCAGTACTGCAGAAACAGGTGAGATCAGTGCAGGTTAATTGTCCAGAAGATAGCAGCAGAGCAGCATCACATAAAGTGCTGTTCAGGTCATCTGATGAAAATTCCTGTATTTTTTCATATCACAATATATATCGCAGGGTGAAAAAATGTCAGTTTTTTCCAATATCGTGCAGCCCTACTTCAGATCCCCTGCTGGAAAAACCTACATGACCAGTCACCAGCAAGACCAGCATATGTTGTGTTTTGGTGCTGGTTTGTGCTGGTTTTTCCAGCAGGGTCAGCTGATTCTGGTCGATCAATAATTGATGAGAGAAACCAGGTTGATTATAAGAAATGAGGCATGATGGGTAATGAGACAGGAGCTCTGACTGGTCAGTTCTCGTAAGAGGAAACTGATTAATAATCCAAAGTGAGTCAGCAGTTGTCTCTGGTTTATCTTTGACTTTTAATTTGAAAAGCTGAAGCTGAGACACAGAGGACAGACAGATGAGGACAGGTGAGGACAGATGAGGACAGGTGAGGACAGGTGAGGACAGGTGAGGACAGATGAGGACAGGTGAGGACAGACAGATTAAGACAAACAGATGAGGATCAAATTAAACCTGGATCTGTTAGGACTTCCTGTAGATTTTCAGATTAAAATTCTAAACAAAGAGACAGTAAACGATGGCATTAATTGTAATTATGAAATTTGTGGATGATTTTAACGTCACACGTTGTTGAAAACTGTCACAAAAAAAAAATGAACTGATCAATCAATCACTGATTGGAAATCAATATTTACCACTGACAGAGTGGATGATGATTTTGGAGACTTTATTGATTAATTTGAAAAACGAATCTTTGGGACAAACAGGAGCTGTAGATTTTCCTCTCAGAGCAACTTCCTGTTGTGTCTTTCACATTAAGACACAACACAGTGCTGTTCGATTATTATTGATTAAAGGTGTGACATTTTTCCTTGTGTTTCATCAGTTCAGTCTCACTGAACTCTTCTGTGTCCTTGTCATGAATACGCCCCCGGAGGCCCCGCCCCCCGCTGCAGCACACACTGCACCGCAGAAGTCAGCCACACTCACCTTCAAAATAAAACTACAGGAGCTGTACATACGTCATATTGAGTGTTTGAATATAATATCAATGAAAAGTTTGGTTTGATCCACAAACAGTTTCAGAAAACAGCAGTCATCAATGATTAAGCTACTACTATAATCATTATTATAATGACTACTATCATCATCATCATCATCATCATCATCATCAGTCTTTTATCATTGTGATTCCACCAGTTTCTTCTTCAGCAGAATATCTGAGTTCTGTTCTGCATCAAACACACAGAAAGGATTCAGTCTCACTAAATTTCCTCACAGATGTTTGAACCTGAAGCGTTCTGAGAAATTAATCTGTTGATTTGATTAATTCATTGAACAGCACAGAGCTCATTGATTAACATAAAATAAAAGTCAATGTTTTCATCTGATGTGAGACACATTGTGTGAACACAACAGGAAGTCTGTCCTCTGAGTTAACTCAGCAGAATAATGTGGATTAAATCAAATACTCACGAGAACAGACATCAGAATCATCTAAATCATCTACACTTTGTTTTTTATGATGAGAAGCCAGAGAAGAATAATATCCAACAAGAAACATCTTGGAAACATCTTCATATACTCCCTTTAAGTAATTAAAATCATGTGAAGTGATTTTAAATCTCGACCCTGTGGTTGAATCCTCATGTTTGTCTCTGCATAATTAAACTAATAATAACTACAGTGCTGACGTAACGCTGATCACTCTGAGCTGCAGTTTAAAGTTGATCATGATTAATATTCATATGAGCGAGTCCGTGCTTTTACTTTGAAAAAGCGACCGGAAGTCACCGTGTCCTATCGTGTCTAACTTGAGCTATTGATCATGAATCGGGTCTTTCATGAGTAAAAACTGATCGATATGTAATTGTCAGGGCTCGTGCGTCTCATTGACGAGTGGTCAGCTGTGTCTGGTCTGCTTCCGCACAGGAAAGTAGAGCAGAGAGAGCGCGCGTCACCCCGCCCGGTCCAAACTCACCGGACCTATGATGTCGGCCGCAGTGACTCGCACTCTTCACCGCTCCTCTTAATTCTACAGATTTCTGAACGGAGTTTGGTGCGCAGCTTCTCCTCCCGCAGTTTCCCGGCAGCGGGAAGATCCTGACTCAGCGGTCTGATGCCGCACAATGACGACACGCGAGACAGCGCGCGCTCACGTCAACTTCAACTGTCCTTCATCAACACAGAATTTAACAGCAGAAGAAGAAGAGAGACACGTGAATGAAGAGAAGAAGAAGAAATCAAAGTGTACTCACTCCATGATGATCAGTCCGCTGCAGCCACGAGCATCAGACTGAGAGACGGAGGAGGGAGGAGGGCCCCGCCCACCGGGGGGAAGGAGGGGGGAGAGAGAGAGAGAGAACGGCCCC
>CAEMYA010000036.1:306112-317090 GCA_903131615.1 Diplodus sargus
AACGGGCTGCAAACGGGCTTCAAACGGGCTGTAAACAGGCTGTAAACTGGCTGCAAACAGGCTGCAAACAGGCTGTAAACTGGCTGCAAACAGGCTGTAAACTGGCTGCAAACAGGCTGCAAACGGGCTGCAAACTGGCTATAAACGGGCTGCAAACAGGCTGTAAACTGGCTGCAAACAGGCTGCAAACGAGCTGTAAACAGGCTGTAAACAGGCTGTAAACA
This sequence comes from Diplodus sargus, assembly GCA_903131615.1. Taxonomy (NCBI): domain Eukaryota; kingdom Metazoa; phylum Chordata; class Actinopteri; order Spariformes; family Sparidae; genus Diplodus; species Diplodus sargus. Next base: position 306,337 of record CAEMYA010000036.1, read on the forward strand.
GGCTGCAAACGAGCTGTAAACAGGCTGTAAACAGGCTGTAAACGGGCTGTAAACGGGCTGCAAACGGGCTGTAAACTGTTTGCCGGTGAACTGGAGCAGTGTGAAGAAACAGTTCTGTGCTGCATTAAAACACATGACGTACAGTAAACAGGAAACACTCTGTTCTGTTGTTCTCAGTCATCAGACGGGTCGTTGGTTCCGGCGCTGCACACATTAGTTCTGTTCTGTTTTAATGACCCGAGGGAAAGTTCATCCGTCACACACTGGTTACAGTTATAAAGTTATTCACACTGACGATCACTTAATGAGCAATACATGAATTATGAGCAGTGAGTCCGAGCAGTCTGGTGGTTCAGCTGTCTGATCAATAACACTGATCATGTGAATCTGATCGAGTCAACCTGCCGGTTTATTAAACATGTAGTTATTAACAGGCCGATCATTAAAACTGCATATTCTCACCACAGCTGGACTAATTCGAATCAGTGTGATTGGTTATTGATTTGGTTCTGATCACTTTCGGTCACAAAAGTGAAGTGAGACAAAATCAAGATAAGACTTCCGGTATGACGGGCTTTTCAAAATAAACGCCTCCTCAGAAGGAGACAGACGATAAAGATAACATTCATGTAAAAGTTAAATTACAGCATTTAAATATATGACGGAACCATCTGACACCAGAACCTTCTGACACCAGGACATTTAAAGTGTCATACAGGTTTCTGTCTCGTGGGCCCGTGAACAGCTCCAACATCTAAAACGGACCTAAACTGTTTTTTGACTAAAGATGAAGTCAAGAAGACGGACTGGACCGTCGGACCGGACGTCCTCGTGTCCTCACTCATCTAAATTTAACCTGAAGACACAGAAACAGCTGCGACAGAGTTCTGGTGGGTTTATGCTGATGTGAACATGAGAGGAAACGTTTTAACGGAACCAAACACAGTGTAAGAAATGAAAAGGTTCTTCTTGTTGATCTGATGAAGGAGGAAACGGGTTCAGGTTCGTTAGCTCCGTTAGCTCAACACGTTAATTAGTTAACAGTTAGCTTCATGCTACTTCCACTTTTTAACCCGGGACCAGTTCTAACGTGACTGTCTGGTCCACACTCTGCTGATAGAACACTTTTGTCTGAGTTCAGCACCGATGTGGACTCCACTCAGCCGGAACTCGAACAGAGGGACGTTTTTAACGGAAGACTGTTGTGGCTACAGCAGCGACGTCAGCGCTTCTTCTCGGCGGATCTTATTGTGAAAGGCCCGCTAACTTCCCGCCCTGTGTACCGGGGCTGCAGCTCGGTTCTTGGTTCTCCGGTGCCGGTTATCTTCACAACAACTCACCTGAGTCTATCTGCCGCAGCAGCTGCTCCAGCAGCCCGGCGGGCCGCAGCGCTCCCACCACGACCAGCACCGAGTAGTCCGCCGCCACAGGCCGCGAGGGACCGGAGGGAGAAGAACCGGGACCGCCGCCCATCTCCGCTACTGCTGCTGCTGCCGCCGCCATCATGGTCTGGACAGTCCACCAATGACGTCACCCGCACACAACATGAGTCCGCCTCGATTTTCACTGAGGCGGGAAAATGTCTTAATGACATGCGAGGTGACCAATCAGAGAAGAGAACTGAGCAGCGGAGACAGAGGATGGCCAATCAAGAGAGAAGGATGCATTCAAGTGCTGCTGAGGACAAATGAGCACCGACACTGTTACAGACGTAACGAAGGTTATTATAACAGCTCGAGCTCTGAAAATAATTATAAACTTTGAATGAAAATAAAAACAAACAAAAATTAAAATGACTGAAGATGATGTGTTACTATGGCAACATATCGAATGTATTACACCTGTGTTATCTTTAAATATTGATCATATAATTTCTTGATTTATTGACTTCCTGTTACATCTATTTCACGTGTTACTTGTATTTGAGTTATTTCATATTATTTAATATATTCGTTCATATTTTCTTTCTGTTTGTTGTTTTTTAAAGTGTCTTTTTCTGACACTTGTTATATTTATATTTATATATATTTATATATACAAAACAAATGAAAGACATAAAGACATAAAGACTGTTAATGAAAACACAGCAAACATGTCTTTTCCCAGCAGTGATTCTGGTTATTAACATATAGATATTATTATATTAAGACTTTACTGATGATAATTTTCCTTTGAAAACTACTTGAGCTCCACATCCCAACAATATTTCCAAATTCTTTCAATATTTCGATTTTATAGGCAAAGCAACAACTGAATTAAAATATTTTGGGAAATACTTTGAGTCCTGAAGTTCCCGTTTGGACTGAAAGTGTGATTGATACAGCAGAGTAAAAACTAAACAGCAGAAATAGAAAACAAAAGACTTCAACTGCAATTTTAAAAAGAAAATGTAATTTACACAAATATCAAAAATGTGTTTGCAACTGTGAAATAAATGGCTTTAATTTATCACTTTAGCATTGTTGGTTTTTATTACGAAACAACAATGTTACAAAACACGATTTATTAATGTCACAGCCAACATTAACAAGATATAGCACAGTAATATATAAGTTGAATTTGGATAATAAAATAAAATACTAGTTCACATGATGTACTGTAGCAACTACAGAAAACTTGTTGGTGTCAGTTTATTATTCTGAGGTTATGAATCTGATAGAAGTTCCAATACTTTCACTGTTTCCTACACTTGTATGAGCACCTGAATGCAGCACAAAGCGGCTCTGTCCAACATGGCGGCGGCCCTACCCGGCAGATGTGGCTTCTTCTTGGAGAAAAAGAAACGTTTCTGTAAAATGATTGTCGGCAGAGGAAGACGCTTCTGCGGGGAGCACGCCACCATGGTGAGTTCACGGACACGTGGTGAGTTCACGGACACAGGCAGCCTGAGAAAAAGAACACGGAGATGAGACTCTGCTCGTCATCAAACATGTCCGCCTCTCAGACGGAAGCAGCTTCAAACTGGATTACTTCTCAACATGTTTTAATGAAAAGTAGACTAACAAAAAAGAAAAAAGTCTGGTTAATCTTCGCCTCCATCAGCTGCCAGCAGGTGGAGCTGCAGGTGGAGCTGCAGGTGGAGCTGCAGCAGAAGATGGTTGCAACAGAGATGCTTTATGATAATAATTAATGTTATTTATGTTAAATAGATAAATGTGTTTTTATCACACGTTACCTGTTTAGAGTACTACAGTTAGTGCTGCTGCCCTTCATGCACTCTGATGTACATCAGCTCACCTGGTGATGTCGTGACACACCTGTAAACAGCTTCCTGTTTCCTGTTTACAGGAGGAAGGAATCAGCAGGAGGATTGTGTGTCCTCTGGACCCCAAACAGTGAGTCAGCAACAATCATTCAATCATTCAATCAATCCGCTTATTGATCTGATGGTGGCAGGCTATCTGAACGTCTGAATGGACCGTTTGTGACTTCCTGTTTCAGCACCGTGAGTGAAGACAAACTGGACAAACACCTGAAGAAGTGTAACTCCAGAGAGAAACCCAGACCTGTGAGACACACCGCCAAAATATATTGATTCATAATTAGATTTCTGTAATGTGTACTGATTTTATATCAGTGCTGCATTCACTGTCAGGAGAGCTGTATTGGCATTAATGTAGGATTTTACTATTGTTTTACTGCGAGCAGGTTTATTATGTGGAGAACATAAACTCTGGACCAGCAGACGGAGACGACACACTCCAACAGGTAACAGCTCACCTGGACACCTGTTTACACCCTCACTGAACAATAACAACTAAAGCTTGTGTGTGTGTGTGTGTGTGTGTGTGTGTGTGTGTGTGTGTGTGTGTGTGTGTGTGTGTGTGTGTGTTCAGGTGAGCCTGTCTGAACACAGCCAAACACAGCTGGAGTCTCTGCTGGACAAACTGAAGACTGCAGTCACAGGTGGGTGTCCACTCCAACAGGTGTGTTGCCTGTCAGCTATGAGATGTTGTTGTTCATGTTGATTATTTGTTGTTGTTGTTGTTGTTGTTGTTGTTGCAGGACTGCAGTGTGACGTGGAGGACAGGGTTCTGTCTCACCCTGCCCTTCAGGAGGAACTCAACAACCCAAAGAATGGAGACTCCGCCCACAAACACCTGAAGCAGCAGGTAAACACAGGATGAATAATTGAGTTGTTTAAGGCAGGAGCTTCATATCTGCAGAGTATTTACATGAAATAAAAACAGATCAATAAAATGTCACAGGAAGGGACACAGACTTAAAGATGACACGCCCTCATAAGCCACGCCCACGAGGAGGTGGAGCCTTCAGTGTTTGTGTCTCACCTTTCAGGTGTGTCCAGTCTTCTATCTTAGGTCACCTGGAGGCGCTGGGGCTGCTGGGAAGGGGGCGGTGCTTCGTGGAGTTCGGAGCAGGTCGAGGAAAACTGTCTCACTGGATCCATGAAGCTCTGAAGACCCGGGATGATCCAGAGACCCGGGACCACCTGGAGAGCTGGGACGACCTGCAGCTGCTGCTGGTGGAGCGCTGCAGCACCCGATTTAAGGCACAGGAAATCTCTAAAACTCCTCTATAACACCAAGTCCCTGTGCTCCAGGCTCGAGTCCAAACTGTCCAAAAACTCCCAAACATGTCCTGATCCATCTGCTCTTGACTGGTGTAGGAATATAAATCCACATCTTGAGTTTGGTTCTGAGAGAGACTGTGTGTTTAAATCTGCAGCATGACATCTTCAGTGAGGACGGAGTCAAAACATTTCTCCTATAAGACTCAACAACTGCTTCTGTTTGATGGATTTATCATGTGAATCTGGTCTGTTCTGGTCCAGGTGGACGGGAAACATCAGGGTGTTGGCGTTGAGTTCGAGAGGCTGCAGGTGGACATCCAACATCTGGACCTGAGTAAGAGACAAACACCTGATCCGACTCTGATGGTTCAGTATTGATGTGGACTCTGATGGTTCAGTATTGATGTGGACTCTGGATGTCTGCAGGTAAAGTCCCTCTGCTCAAACAGAAGAAGCTCCCATTGGTCGGAGTCGGGAAACATCTCTGTGGAGCAGCAACAGGTAAGAGAGTGGCACACTTCAGATCTGTTCTCTGTCTCCATCCCTGGTCTCAGATCTGGTCTCTGTCTCTGGTCTCAGATCTGGTCTCTGTCTCTGGTCTCAGATCTGGCTCTGCGGTGTCTGCTGGAAACACCAGGACTCAGACAGGAGACTGAACCACCCCAAAAACGGCTCAAAACTTCAGAACCAGCTGGTCCAGAATCAGCTGTACCTGCAGCACTGCCTGGTCCTGGTCCTCATTGTGGTCCAGTCCAGGGCCTGGCGGTGGCACTGTGCTGTCATCATCGCTGTGAGTGGCGTCACTATGTGGGTCAGAAGTTCTTCCTGCAACGAGGACTTGGAGCTGAAGAGTTCTCAGCTTTCTGTCGAATGTCCAGCTGGGCCACATGTGGACTCAGACCCACGAATCAGGACCCTCCACCTCAGGATCCCACCAATCACAGAGGAGAAGACGAAGAGCACGAACCAGCAGAGGAGACGGACGCTGTGAACGGGTAAATGTTCCGAGCAGAGCTGCATCACTCACTCACTCACTGTTCTCATCATTGTTTTCCAAATCACGATTTTTTTGTCCCAACGATCGCTTTTTCCGCCGGCTGAACATTCCCTGCAATCTTTTGTCCTCCTCGATTTCCACCACTAGGTGGGGCTATAATCAAGGACAGTGTGTTTTGGCTGATAACTCACATATACTTTGTCACACATTCAAAAACCTTATATCCGTGTTAGAGTCCTAAAGAGAGAGTCTCTTTAGGACTCTAATCCGTGTTCACTGAATTGTGCTGAATCCCGTGAAATAGGCCACGCCCATTTCCGCCTACCGTTTTTTTCCCCCAAATACGCAAAACATTGCAAACATACTTTTTCGTACACCTCCCAGGCGATCTCACCGATTTCCACCAAACTTTGCACACAGCATCTTTGGACCCTTTCAACGAAAATGTATTAAAAGAATTTTGATATTCCAAACAATACTCAAGTTATTAAATAACAACTTCCTGCAGATTTCATTCCGAACAGGAAGTGTTGCATATCTCCATCTTGGTGTGTCCGAATGACACAACTCATGTATTAACTCAGGTTAATACTTCCCCATGAGCCCCTAAGGTTCTGTGCAAAATTTTGTCAGATGACCACAAGGTGGCGCTGTTTGAATTGAAGTATTTTACATCTCCACATCGGTTGGTCGGATTAACATGAAACTTGGTAGAATCATTGACAATGCCCTCCTGCCGATAGCTGACGAAAGGCGTTACCAATGAGGTCGTGACCTGCACCTCTCCACATTGGTCTGTCCAAGTGCCATGAAACTCGGGTGACGACTTCCCCATGAGCCACTGAGGCTCTGTGAAAAAATTATAAACTTACTTTTTCCAACTCCTCCTAGTCCATTTGACCCATCTGCGGACAAAATTCATGAAAAGCCTTCACCTACGTCACACCTGATGGCACGGTCCATTTTGATGCTTCGCCATAAAACCATCAACTCATTATAGCTTGCACATACAATTTGCCATCTACTCCAAATTGCTCAAACATGTAGAGGGTCTTGCCCTGAATACATCTATGTGGCACACCCCGACGGCAGCACGGCCCGACACGCATGGACTGCGAGGGCCCGTTCATCGCTGCTTGCAGCTTTAATTTTTAAAATATGTTTTGGCCTTTTATTGGCTTTATTGATAAAACAGCTGAAGATATGTTAGGAAACGAGAGAGAGGGGGAGTGACATGTGGCAAAGGGCACCAGGCCGGGACTCAAACCTGTGGCGGCCGCAGCAAGGACACAGCCGCTGTACATGCGACACTAACAACTGAGCTAAATGGCGGTTTGAGTCGTTGTTTAACAAAATACTAATTCTGTGACATTAAACTGAACATTTTGAGACATTTGAGGGCAAAACACTGATTGACATTACTTTGACAACCAGCAGCTCTGATGTCACTTCCTGCCGTGTCCTCTGCAGGTTTCTTTCGGCGGCTGAACGTGAGCAGGTCGGTCGTCTCTGTAAACGTCTGATCGACGGAGGCAGGATTCACTTCCTGCAGACGAGAGGGTTCGACAGCAGGCTGAGTCATTACGTAAACAGTCGCGTGACCCTGGAGAACGTCCTGCTGACCGCCGTCCCCTCGTCCTCCTGAAGGTCAACGTGCACACAGACTCCAGCAGAGTTTCTACAAAAGTCTCTTTATTGATTCTGATAAGTATCAACACAGATCAATATGCGTTCACATGTTTTACAACGTTTGTATTAAAGTATTTTCACCTGTGTTCAGTCTGGCTGCTGATTGGCTGCTTGTCAACATTTATAAGAACATGAAGCACAGACAGATGTCAAACACACAACATAAAATCATTTTCTACAAACTTTCTATAAAGTTTCAGTGTTCGTCTGTGAACTAGAAGAATCTTCTTCTTCTCCTCTCACGTGAACTCGTGTTGCTGAGCTCTGAGCAGGAAAAAGCCCAGAAGAAGAAACGCAGACTGTATTTTATTTTGACGAGTCGTCGATCGGCTCTGAAACATTCAGAACAGAAAACATTTCATCAGATCAATGCTGATCAGGAGATGTATTCATTGTACTAACTATGATTTTAGTAAAAATCAAACTGTTATTGTCATGTTTGTTAGATGTTGTGATCACGTCATTATTTTAATAATCCAAACAGGAAGTGAACACAAACATCGGACCTGGAGGACAGAATGTGAAGACAATGTAAAGTAGTTTCTCAACCTGCGGGTCTGGGCCCTCGGAGGGTCCCAGGATGATTAACTGGTTACAAACCAAAGAAGAAGAAATAACTTCCTTAACTTCCTCGTCAAACCCTGGCTGGTTTCCTTTAGACTGATGAGTTTTGGAATCATGTTAATAAAAACAGTTTGATTTTGTTAAAAAATAAAAAATATGAAAGATTTGATGTTCTTTAAAAACCTGATGTGTCACTCCAACGTCCGTCCGTTTCCTGGACGACTGAACAGAACCAGGACTGGGTAAATGATGATGCCACAGCGATGTCATCAGCCTACACTGAATCAATGTTAGAAGCTGCTCAATAAAAATAAACCTAAAATTTTACGGTCCAGTTAGACGATTTTGGTTAAAGTCGTCACAGTCACACGTGGCTCAAACTGTTAGTGTTCATAACATCCGGCGGTGTCGATGGTCACAGCGGTTACTAACGGTGGGCACAGTGCACGTTGAGCACGGCATACGCCCTCTTCCTGGCCTCCTGGATGTACATCTGCATGAACTCTCGTCCAAACATCTCTCTGTCGTCCTCGTCATCTTCATTCTCAGTCTGAGTCTTCCTGCATGGCAGCGTCACGTCCAGAGTCAGAGGGTTGTCCCGGAAGTTCACAAACCTGCTCCAACATAACAAACAGGATGAAACACAAACGTCTGTTCAGTGAGCGCTCATCAGGAGACATGTCCTTCATCTTAATGGACACCAAACTGGTGTCACCAGACACCAGACTGACCTGAGGTTGGACATGTCCTCCATCAGAGGGGGGATGTCTCTCAGCCGGTTGCTGCTGAGGACCAGGGTGTCCAGACTTCTCATCCTGCTGATGTTGTCTGGAAGTTTCTCCAGCTGGTTCCTCTGCAGCCACAGAGTGTGCAGCTTCTCCATCCTAAGGACACGCAAACAGGAGTTCAGTGTTCATTGGCTGGTGGGCAGAAGGGGGCGGGGCTAAGACCATTGTTTTACTGACCTGTGTATGTCCTCAGGTAAGTGCTGCAGTCGGTTTCCTCCCATGTCGAGCCACTCGAGCGCTGGCAGTTGGACCACACAGTCCGGTATGCAGCTGAAGTCATTCATGGACAGATCCAGGTGCTGCAGCTTTGTCAGGTTCCTCAGCTACAGAGAACAGGACAGACCTCAGACCAGAACCTTCTATAGTTTCAGGTCTATTGAAAGATAGTTTAGGTTTCAGTCTCTCTGTGTGCTGAACGTCGGTTTAAGTTCACACCTGCTTTAAAACTGTCTAGGAGTGAATGTTGAGTTTAAAGGGGGTCTTCAAACTAGTTCTGGTTCCTGCTGTAAACCTGGTTCAGGTCTTTATACCTGGTGTGGACTGGAGGCTGCTTCAGGTTGCGGTCCGTACCTGGTCTGGTAGCTGGTTCAGGTCCCGGTTCATGGCCAGCTCTAGTCTCTCCAGACTCTCACAGCAACCCAGTTCTTCAGGGACAAACTGGACTCTGTTGTAACTCAGCAGGAGCTCTCTGAGCCGGGTCAGCTTCCCTGAGACCAGAATCAGGACGCCAGGAGACTCAACACAGTACAGGAATTAAAACAGGGTCCTGAATCTGAGTCATAGTCAGAATTACAACAGAGGAGGTACTGACCTATCTGTTTGGGGATCTCGGCGATGCCGTTGCGGGAGAGATCCAGAACTAAAAGGTTCTGAAAGCTGGAGATGAAGTGAGGGATCTTCTGCAGTCCTGTCCGGTGAATCTGCCACTCTTGGACCTGACTGAGCTGGACCAGACAGCCCGGCAACAACTGGTGGAGGCATGGAGGGAGAAAAATCACATGACAGCTGAGACCAGTGATCCTAGATCAGGTAAATTCACCTGTAAAGTTCACTTCCTGTGTGGGGACGTTACCTTCCACTCCTCCTGTTCGATTCGGAGGATGAGGCGCCCGTCTTCAGTCTGCAGCTTCTGTTTCAGCCGAGCCAGAACCGCCCGGTCCTCCCAAACACCAACACTCAGTCTGGACCAGGAACCATGTGAGACATTAGAGAACAAACAGACCTTTTCTTCAAGTCTTCTGGTCCATGCTAAGCTAGGCTAACTATTTTCTCACCACATCTTCCTCTCTGAGAGAACAAGAACCCAAAAACGTTTTGTTTGTTTGTTTTGCTGTAAGTCTCCAGACATTTTTTTGTGGACTACAAAACTTCACCCAAGCCGAGGAGGCGGAGTCTGACCTGCCTGTGGCCCCGCCCCTGGCCGTCCTCTTCCTCTGTTCCTCATCCTCCTCCTGGATCCTCCTGATCCTGGTCTCCCACAGAGCTTTGATAGAGCTCACTGAGCTGCATGCTGCCACGCCCACCATGATGACCACTTCCTGTCAGCTGTATGATGTCACAACCTCTGACCTCTGACCTGCAGCAGCGTCCTCCCTCTGACCATCCTGTTTGTAATCAATGAATCCAGAAATAACAGAAATGTCATCATGAAGTCACAAACAGCACTGTGGTCCGTTCACAGTACTCAGAGTAGTACAGCTGTAGTATCTGTGTACAGCAGCGTTCAGTAGTACAGCTGTGTTCAGTACAGCAGCGTTCAGTACGGCAGTGTTCAGTAGTACAGCAGTGTTCAGTACGGCAGTGTTCAGTACAGCAGTGTTCAGTACAGCAGTGTTCAGTAATACAGCAGTGTTCAGTACAGCAGTGTTCAGTAGTACAGCAGTGTTCAGTACAGCAGTGTTCAGTAGTACAGCAGTGTTCAGTACAGCAGTGTTCAGTACAGCAGCGTTCAGTAGTACAGCAGTGTTCAGTACAGCAGTGTTCAGTAGTACAGCAGTGTTCAGTACGGCAGTGTTCAGTAGTACGGCAGTGTTCAGTACAGCAGTGTTCAGTACGGCAGTGTTCAGTAGTACGGCAGTGTTCAGTACGGCAGTGTTCAGTACAGCAGTGTTCAGTACAGCAGTGTTCAGTAGTACGGCAGTGTTCAGTACAGCAGTGTTCAGTAGTACGGCAGTGTTCAGTACAG
>CAEMYA010000036.1:419082-431918 GCA_903131615.1 Diplodus sargus
ACACACACACACACACACACACACACAGTACCAGATTCCCACAAATACACCTTTATCTTAGTATCTTAAATATATCTTACTGCAAGGACACAACCCACCAGACTCCATTAAGAACACTGTACTTAATGTTTCTGGTGTTCCCGTCTCCCTCCTCTCCTGTCCTACACCAGTGGTTTTCAAAGGGGGGCCGGGGGAGGCGCTAGGGGGGCCTCCGAAAATTGGAGGGAAGATAAGAAAAAATGCAAAAATGCAACTTCTTTTTTTATTACTATTTCATTTTTTGAATAACCATTTGTCCTGAACCGTACACGCAAACTGCCGTAATCGTCTGATTGCCAAGTTCAGCTGCAAGTTGGTCAGAATCTGTGTAGACCTGGCGGTTCTTATTAAGCTGCTCAGCTCCTCAAGCTAGCGTCTAGCAAAATGGACAGGTTTTTAACAACAAACAGACCGAAGGAGCAGATCAACAGCCCTGCCATGGAGGACTCTGCTGCAAAAAACCTAAGAACTCATGGCCAACTAAAATCCAAACATACGAGGCAGCACACATTAAGTATGGCTTTAGTTTACAGCCATACAGAAAAATGGCCATGAATGCCCAAAATGTGTCCTGTGTCTGGAGACCCACTCAAACGAGTGTTTAAAACCTTTGAAACGTCAGCGTCACTTGATGCCGCTCTCTGATGACACCGCCCAGGACAAATCTGCTCAGCTTCTGGAGCAGGTGAGAGCCAGCGGATACTTCGCACTTCAGCACCGATTTATCCAATCAGGTCCAACTGCTTGTGTACATTAGATTTATTTCCCAGTAAAGATTTGTGGAGGAAATACTATTTTGTAAAGCACTTGAAAGAAGAACCATCGGGAAAGACATTTTCTAGTTTTGGACAATTACATGGAGTCTAACAGATTGGACGGGACTCTTTGTGTGGGGGTGTGTTCAGACGGAGCTGCTGCGAGGCACGTGTTGCAAAACAGATGGATAACGAGTTGAATCAGGTCCTACAGGAGGTCATACAAGTAGAGAATTTCATTAAAGCCCGCCCCATGAAACGCAGACTGTCTACCCTGCTATGCGATGAGATGTTTGAGGGGCTGCTGCTTCACTCAGACGTGCGCTGGCAGTTTTAAACCGTGTCTGTGCGCTGCGAGGTTGCAGAGTTCCTCTCATCTGAAAAGCATCAGCTGGCAGATCGGCTCACCGATGCAACCTGGATCTGCAAACTTGCAGACATTTTCCTGCATCTAAATGTACTGAACCAAAGCATGCTCTTCCCAAAAAGATTCTGCTGTGGTCAAACAAGCTCCAGGAGGGAGTTACAGAAATGTTCCCACTACTTCACCAGGAGCTGCCGTCATGTGATGATTTGGGCTCCATCTCTCTTTGATCCAGTCCCACCTGGAGCACCTCCAGGGACATTTCAAAGACTATTTCCCTGACCTTGAAAACACACATTTAAACTGGGTTAGGAACCCCTTTGCCCCCAGTGTTGGTTCTAGTCTGGATTTAAAGTTACAGGAGGAGCTGATTGGGACAAACTCAGGTGATTTAAGACTGAACTTCGAGGCTCTTCGCTGTCTAACTACTGGCTACAGGTAAGAAAGGACTATCCCACCTCGGCTGACAGGGCACTGAAATGCATTCTGCCTTCTGCAACAACCTACTTGTGTGAATCTGGCTTTTGATTTCTTTTGTTCTGTTCTTATCTGTCAACAGTTTGTTGATAAATGTATTATTCAGTGGGAACATAAAGTGCTGAAAAGACGTTCGTTAATAGTGTTGTTATGCTAAACAAATGTAATAATTATTGAATAGTGAATAAAAGTAAGAAAATACATTCTAAAAGTTTATGTTTCTTCATTTTATAAATAACTAAAGTTATAAATAAAGTTATTTTATAAATGAAGTTGACTGTCTGTGTGTTTGGGGCTGTTTGGGAACTCCTGCTCACCACAGTAAAGGCAGAAACACTATTATTTTCAGAAAGATTACATTAACAGCAAACTGTAATATATAACATGTAAAAGAGTTACTCGTGTCAATTTTCTATCATATAACGTTATTAATGATAAAGTATTACGACCGGCAGAAATGTGTATGAAGTTCGGCGGACCGTTCTGTTACCTGCTGAAGGTAAAATGTCCCCAACGTCACTGTTTCAACTCAAATTATAACATACAACGTTTGAAACGAACCTGTGAAATGACAAAAGTTTTTTTTTATTTATTTTTTTATTTTTTATTTCTATGAGAGAAATTTCATCTTCAGCCGCCGTGACGTGACCTGCGCAGAGACAGCACGTTAGCAGGTAAGCTAACCGAGAAGCGCCAGCTAGCAAGCGAGCTAGCATTAGCCACTAGCAGCCAACCCGCCGCTGACGCCTCGCGGTCAACTCTGTCCGGTAATCACGTTTCTACATGAACATTAAGATAATAATTGATTAATAACGGGTCACTCACCGGCTCCTCGGGCAGCACGCGGTCTGCAGGCAGCTCCGTCATGGCTGTCATCACTTTAACGCGCTTATTTTCACAAACGTAAACATTTAACCGCGAATCTGCGTCATCACACCCGGATGTGAGGAGAGAGCTTCCGGTTGACATTTCAAAATAAATGTTCTCCTGGAACACAGGCCAAAGTATTCATAGTGCAGAAACTAAATTCTTTAGATTGATATAATCGTTCCTATGTTCTGCATACACACCCTGTTGTTTTGATTCATGCTAAAGTCTAAAATCCACATTCAGTGTTAATCAGCCCTGAAGAAGAAAGGGCTGAATGAATGACGTCATGAGTAACAGCAGGCCTGTGCAGGTGGAGGTGAAGGTGCAGCTGTAGTTGTTGTAACAGACTGGATATGTTTGTACACATGTATTTTCATCTTGTTTACTTTATTCATTTATTCTTATTGTTTGTGAACCTGAGGAGCAGATATTTCACGCTGCAGCGATGGAAAGTCACTATTCTGCACCTCAGTAGTTTTGAGCAACTGTACTTGAGTATATATATTTTTTTACTACTTTATACTATTATACTTTAAATTTAGCAGCTGTAGTTTAATTTATATACAACATTTATGATCCACCTTTTGAATATGATGCCTCATTAGAGATTATAGTGTGTTCAGGTGAGTCGCTGATGAGAGCTGCTGCAGGTGAAGCTCTGCTGGGACCAGTGAGCTCATCATGAACTCACAGGAACAAAGAAATTGTAAACTGCACATGATAATAAGTCGTGTTTAAATAATCACCTTGTGACTTTCAGGACCTTGAAAGCTCTGAGGAGATGTAATATCTTTACGATACTAAGGAACGATGGACGGACACTGGAGGTCAGCTGAGGATGGTTTTCTGGGGCACTTCTCATAACATGACAGGAACATGGCAAAAGGTCAACAACGCCTCAGCGGTGGCGCTATAGACTCTGACTACTGAGTAAACCACATTTGGCCTTGGCTATGCTGCCACCCAGAGGACATCTCCCAACATAACACAACATTCTCAATCCTCTACAGGAGAACTTTCATACTTTAGGAACATAATGTTGCAGAGGAACAAACAGTCTTCCATTACAACACATGAACTGAATGGATGACTGTTTGTTCCTCTGGTGTCATCACGTCCTCCACCGTCAGAGACGTGACACGCGACATGTCAGCGTCACTCTGCACGCTACAGATGTTAAAAGACCAGTCCGGTGTTCACGTGTGTGTGTGTGTGTGTGTGTGTGTGTGTGTGTGTGTGTTTCATAATCACATACACGTTAAACTTTTTAATCAAGACAAGAATCAAACATCATAGAAACTTCATGTTTATTACTCTCATGAACCCCCCAAATTAGATAAAAGCTTCTAAAGTCGAGTCGTTTGTTCGTCAGCTGCAGTGACGCTTCAAGCTGTGAGTGTAAAAAAATACAACTAAAACATAAACACACATCATTCACACACTCTGACCCCGCTCACACCTGACTCTATTCCACTCAGGAAAATCAATAAACATCAGCTGTGTTTGTTGATTCTCCGCAGCCTCCAGGTGGTGCTGCTGACCCCAGTGCATTCTGGGACATCCTGCTGCTCTGTCAGGTGTGAACGGGGCCTCTGAACTGAAAGAAGTGGCGTCCAGCTTCACTTTGTCCCTGCTCATCATTCTCTAATCAATCAGTTCTAAGATCGATTGATTGGTTTGAATCAATCACTTCCTGCAGAGAGAGAATCCATCATGTGGGGCTGCAGAGCAACGAGCAGCAGCCAATCATGTCACATACTAATCATGACTCATGTGCACAAAGATCAAAAGCCAATAAAAAAGTATGAATTATTAGTTATTTAAACCAAAGTGACGACGTTGTGATGCCTCGCTTGATCCAGAGTCCTTTGTACTCTCGTCCAATCAGAGGACAGCTCTGCCAGGATGATTTCTTATTGGTCAACAGCGTGAGGTGAACCCACGGGTTCGACCAACAGAACTGGGCCTCCCTGTATACTGATTTAAAGAGTCAGTGAGTGCAACACCAAACTATCAACATGAGAGATAAATAATCAATAATTAGACAATTAATCAATCAGTCGATTGGCAAATAATTTATCAGCAACTCTGTTCGTCATAAATAAATATGTGCTGATGTTCTTGTCAGACGCGACAGAACCGAGTCGACTTCTGACTGAATGAATCGAGAAGTTAAAGTGAAATGATCAAAAACAAAAACAAATATTAAATCTGAACTTGTTTCTGTGTCTCAGACCTGCAATGTCCCTGAACGCAGCAGCACTGATGAACTCTGCCTCTGCAGCTCCGAGCGATTCAGACTGATCAATCAGAGAACTGATGAAGGAATATTGAACAGATAAATTTAAAGATAAATCAGCTTCCTGATCAGAGTGAAGCTGGAAGAAGAAAACACGCTGAAGCAGCAGAGTCTTTGAATCAGTCAGTAAACGTCTCAGCAAAGTTTGAGTCCCATCATTCGTCCTACACAGCGTCTCCATGGCGACCAGGAAGTTTGTACAGCAGTCATCAAGTCCGTCCAGGCTCCGCCCCCCTGGACCACAGTGCTCCCTGTAGCTCGACAGCTCGACGCCTCACGAACTCCTGACACACACACACACACACACACACACACACACACACACACACACACATTAGCTCAGCTGGAAACTTATTTAACTTAGATCTTTTTTACTCTTGATGATTATTGATTATTGAGTGATCAGTGTGTCAGTGCTCACAGGTTATCAGATGCAGAGCGCTGCAGATGAGCAGCGTCAGCGCTGCAAGACCAGAGAGAGGGGCGGCGCCCTCAGCGGCGGGGGTGACGGGGGCGGCGTCCTGCTGCGGCGACTGTTGACGAGTTTCAGGCTCCCCCTCCTTACACTTCTGACTGTAACACACACATACACACACACACACACACACACACACACACACACAGGTACTGACACTACTGTACTGTAAACATGCTAGTTCGCAGTTAGCTTGTAGCAGGACTTACTAGTTGCTGTTAGCCTCCATGTTAGCTTTCGCTAGGAAAAGCATTTGACTGATTGCTGGCACCGTCAGCTGACTGACTTATACACACCAAACTCCATTGAGGAAACAGCTAATTTAACACCTCCTGGTGTGACAGGAGAATCAATGGACACGTGTCGTTCAACATGTAAACCTGACAGTAATCTGTAATCTGAGTGTGAATACAGATGTGGACTCACAGCTGTTTGTTCAGGTACTGCTGTCTGGACTCGCAGGCTTTGGTCTGACTCTGAGCAGCCAACATCTGGCTCTCTGCAGCGTCCTTCAGGCTGAAGCAGGATGTCGTCTCGTGGACCGTCTGAGTCACGTTCTGCTGCAGCGCATCGATGAGATCTGACACGACACACAACACTCAGAGTTCAACACTTCATTTGACTTTTTATTCATTGAGTTTCATTGTTAATCTGGTCGAATTAAAATCCCTCAGAGTTCAGTCCTGGCTGCTCTGGCGCCCTCTGTGGTCACTGTGGTGACTGCAGGTGTGTATTCACTACAGTTCTGATGGAAATGACTCGACTACAATCGTCAGCTTCTGTTTGAAACACGACAAAAAATGAAGAGATTCATAAAATCTGACACCAGGACAGAAACATCAGGTGTGTTTATGACGTCACTCATTATGTTGAACACTTTAGCTCCTTTCACACAGAGCGAAGCAGCTCCGCCTTAAAGCGAACCGCTGTGTAATTCACACAGAAAGCCGGCGCTGCGGCTCCTAAAGAGGCGTGGCGGTGACATCATGATGATAATGTCATGATGACGATGTCATGATGATGATGGTGTGTTTTCAAGGTGTTTCCCAGGTGTCCTCCTGCAATCTAAACCTGCTGACACATTATAATCATATGGATGCTGTTATAATGTGTTGTGATTGAGATCCTGACCCACCAAACATCCTGGAAAGTGAAAAAAATTACATTTTTCACTCTAAATTTATATAATTAAATAATCTCCATCAGTAAACTGGAAGCTGTCTGACTCGTGGGGACCGAGGCTGTTTTCTGGGGGAAAGTTCTCCCAAGTCTCGGTCTGGAGGGCGGAACAAAAACACAGACACTCGGTGTGACCAAGAGTTGGGAGGACAGACAGGAGGACAGACGGGAGGACAGACAGGAGGACAGACGGGAGGACAGACAGGAGGACAGACGGGAGGACAGACAGGAGGACAGACGGGAGGACAGACAGGAGGACAGACGGGAGGACAGACGTATTTGTTTCCTCTTAAGTGTCAGTTACAGTTACTACGTTACTGTTGTTTGGATCTGTAACGTTGCTTTGTGGGACATTTCTCTGCGAGTAGTTGAGTGAAGGACCTGTGCAGTTATCAGACTGTCAGACCGACACGCCCTCGATACGTGCAGCCAGCTGATCCATTCACACTGGTTCTGTTGGCCAATACTGGGCCTCTGATTCTACTGATTCTACAGAGGCAGAGAATCCAAACAGCAGTGTGACTGGAGCTACTAATTCATCTGTTCGTACACTCAACACGGTTGTTGTTTTCTCTCTATTTTTCACAAGTTGAAGTTAAGACCAAAGACTTTTTATGCAACAACAGAATTATTTGTCTTACAATCTGATCTTTTCATGATAATTCATCCACCTGACGGGGTGACAGGTGAGATGAACAGCAGGGTTAGTCAGCGCAGACAGTTTGTTACGTGCCGTCTGTCTTGTTGTGCTGTGTGATGACGCTGCACATCACAGTGGTCCAGGCCACACCTGTGCATTTACCCTGGCATGTTGATGTGTCACACCTGTCAGGTGGATCAATTACCTTGAAAAAAGAACAAACTTCTGACAAAATGACAGAAATGATTATTGTGAGAGTATAAAAAGTTGATCATAGAATCCTTCAGAATCCTTCGGCTCTGTTCCACAGGACCCATGAGGCTCAGCACCCGGTACCACAGAGACGGGATGAATTTAAAGCACTGCTTGTTACCGTAGCAACTGTGTTTTTTGTTCTGTTGGTGGTTCATGAAGTGAGACGAACAAATTCAACTTGATCTCACATTCAGTGTTTTTGTATCCATACGATGATTAACGGGTCCGTTCACGTCCAACTCTTCTGCTGAAAATGGTTCTGTTCAGGTAGCCACTGTTCTCTCTTGTAAATCAGCTGATCAGATGCAGTGATGTTGTCCAACATAGCAACAGTAACTAAGGAGGGGGGTGGGGGTGAACGCAGTGTAAACAAACAGAACGGAGCAGAATCTGAACAGAGTTTGGGTCAGATCTGCGTCTGGATGAACTTATAAGGAAACTGTGAGTCTTATCAGACGCACGGGGTGAGCTGCTGCCAGCCCGCATGTTGGTTTGGACTTTAACTTGTTAGTGAGCAGATCCTGGATCAGATCCAGTCTCAGTGAGGTCACAGTGTAAACAGGGTCCACCTGAACTGGTCCTGGATCAGATCAAGTGTCAGTGAGGTCACAGTGTGTCGGTCAGCGTACTGACACTAAAGTGGAGCAGCAGGCTTCATTCACACTGACATTCACTGTAGAGCTGAAGCTGATCGCAGCGACAGAGCCGACCGCAGACACTGAGAGAGGGGCTGGCTCAGGTGTGTGTGAGCAGACCAATCAGAGCGGACTGAGCTTTCCAGGAGGCGGGCCTTAAAGAGACAGAAGCTAACACAGAGGCTCAGAGGGTGAAGACAGTCTGCAGCACAGACAGGACGAAGCCAAAATAAAGTATGATCTGAAATATGTCTCCTGCAAGTCAGACGGACTGAATGCAGGCAGAATATTCTGTAACTGTGGCATTTTACTGCAGTAAAGAGTATTTGGTTGGACTCAGTGGTTCCAGTCACATTAAACAGTGACAGATGTTTATCAGCAGCTGCCTGATAACACAATGCTCCATTCAACACTTTCCTCCCACTGTTCAGGGCAGGAAGTCACCTTCATTAAACTGTTTCTCCACTTCCCATCAGCCTGCTGTTCCTGCTGCCGCTGCCGGAGGGGATTATTCATGGAAAATACTTTAACAAAGCCTCTGAAAAAACATCTCTATAGGACATTCAGTCTTACGTTTGGCCTCAAAAATCCTTAAACATGACAGAAAATTACACTCGATACAGAAACACCCTGATTTCTGTTGAAGTCAGAATGATGTCACTCTGCCTGATCTCCAGGTGCTTCACTGTGACGTCAGTGTCGGCATGTCGAAGTGTCCCTGAGCAAGTGACTGAACCCCAAACTGCCCCTGATGTGCTGGTCGTGATGGCAGCCGCCACCAGTGGGAGAGTTTATGTGTGAACTACTGTAAGTCTGATAAATGCAAATGTCAGAGTCAGCAGCTGTCTGTGAACACACCGTCTGCTTGAACTGATCCAACCACTGAACCAGTGACAGCAGCACCAGACTCCCTTAACAAATGTGTCAGTTTAGTGAGTTGTTGAGTTGGAGACTCTTTATAAACTCTGTGAAACTCTGTCTCTGACTCATTCTGCATTATTTGGACCTTCTTGTTAATTCAGCAAATGTTCTACATGAACTTCTTTCTGTCTTTGAATAGAAACATGGAGTCTGTTTGTCCCAGTGATGGACAGTTTGTTTCATACAGAGCAGGAAGTGACATCACATCACTGAGGTGACTCAGACGCAGGTGAATGTAGCAGCGAACTGGACTGAGAGCTGATCACTGTGATCGATCAGTGAACAGGGCATCAAAAGTGTTCAAACTGAGCTAATGTGAACTCAGAGAGACAAACAGATGAAACCTGTGAAATTAAGAGCCAGGTTGTAAGAATAAATTGTGTGACCGTGTTGAGTTGTGGTGTGAGGTTGAGCTGTTAGCGTTAGCGTAGCGCTGTGAGCTGACATCATCTCAGGGAAACCCACATACCAAAGTCCTGAGTGCTGCCCAACACTTTCCTACAAACACTGTTACTGTACAACACGTCAGCCGTCAGGACATTCTCCATCATCTTTACTCCCTTTTTCCTCGACTGCTTCCTTCTGTCCTTTCCCTTCTTCCCTCCTTTCCTTGCCAGGATGTAAATTCTCACGCTTGTCGACTGAATCTGATCCCTAAGAACATTTGGATCTTTAAACTCGAACTAGTTTTAAAGAGATGTTCTTTCTCGCTCAGAGCAGAAAACTTTTTTTTTTACCCCGACCAATCATGTGTGTTTATTTACTCTGACTCACAGGTCGTCATGGTAACAGGGGGAAATGCAGCTAAGAATACCGGCGGTGACTCGCTGAGAAAGTCTCCTTTCATGGCAGTGATGGGCTTTTTCCTACCTTCCTTCAGGCCGAGCTGAGCCGTGAGGTTGGCCTCTGTCTGACGGAGCTGCTCCATGTTCTCCTGCAGAACACTGATGTTCCCGTTCAGGACGAGCTGCAGGACGAAACAAACACACCCAGAGAGGAAAAACAACATGTCAGTGAGAAGGGTTAAAGGTCGTTCTAAGCCCACAGTCACACTCTGCTCTTTGTTCGGACACATAATCTTCACTTCTTCAACCTGCTTCTGTTTTTGTTGGGATTAGTTTTTTTAATATTACACCATCAGCTGTTGTTTGTGACTCACTTTGTCAACAAGCCGACACAGAAAGACTCCTAACCCGTAAACACACAGTGGTGGACATGACATCACTCTTGTTACTGCAACACTTTGTCCTCGTCCTCAACCAAGAAACAAAACTTGTCCTGAGCCGACAACAGACAGCTGATCAAGTTCCCTTCAAGTACACAAATATTCTCAGCTTCATGTGTTTAGTCATGTTTCTGTAGATGCACACGTTCCTTCTCAGGTTTTAGTCCCGTCCACATAAAGACATGTTTTGGTTTCAATAATAATATTTCATATTTTAATCAGAACATCCTCCAGGACCTCTGGAACATCCTTCAGGACCTCTGGAAAAAACTCCAGGACCTCTGGAACATCCTCCAGGACCTCTGGAAAAAACTCCAGGACCACTGGAACATCCTCCAGGACAGTGTGCTGAGCTCAAGGATGTCACAACATCAACAGATTCACCTGTTCGCTGTGTGTTCACTGCAGCCACATCAGAACATGATCCCTCTCTGATCCAGGATCAGGTCTCCTCTCATCCTGGGCACGACCGCACACGAACGCACGAGCACGCATGCGCGGGCACACACACACACACACACACACACACACACACACACACACACACACACACACACACACACACACA
Organism: Diplodus sargus; assembly: GCA_903131615.1. Taxonomy (NCBI): domain Eukaryota; kingdom Metazoa; phylum Chordata; class Actinopteri; order Spariformes; family Sparidae; genus Diplodus; species Diplodus sargus. The sequence goes on from CAEMYA010000036.1 coordinate 429,785, forward strand.
CACACACACACACACAGTGCCGTGCCAGGCTGTCTGATGTCAGAGCTGCTGATTGAACGCAGCTTTGAGAAACATTCCTTTCATTGAACGCAGCAGTTAAACTTAGAGCAGCACTTTATAAAGTCCAAACAGCCTGAGAGGCCTCTGATGTCACAACTACACACAAGACACTACAGAGAACTACACAGAGTACTATGAAAAACTATGTGGCCAAAAGTATGTAGACACTCGCTCTCGTCAGCTGCGACACACTCGTCTCATCTAGACAGCGAAAGGAGACGAGACTGAGGACTGAAGGAGTCGGCCAATGGCAGGCTTGGAACAACAGTCTACTTCCTGTTAGTCACAGCTCACCATGATGAAACACCAGGAGGGACAGTGAGGCAGGCAGTCTGAACGGAATATGAAACACACACTATCACATATTAAGAAGTGATGTACTGATCAAAGATCAGCTGATCAACCTGAACTGAGATCAATAAAACATCAAACAGAAGCAACAACTGGATCCACCCCGAAGATGTCACAGGACAGCTGGAAATATCACATGTGCTTCACAAGTTTCACAGCTGAGAGCAGCTTAGAGCTCTGAAACATCCACCGTCTTCTCGGGAAGGACAACAGTTCATGTAAAAGGTGAAATATCTTCCCAGCATGCAGCGGGTCAACAGAGCTGCATCTGCCTGGACGGGTTCAGTCAGCAGGAAGAAACAGTGAACAGCGGATCAGAAGTCATGACCCGACCCAGGGAGGTTTTCTGAGAGTAGAAACAGGAAGCTGAGTTTCTGTGTGATCGTCTCCTGATAACAGCTGATCACTTTCAAAGATCTTCAACTGATCAACTCCAACAAAGATCAAACTCGTTAGTGTGAGCGAGTCCTGAAGCTAACATGCTAACATGCTAAGTCTCCAGTGGAGCTCTCGTAGTAGTTAATATTTATCATGTTGATCAGAGGATTATGTTGATTGATTATTGATTCATCTGCTGATTATTTTCGCTGTTAATTAATTAATCCATGCTTAATTGGCCGGTGGTTCAGTCTCGGAGAAGTTTCACCTGTGCTGGTTGTCAGCAGGATTACAAACAGATCTGCACTCGACTCAGGTGGAGGAAGCTTCAGCGTGACCCTCAGACAGACGAGTGAAGCAGCGACAGACGTCAGACACTGACGTCGATCTGTTTCAGGGACACCGAGTGAACAGGAAGCTGCTGAGGTCACACTGATTTCTCCATGAACGTGGACTGAAGGTCGTCTCAGTCCGTCTCACGAGGACTCTGGAGTTTCACAAGCACTCAGACAGAAAACTGTTTGAGGCTTCTGAGCTCAGCGAGAAGCTTTCTGTGGAATCCTGTTTTCATAACAACGCACATCAAAACGCAGCGTTAGCACTGAACTCTGGGAATTGGAGTCCCAGTTAGCAAGAGCTTGTTTTATCTCTGTTAGCAGAGATTCTTCAAAAAAAAGTTTCATGTGTTCACACACACATTGTGTTTGTGTTAATAAAGGACGTCTTACTCACTCCTCAGTGTCAACGTGAGTTTCATTGTGTCAGAAACACTGAAGCTTCACACGGTGAGCAGAGAGAGGAAAAATCAGGGAGGTGGGAGGAGTGGAGCAGAGGTGAAGGAAGGAGAGCAGAAGGAATGAGTCAGGAGGAGGGAGAGGAGGAGGAGGGAGAGGAGGAGGAGGGGAGGAGGAGGAGGGAGAGGAGGAGGAGGGAGAGGAGGAGGAGGGAGACGAGGAGGAGGAGGGAGAGGAGGAAGGCAAACACTAATTTTTTCCAACCAACAACTCTGAGAATATGAAGCTGGAAATGTTGGAACAGTTTAAACAGTCAGGCTGCTGAGAGGGAAAACTATTCAGTCTTTACTGGAGGGAAAATACAAGTCTCCTAGAATGAAAACTGAAGAGGAGGAGGAGCAGGAGGAGGAGAAGAACGAGGAGAAAGAGGAGAATCATCTGTTCATATCAGAACTCCTTCCCCTCATGAACGATGTGTTTAAGGTCTGAGGAGTTTAATAAGTGAGCGTCTCTGTTCAGCGTCTCCTCACATCAACATTATTTATTGATCGACTGGTTTTGGAGAACAGATGGAAGCTGTTAGTGTTTGGTTATGAGGGTGGAGGAGGGTG
>CAEMYA010000036.1:440587-452089 GCA_903131615.1 Diplodus sargus
AGACAGCTAACAGACAGGCAGCTATCAGACAGACAGCTAACAGACAGACAGACAGCTATCAGACATACAGCTAACAGACAGACAGCTATCAGACAGATAGCTAACAGACAGACAGCTAACAGACAGCTAACAGACAGACAGCTAACAGACAGACAGACAGCTATCACATACAGACAGCTAACAGACAGACAGACAGCTATCACATACAGACAGCTAACAGACAGCTATCAGACAGACAGCTAACAGACAGACAGACAGCTATCAGACAGACAGCTAACAGACAGATAGCTAACAGACAGACAGCTGACAGACAGATAGCTAACAGACAGCTAACAGACAGATAGCTAACAGACAGACAGCCAACAGACAGATAGCTATCAGACAGACAGCTAACAGACAGACAGCTAACAGACAGACAGCTATCAGACAGACAGCTAACAGACAGACAGCTAACAGACAGATAGCTAACAGACAGACAGCTAACAGACGGATAGCTAACAGACGGATAGCTAACATACAGCTATCAGACAGACAGCTTACAGACAGACAGCTATCAGACAGACAGCTATCAGACAGATAGCTATCAGACAGACAGCCAACAGACAGATAGCTATCAGACAGACAGCTAACAGACAGACAGCTATCAGACAGACAGCTAACAGACAGACAGCTAACAGACAGATAGCTAACAGACAGACAGCTAACAGACGGATAGCTAACAGACGGATAGCTAACATACAGCTATCAGACAGACAGCTTACAGACAGACAGCTATCAGACAGACAGCTAACAGACAGCGACTAACAGACAGTCAGCTATCAGACAGACAGCTAACAGACAGACAGCTATCAGACAGACAGCTAACAGACAGTCAGCTAACAGACAGACAGCTATCAGACAGATAGCTAACAGACAGCTATCAGACAGACAGCTAACAGACAGACAGCTAACAGACAGACAGACAGACAGACAGACAGACAGCTAACAGACAGACAGCTAACAGACAGACGTGTACCTGACTCACTTGCAGTCTTCTTCAGAGGACCAGCTGCTCCTCTCCTGTCTGATAATCATGTAGCACTTGTTGCTGTGACGCCATTTTGTTTGTTGACACACTCGTCATCTTCCCGCCATCGCTGCTAGCCAACAAGATATGAGCTAACAGCATTCTCGACACAGCTGGCTAACTCTGCTGCAAACTCTTTCTGAAACGACTTTTATATTCGGCCGCAGAGCGACTGGCTGACTAACCTGCAGTTTCCCTCCACAGTGGCCTCACAGCTCCGCGCCTGGTCGGTCTTTAAGACTTCAGCCTCTGCTTCTCTCTGACAGAGTCCATCACTGACCAGCAGTTAGACTGCAGTACCACCTGCCACCACACAGCCTGACCGACATTAAGGTGTTACAGTCCAGGGGGCGCTGTTTCCCTCATTTTAAGAGGAGACGGCAGTAAATGTTAAAGGGATAGAGTTGGTGTTTTTTGAAGTGGGGTCATATAAAGAAAATATCTACAGTCGCTCTGTTTCCTGCCGTGATCACCGATCAGCGCAGCCTCAATTGGAGGAGCAGAGAGCCTCCAGCCAGACGCTCAGCTTTGTACTGCAGTGAACGGGTCCAGAGAAAAAGAGAAATAAACCACCTAAAACAAGGCTCACCTAAAAAAATCTCTATCAGTTCAAGTGTACGTTGTAAAGGGAAAATTCACACCGCTTCACATCTCCGTCAGACCGGCCTTTCTTTTGGCACTACATTGTCTCAACCGTAGAACCAACGTATCCCTACACAGTTGCGCCAATGCGGAGGGATACGGAGAGTTAAGTTTCGTTTTTATCTAAAGTAAACCTCTCGTCCCGCAGCTGAGCCTCGCGCTGTATTCCGCCGCTCGCAGATCAGCTGTTGCCCAGTTCGCTAATGCTAATCCTCTGCTGCTCCAAACTGAGGCTGCGCTGATCGGTGATCACGGCAGGAAACAGACCGACTATAGATATGTTCTTTATGTGACCCCACTTCAAAAAACACCAACTATCCCTTTAAAGACTTAAATACTTTCCAGCCGTTAAGTGGACAAACACAAATGATAATGTCTTTACTGTACAGGACCTCATGTGTACGTCACTATGGACAACCACACACCTAAGTAGTAAGTATTTATATGTACATATATAAACACATACATTTGTACAAATTCATGTATATTGTCAAATATAATCAAGTGTTTATACTTTCACCGTTCACCTTTCTTGTGAGTGAATAAACTTTAGTATCTGACTTATATAAAAAATAATACAACTAATATCTACAGCTAAATATCAATGAGTTGTCTGAAAACAGACCTGTCATGTGAATGTGATGTATATATGTGTATATGTATATATGTATATATGTATATATGTATATATATGTGATGTAATTCTGACAATGTTTCTGAACACGTGTACACAAACAGTCTCTGAGTGTTTGTCTTCTTCAGGCTTTTGACAGTTTGGACGCGACTCGACAGCAACAGTTGGTAAATTTCCTGTTTTTCTGACTGAAGCAACGGTCGCTCTGATCCCAGAGCAGCTCGGCTCCTCTGGAGACTGTCGGTTCTGCTCCAACAGGTTCTGTTCTCCACAAAGTCTCCTGATGTCACGCAGCAGGAACATTAACTCCTGCAGCTTCACACTGACAGCAGCTACAGCCACCAGCGCACCAGGTAAATAAATATATTCTAATACAGACTTTATTCAGGTCAACATTACATCTACAGTAGTTAAAGGAAAAACATCAACATTAAACCACAATTAATAAGTCTAAATGTTAAATGTTATATATCATGAATTATAATAGACATTAAACTGACTTTTATTCAAGAAAAACAAAGAGCATTACTGGACTGTATTAAAGGTGAAAAACATCATTAAACAGACTTAAAATTATAGATATTAATTAACTTTATGGTCTTAATGATAAAAGAAATCAACTTTATGTGAACATTAAGATAAAAATCTACATCATCTGCAAAATAACATCAGAATGAAGATTTTTCTTCATAAAGAACAAAACATTATAATAACTGTCGAGTAACTCGTCATCAGGACCTTCATGGCACTTTTATTAAAAGTATTAAAACATTATCTGGACTGTGAAGTAAAAAATATCTTCATGGTGACTTTGGTTCAAGCAGAACCGCAGAACTGTATGATCAGGTAAACAGCTTCACAAGCAGGACTCTGAAGATGTTTATTGATCCATCATCAGGAACATTAACGTCATTATGACATGTCAGTATGAGAATGACTCTTATCAACAGAACCGCTCCTCCTCTGGACCTCCGCTGACTCCGTGTGGACTGCTGGACACCGAAGAAGACGTGAGGATGGACACAGCGCTGACCTTCATCTTCCTCCTGAGGTGAGACTCTACAGAATCTGTTGAACTGCTCCTTTAACATCTGATCTGTCTCCCTGTTTCTGGTCCACATGTTCTACAGTCACCGTCTGTCTCCTGTGGTAGATGTTGGTGTGTCGGGTCTCTGCCCAGAGGACAGTCCGTCTCCTTCTCGGTGGCTTTCAGTGGTGGAACTCTGCTGCTGGTGGACGTTGAAGAAGCAGCCGAAGGTGATCACCATCAACACAAGACAACAGGTGACACCTGCAGGTCCAAAGACCCAGAACGTAAAGGACAGAAGACGTCCTCCGTAGATCGTCTTCTGGAGATCGTCTTCTGGAGGACGTCTCTGGGACGTCTCTGGGACATCTCTGGGTCGTCTCTGGGACGTCTCTGGAGGACATCTCTGGGTCGTCTCTGGGACGTCTCTGGAGGACGTCTCTGGGTCGTCTCTGGAGGACGTCTCTGGAGGACGTCTCTGGAGGACGTCTCTGGGTCGTCTCTGGGGGACGTCTCTGGGGGACGTCTCTGGGGGACGTCTCTGGGGGACGTCTCTGGAGGACGTCTCTGGGGGACGTCTCTGGGGGACGTCTCTGGGTCGTCTCTGGAGGACGTCTCTGGGACGTCTCTGGGTCAGCAGCATGCTCACAGATCACATTGGTCTGTTTTGCGTAAACTGAACGTCACAGATTGAACTCTCACTATAAAACTCGACATGACTTAACTTTACCAAAACACAAAGTTTATGAAATAAGAGTAAACAAAGTTTGTTCTTATTATTTTGTCCTGCTGCATTTGCAGGTTCTGGTCCGTCTGTCCAGGTTCTGTCGTCCGTCCCGCTCGCTCGGGATCCAGGCTCGCCTCGGCTGCTGGTCTGCCTTCTCGCTGGATTAAACTCACCCCTGCAGGACGTCCTGTGGTGGGTCGATGACACACCGGTGACATCATCAGATTCTCAGGTCTCATGGATGATGTCAGATGGGGGCGGGGCCTACAGTGCTACCTCAGTGTGGGAGGTGTCAACGGCAGACTGGAGGTCCGGGTCCACATACTGGTGCGGGACAGTCCAGGAGGGACGAATCTACAGACAGAAGGTCTGCTGGAGGGACGAGGATCAGCTCCGCTCTGCTGCTGACACTTAGATAACTCTCAGGTCTCTGATCTCAGGTCAGTGAACACAGATTCACCTGAGGAGCTGCTGGAGGCCAGAAACAGTCCACGGACTGAACCTGGATCATCATGTTGAACAGCTGACTGATGAAGCTTCATCGTGAGAGAGTTGTTCTGTTTGTATCACATGTTGCTGTGCACATAAAGATGTTTGTTATTGGATTTTAAGGAAACTTGTCACCACGTTATTAAAGTCAGTAAAACCTGATCCTGTCTCGTTTGTTACAAACTCATTCAGTAAACTCACCTGTTGTTCCGCTCACCTTTACCTTTACTCTAGGGCTCTCATGTTTCTTTGCGAAAGATTAAAGGACCTGATGACAGGATCAATAACTCACTGATGTTTCACAGCGTGACAGTAAAACTGATACGAACGGCCGAGATCATAAATAAATACGTGACTCAATAGATTCACCAAAAATAATATTAAAATTAAAAGGAGACATTCATCAATCTATAACATGTGACATCAACTGATATTTGTTTTAATTAGTTTGGCATTAAATCCTCTGTTGGTTGTATTTATGAACGTATATTAATTAGTCGCTCTGATGTCAAGTAAATCAGCACAGATGCAGTTTAAAGAAGAATTATTCTTTTGGGTCAGGTTATTGCATATAATTAATTTTGATTTGTTATTTTAGTGCATTTCAAAGCGTATGAATTTATTCATTGAGTCATTTCTGTCTGTACATTTTATTTTGGCGGTGTATCCACCTGAACACAGGTGAGTTCTGTCAGTGAAGTCAGACCAGCTGCTCCGGTTCAGAGTCTTTAATCTGATATGATCAACAGAAATCAAATAATGCATGCAAACACAGATGAGACAGTCGACTGCCACACTGTCCGTTTATATGTCCTCCTTCAAATTAAAGGTACAAGTTCACTCAGCAAACACAAAACAAACACCATTTACAGTTTAGCCCCGCCCACCTCCTCCCACCTCCTCCCCCATTCACCCGTCAGAAGCCGAGATAAATAGAAGCAAAATATTCATGCTTGTACAGAAGAGTATAATGTGAATCAAACACAGAGTACATGCTCTCTACTGTGACCAGAACGCAAGTCAGACACACCTGTGGACAGGTGACCTCGTCATCGCTCCGTCAGGAGGCGAGCACATTATCTAAGAGGGACCAAACAAACCGAAACTGTTCGACCCGGTCCAGCAGCTGTCAGGCTTCAGTCCCAACAGGTGATCTCAGCTGATCTCAGGTATATTCAGCTAAAATAACATTCAGAGGTCTGGTTCCCCTTCAGGCTTCATACGGTGGCTGAGGCAGAACAAAAAGCACAGCAGCCTGAGAGACGCTGCAGGTCCGTCTGCCACCAGAGGTGCAGAAATCAAACGTCTCTGGCAGGTCACCTGTGGACGGACAGGATCAGATCAGGACTTCATGTCTTCTCTGTCTGCGCTGCTCGTCTCTACAGGTGTCGGGATTTTAATTAAAAATCAAAAATCAATCGACAAGCTTTCAGTTTCAATCACTGAATCACAAAAGTTCTCCCAGTATTTATGTTCTCTCTATGAAAGGAACCAACACAACAGAGACGAAGCAGCTAGCTTAGCATTAGCCTGCAGAGTCACTTCCTGACTCTTGTCCTGTGTGATGAGGACGATCACCTGACTGGTGGACCTGGATAAAGTCAGGCTGTAAAGAGAGTTTGACATCTTTACAGATCCACATGTGACAGTCTGCTGATGGCAGAGCCGTCAGGGCGGAAATAAATCAATAATTAAACCTTAAAACCTTAAAACATGTAAAGTCAAAACAAGTTGTGTGTTTTGAGAATGGTGACACTTGTGTTCCGCTCAGCTGCTGCTGATGACGGCCTCACTTTGTTTCTCCTCGTTTGTTTGACTGATCGCAGCATCTCTGAACTCTGCCTGAACTGAGCAGCTGCAGTCCTGTTTGGACTGTCTGGGCCACCGTAGAGCTTTGTGTTTTTGTCTCTGTGTTGTCAGCTCCGCCTGCCGGGCTCGTCATAGTTTTCTCTCCAGAGACGTCACTTTTAGCGTTTTGGAAGCCCCTGTACAAAAAGAGGTAGAACGTGTGGTTTCAGATCAGAGGAAAGTTTCGTTTCCAACAAAGGTTAAAGGTCAAATTTGGTTGTTTTGGGGATCTGAACACCGACTTTGTCTCTGATGGAGCTGAGCAGTCCACCTCATGAAGAATCTGTCTAAAACCAAACTGTACAGTGCAAGCAGGAGGGGGAGTATCAACACAACGCGTACTAGAAGATCACGAACACGACACGTCACTCACCTGAACGCTACACAGGTCTACCTATCAGAGCGCCCGACTCAACGGTCAAGAGTAGAAAGGATAAAAAACCCAAAGCAGATTGTCTCTTCACGTTGCCTGAAACACAAACCTCCAGTTTGTCTCACAGTTTTACAGAAGCAGCACACACACATGCTCTGAAACGTAACGGGATGCAGAAGAAGAAGAAGAAGAAGAAAAAAACAGAGCGAGACAAAGCTGCTCGCTCTGTTCTCGTCCGTCTCATCAGCGTCCAGGCAAAGTTTATCAAAATACAATCAATCAGCTCCGTCCTGAGCACCCGACGAGAAGTTCACCTTCTGTTCAGGAGAAGAAGAAGAAGAAGCAGGAGAAGAAGATGGAGAAGAAGAAGAAGAAGCAGGAGAAGAAGAAGGAGAAGAAGAAGAAGTCTGTCCTCATCAGAACTTAGAGGAGCACATCTGGGGAATCACTGAGCCTCTTCCTGTCGAGACCGTCAGAATCCGTCTCATGTTCGTGTGTTCATGATGTTGAATTAATCCTTTAAAGTGACTTCAGACTTCTGAGTCTGTTTGAGATCAAATATAAGTTTGTGTCCAAAATGTAGAAACCAGGATGAATGTGTGACTTCCTGTCCACACATCATGTGATCAATCTGTTCACTGATCAGTAAGAACTCGATCTCAGTACGATCAGACGGGTCAGGTGACTCTGGTGTGCTGATGATTAACGATGATACTTCAGCTTCATTCCGTTAAAACTGCAGGCAACATAATTATGAGAACAATAACAGAGTTATCCTTTAACAGCAGGTGTAACTACAAAGGTCATTTTCTATATCTAGTTATGGATCAATGCCTCTGATTAATACTTCATTTTGGTCACAAACATCAGCTGACCCGTCGTCACTGTGGTGAGAAGAAGAGACGCCATGTTAGTTTGAGTTAAAGAGTCTACCGGCAGGCTAACTGCTAGCTGGCTCGCTAACTGTCAGGCAGAAATGTTGCTGTTTTGAAACGGCGGAGAGCTTCAACACTTCGTTTCATCTGTTGTGGAGTATATAAAGTATAAAAGTGCTGAGTGGACACAGATCAATAAACTGTATAATCAATAGTCGCAGGCAGTAGGACACTGGATCTGGACTAACAGCTAGAGAGTTAGCATTTTGCTAATAATCAGTCCTGCTGAAGCTGTACTCGACAAGTCTTACCTAATACCTTTATGTAATAAAAGACAAAGAGTTTGTTGGTCAGGAGAAACTTGTTGTTGTTGCTATAAAGACGTCGGCTGCGTCTCAGCTGTTTCTCACCACAGTGACGAGAGCAGATCGAATCAGTCGTCACTTCTGATCTCAGACTCTGAATCTTCTCCAGCCGTCACAACCAGCAGCTCAACGCTCCCGACAGCAAACAACCCTCAGTGAGTGTATAGCTGTTAGCATGTTAGCATGTTAGTGCAGCAGCAAAGCTACAGATTGGAAGATGTTGTTGGCTGAACATTAGCTCTGGTGTTACAGATACTTTGGGTTCTGGTCTCATTTGGTCCCAATAATGATGTGAGTGTTTGTTGATGAAGGCTGAACCTTGACGTAGTTTTTGTGTTGGAGCGTCTCCGCTCGGTGCGTCAGGTGATCACTGGCAGTGGGTGGTCTTACTGGCTGGCTCCGCCCCTGGTGTGAAGCCGTTACTGAGGCTGTTGGGACTCGGAGGAGTGGCCAGCGTGGGTGTGGCCTCCACCCTGGAGGCAGACTCTACCACTGAGCAGCTCTTCTGCGGCAGTCGGGGTTGGACCGGCACGGTTTTAGGGACAACAGACGCTTGTCGAAGCCCTTCGACACGCAGAGGTGGCCTGATGGGGGCGGGGCCTGTGGGCGTGGCATCAGAGATAGGTGGTTTGGGGCTGCATGGAGGGGAGGGGCTTAGAGCACTTTGGTTGGTGGACTTTGATTCATCTTCCTGTGGCGGCTGCTGATTTTGTGACGGGGTCTCTTTGTCCGAGGGGGGGGGGCTTGTTGACTCAGGGGGCGGGTCCTGCTGCATGCTGCTCTGCCTGGAAGCTCCTGAGCCAGGAATCTCACAGCTGTCAGTACGACGCCGTGAGCCCTCGTGCATACGACTGGTGGCCACGACAGCCTTCATGGCAGCCTGGTGACACACACACACACACACACACACACACACTGTTAACATCGCAGACACACACTTCATCATTTCTTAATAAAGACCTTTGCTCCGTCAGAGCATCTGCTCAGTGAAGTTGAGTCTCCAGGTTCTCACAGCAGGTTACTTGAGTTCAGATTTCATTCCGTCGTATTTTTTTCATGTTATCATCAGTTCTTCTTTTTTACTTCTCAAAATAATCCTCGTCAAGTCTGATCACAGATGTTTGACATAAACTGCCTGAATCCTGTGGACGTATGACATGTCAGTGTTTTAATAATGACCTCGGGCTCCAACACTAAGACGCCGTCCTCACCTTAAGTTTGCGTCGTGCGTTGAACTCCTGCAGTTTCCTCTGGGTGGTGTCCATGTGGGAGAAGCGGGCAGCTTTGCCCAACACCCAGGGGTGCTGCAGGGCCTCCCGGACGCTGAGGCGCTTGTGAGGGTCGAGGACAATCAGCTTACTGACCTGCAGAGACACACAGGAACAGGACTGAGGTCATAACACCTGTCCAGGTAGGTCGTGTCTGACTGAACCGGTTCGCAGCTGACGACTGAGCTGTACCAGACGAGTATCAAGTCCCAGACAGAAAGTATTTTCTATCAAGTTTAAATCAGGTTTCAAGAATTTCAACAAATTAATTGATGAAGTGAAACAAAATAAGTTTATCTTCAAGTTCTGCATGTCAGGATGTCTGCAGGACCACCAGAGGAACTCACCAGATCCTTGGCATTCAGGGAGACCTCGTCCCACCACGGAGACACAAACTCGTAGTCACAGTTGAGGATGCGGCTGTACATGTACTGATCCCCCCTCGGGTCAAAGAAGGGCTCGAACCCGCAGAGTCTGCAGCACAGGTAGTCCAGTTAGAGACACAGGTAGTCCAGTTAGAGACACAGGTGGTCCAGTTAGAGACACAGGTAGTCCAGTTAGAGACACAAATGGTACAGTTAGAGACACAAATGGTACAGTTAGAGACACAGGTGGTCCAGTTAGAGACACAGGTAGTCCAGTTAGAGACACAGGTGGTCCAGTTAGAGACACAGGTGGTCCAGTTAGAGACACAAATGGTACAGTTAGAGACACAGGTAGTCCAGTTAGAGACACAGGTAGTCCAGTTAGAGACACAGGTGGTCCAGTTAGAGACACAAATGGTACAGTTAGAGACACAGGTAGTCCAGTTAGAGACACAGGTAGTCCAGTTAGAGACACAGGTGGTACAGTTAGAGACACAGGTGGTCCAGTTAGAGACACAGGTAGTCCAGTTAGAGACACAAATGGTACAGTTAGAGACACAAAAGGTACAGTTAGAGACACAGGTAGTCCAGTTAGAGACACAGGTAGTCCAGTTAGAGACACAAATGGTACAGTTAGAGACACAGGTAGTCCAGTTAGAGACACAGGTAGTCCAGTTAGAGACACAAAAGGTACAGTTAGAGACACAGGTAGTCCAGTTAGAGACACAGGTAGTCCAGTTAGAGACACAGGTAGTCCAGTTAGAGACACAGCTGGTACAGTTAGAGACACAGGTAGTTCAGTTAGAGACACAGGTGGTACAGTTAGAGACACAGGTGGTCCAGATAGCGACACAGGTGGTCCAGTTAGAGACACAGGTAGTCCAGTTAGAGACACAGGAAGTCCAGTTAGAGACACAGGTGGTCCAGTTCATAATACAGTTGCATTATCACTCGTGACAAACACTCAGACACAGAATTAAACATTATAAATGTTGATCTCTGTTATAAAGGCTGGACGACTTCCACAGATTGAACTACATTTACGTTCATCTTGTAGAGAAACCAGCTTGTCAGAACTGATTCTGCTGCTGCTGACAGAGAACAACAAACCATCTGAAGGCTCCCGGAACATATTAATTAATGAGCTGATTAACAGGATGCAGGTTTCACATGATATCATCGCTTAATGGCCGTAATGACACAGATGGAAGTCCATAAAACTGACATGAGTGACTCAACCCTCTGCTGTGTGTGTGTGTGTGTGTGTGTGTGTGTGATGTTAATGGACTCACAGGATGTAGAGGATGACGCCGACTGACCACATGTCCACCTCAGGGCCGTAGGCATTTCCCCGCAGGATCTCTGGAGCTGCAGGCAGAGGAGCCTGTTAACTGTTAGCTGTTAGCTTTTAGCCTGTCAGCTGTTAGCCTGTTGGCCAGTTGGCTGAGTTACGTGAAATCCCAAACAGCAATGAACACATCACTGCACACAGCTACACAGGTAAATACACCTACTAAACCTACTGCTACTACTACACCACCTACTCATAGTTGTAGTTGAGCGGTAGATGTGGTGAACTCACCGCAGTACCCCGGTGTACCACAGACGGTCTTCATGGTCACCTGGTCATCAATGATTTTGGACAGACCGAAGTCAGCTGTAAGAGAGAAGATTAGAACATTAGAACATTAAAACATTGGAATATTAGAACATTAGAACATTAGAACCAGACCATATATATATGGACATGTCCATATATATATGTCCATATATATGTGGACCATATATATATGGACATCCATATATAAATGGACATGTCCATA
>CAEMYA010000036.1:452159-468848 GCA_903131615.1 Diplodus sargus
ATATATATGGACATATGTCCATATATGGGCGAATGTCCATATATGTCCATATATGGGCGTATGTCCATATATATATGGACCATGTATATATGGTCTGGTCCATATATGGACATATGTCCATATATGGACACATGCATACGACATATGTCCATATATGGGCGTATGTCGGAATAATGTGTTGCACATTCAGCATCAGTGTTCTTCTTTCCCCCTCTATGTCACTGATATTACCAGAGGCGTCTGTTAGCCTGCTGTTTAGTTCCATTGCATCGTTATATTAGTTAGTTATTCTGGATATACAGAGTTTATAGTCGTTAGTTATTATGGATATATGGAGGTTTACAGTAGTTAGTTATTATGGATATATGGAGGTTTATAGTAGTTAGTTATTATGGATATATGTAGGTTCTTTGGAAAAAATAGTTGCAGCCAGAGCAAGAAGACGTGGAGGGTGAGACACCATCTCCCCTAACCTGATAATACTTCCATCAGCTCAGGCTTGTGAAAAAGTGAATTGTGGTGTTGGGTGTAGTCTGGGTGTGTCGTCTCTGTTAATACTCTACAAAGCCTCCTGAAGGCCTGATGCAGATAGACAATGAAGAGAAGAAATTATAAGAGGGAATGTTCTACCTGCTCTCTGCACACAGCACAGGTCTTATTACAGGCTATAATATCTTTAATGTAAACATCACTCAGTAGGCCTATAGCTAGGGGACATTAGCTTTATTTGTGATTAAAATAAGACGATGAGGACTTCAACGATTGGCCTTCCTTTCCTCCTCAAACTACATTGAAATTGCATCTTTAACAGCCCAATTTTCAAAATGTCCCGATGGAGAAACCCGGGACCCCCGTTAAAAAAAAGACTCTACCTGCGGGCAGTAATGCTGGTAAACTCTAATCTGACCACTTTTTTCAGTAACGAGTAATCTAACGCGTTAATATTTCCAAACCAGTTATCAGGTTAAAGTTACTTATTCAAGTCACTGTGCGTTACTATTATTTCTGTAATTTTCCATGGTAAAAATATATATTTTTGCTTTCGTCTTGTGTCTCGGGGAGTGACGAGGACACTCGTGTAACACCACACAGCGACACAAACAACAATGGAGGGAGGAGAGAGATGCACGTGTTCTAGCTGGAAATACAGTCATTATCTTGAGCTAAAGACGGGAATATTAAGGTTTGTTGTACACTCTTAGCTAACTGTAGTTGTTAAAGGAGAAATCAGTAATCAGGTTACTTTTTCAAGGTAACTGAGGCATCACTGTCTGCGCGGCTAAAGCCGGATGTTTTGCTTTGGAGCATTAGAACATTAGAACACATCAGAACTGAAACAAATGACAAACATCTGATTCTTTGTTTCCTTTGACTTCGAGATTCTGAGTTAAAACCTGTTTGTGGTTCTGCTGCTTCCTGTTTCTATTTAAAGTGACGTGTGTGGGTGAAGAAGTGGAGGCTGGAGGTGGAGGAGGATGTGTTTCTCTGCAGAGTCCCTGAACAACAGGAAGGTGTTGGTGGTGCTGAGCGGAGGCTGAATGTGAGCTGCTTCCATCTGTAAGTGTTCGCCTGAGGCCATCTGGACGCTGACACACACACTGAGGCTGGTTGGACAGTGAACGGACCAGAGACTGAAGAACAGAACCTCATTCTAATTTACAGAGCAGAAAATAATCAATATTACACCTTCAGCCTCCGCGAACAACAAGGTTCTACATGACCCATCAGAACTTTCGGCCCACTGTGAAGCAGCTGCAGGTGTTTCGCTGACTGCAACATGTTTCCAGACTCAGAATTCACAGTGTTTTGTTCCCCTGAGCGAAGTCTTCGTCTCAGATCTGTGAAGCTGCGCTGAGTCAACTGACGACAGACGTGAGACAATCTGCAGAGGAATCTGTTCACACAGTCCAGGAAGTGACACGTCCACACAGGAAGTATCTCCCGATACTTGTTGATGACTCATCGATGGCCTCAATCGATTATCCAATCAAATGTGACTTGTGACCAGATAGCCCCGCCTATCATGATACCACAGCTGATTGTTAGCTCGTAGCTAGCCAGCAGGGCACTAAGGTGTGTGTGTGGGTTTCAGCTGCTACACCTTTGTTTACATTTAGGATGTGATGTGTCGTGTTGTTGGTTTGTTACCGATCTTGAGTGGAGCGTCCAGCGACAGGTCGGCATACAGCAGGTTCTCCGGTTTGAGGTCACGATGCACGACGCCGTTCTCATGAAGATACTGGAAGACAAACACACAGTTTGAAGCTGCCAGAGTATTAGCGCCCCCTACAGGCTGCAGGCTATCAGTTCTGGACAGAACAGACTGGAGGGAAAGCTCTCAGGTGATGAGAGGAGGAGATGTGGGGGGTCTGGGGAGGATTTGGCAGGACGGACTGACAGATGGCGTTTTCCTCCTGCTCCCAGCAGACCTGCTGCTCTCTGAAGACTCAGGGAGCATCTGAACCTGAACGCAGCATCACGGACACTACAGGAGCAGAAAAATCACTCAGCAAGTTTTTCTGTTTTCAGTCGTTCAGCTCGTCTCACTGGACAGTCTGATACCAGAACGCAGCGGACTCATCATCTGTTATAAACAGAAACACAGAAAGCTCCGAGCCTCTGGTTCTGATCCGCTCTCCTTCATGTCAGTCGTCTCTGTATGATAGTGACTCTGTTTTCATATCAAACACGTCCACATCTACACGCTGAGGCCTCCACCCACACTTTGAGAAACCAGAGCATGTTGATGTGTTCAGGGGCTGCAGGATGTTTCTGCACTGCAGATTAACACACACACACACACACACACACACACACACACACACACACATTAAAATAAACACAAGTATACACAAACGTACACAGGCGTATGTTTTCCTGCGTGGTAGATGTAGGTCAGCTGTGGGCAGTGTGTGTGTATGTGTGTGTGTGAGTGTGTGTTAATCCTCTCTGGTTTTAATCTGTTCAGCAGCAGGATGGAAGCTGCTGTTACATAAGAGACCTGCAGCTGCTGCACGCTGCCACCATGTGCAGCAGCCAACAACATCATCACCTACATCTTCACCTACATCTTCACCTACATCTTCATCTTCACCGACATCTTCACCTACATCTTCACCTACATCATCACCTACATCATCACCTACATCATCACCTACATCTTCACCTACATCTTCATCTACATCTTCATCGACATCTTCACCGACATCTTCACCGACATCTTCACCGACATCTTCACCTACATCATCACCTACATCTTCACCTACATCTTCACCTACATCTTCACCTACATCTTCACCTACATCATCACCTACATCTTCACCTACATCATCACCTACATCTTCACCGCCATCTTCACCTACAACTTCACCTACATCTTCACCGACATCATCACCTACATCATCACCTACATCTTCACCTACATCATCACCTACATCTTCACTGACATCATCACCTACATCATCACCTACATCTTCACCGACATCATCACCTACATCATCACTGACATCATCACTTACATCATCACCTACATCTTCACCGACATCATCACCTACATCTTCACCTACATCATCACCGACATCATCACCTACATCATCACCTACATCTTCACCTACATCATCACCTACATCTTCACCTACATCATCACCTACATCTTCACCTATATGATGATAATAACTACTCACTGCTTTAGTCGATTACTGTGTTTCTGCCTGCTGCTCTTCTTCAGCCACAGTAACACATTTTGTAAGTGCAGCGTTTCGTGAGCATGTCATTGAACGCCTCATGGTTTTGTACCATCACATGTTGACATTTAAATATGATTGTGTGCCACTTTAACATTGACTCTTCAGAGGAACAGGAAGCTGTGAATCATCAGCTGGAGGAGGACAAACTCCTACACCCCAAACACCGGATCTGAGTCTAAGTCCTAATGCAGACAACTTTATTTTGACTTAAAGGAGCAGTCCAGCTGTAAGTGACATCCTGTCATCACGTTTTACATGAATATTAGCTTGACCAGGATGTGGTTAACCTAGCTAAGCACTAAGACTGTAAGCAAGGAGAAACTGTTGGTCTTCAAAAAATAAAAAGTTCACCTTCCAACAACTCCAAGTCTGTTTGATGTACATGTGGTAGTCTATCTTGTTAGCTTACAAGTTAGCCAGTGGACAAGAGCTTGAAGCTAACTGTAAGCTAACAGGCACAAGAAGGTAGAGGCAAACTCTTGACAGAACCCAAAGGTTAAACAGCTAGAAGCTAAATCAGAGGCTTACTATGAAGTCATAGGACCCAGAAGTTAACAGGAACTAGAAGCTAACTGGACTTGGTAACTGCTTGCGTAGCATCCTCTGTCTGTCTGATAACACTGGACGTCAGTTGTACTCGGACTGCGACAGTTTGACTCTCTGCCTGCGCTGAGACTCTTCAGATGTAAGAGCAACTTCGGGAGAAGACAGTTAGCGAGCAGCTGGTTTCTAATCTGAATGTGTGAAGCTGCAGAGACTGAACAGGGACGCAGGAAGTGACCAGTAATCTAATGAGAGAGACGGCTGCAGCTGGATGATCCAGTGTGACAGTGACCGCTGTCAGCAGAGACGTTTCGGCTGTGTGCAGCAGCCAGAAAGTCTGACGGTGAGATGAGACAGTGAAGGCAGCAGTCTTACCGCCACGGCCTCCAGGATCTGTTTGATGACGTGAGCGGCGTCTCTCTCGCTGTAGTACCCACGTTCCACAATCCTGGAGACCAAAGGGAGGATACAATTCATCATACATGTATCACAGGACACGTTCGTGATGTTGTAACTGTCTGTATGAAGCTCTGCTGTCTGTATGAAGCTCAACTGTCTGTACGAAGCTCTACTGTCTGTATGAAGCTCTACTGTCTGTATGAAGCTCTACTGTCTGTATGAAGCTCTACTGTCTGTATGAAGCTCTACTGTATGAAGCTCTTCTGACTGTATGAAGCTCTTCTGACTGTATGAAGCTCTACTGTCTGTATGAAGCTCTACTGACTGCATGAATCTCTACTGTATGAAGCTCTTCTGACTGTATGAAGCTCTACTGTATGAAGCTCTACTGTCTGTATGAAGCTCTTCTGACTGTATGAAGCTCTACTGTATGTATGAAGCTCTACTGTCTGTATGAAGCTCTACTGTATGAAGCTCTTCTGACTATATGAAGCTCTACTGTCTGTATGAAGCTCTACTGTATGAAGCTCTTCTGACTATATGAAGCTCTACTGTATGAAGCTCTACTGTATGAAGCTCTACTGTCTGTATGAAGCTCTACTGTATGAAGCTTTACTGTCTGTATAAAGCTCTACTGTATGAAGCTCTACTGTCTGTATGAAGCTCTACTGTCTGTATAAAGCTCTACTGTATGAAGCTCTACTGTCTGTATGAAGCTCTACTGTATGAAGCTCTACTGTATGAAGCTCTACTGTCTGTATGAAGCTCTACTGTATGAAGCTCTACTGTCTGTATAAAGCTCTACTGTATGAAGCTCTACTGTATGAAGTTCTACTGTCTGTATGAAGCTCTACTGTCTGTATGAAGCTCTACTGTATGAAGCTCTACTGTCTGTATGAAGCTCTACTGTATGAAGCTCTACTGTATGAAGCTCTACTGTCTGTATGAAGCTCTATTGTCTGTATAAAGCTCTACTGTATGAAGCTCTACTGTCTGTATGAAGCTCTAATGTCTGTATAAAGCTCTACTGTATGAAGCTCTACTGTCTGTATGAAGCTCTACTGTCTGTATAAAGCTCTACTGTATGAAGCTCTACTGTCTGTATAAAGCTCTACTGTATGAAGCTCTACTGTCTGTATGAAGCTCTACTGTCTGTATAAAGCTCTACTGTATGAAGCTCTACTGTCTGTATGAAGCTCTAATGTCTGTATAAAGCGCTACTGTATGAAGCTTTACTGTCTGTATGAAGCTCTACTGTCTGTATGAAGCTCTACTGTCTGTATAAAGCGCTACTGTATGAAGCTTTACTGTCTGTATGAAGCTCTACTGTCTGTATGAAGCTCTACTGTATGAAGCTTTACTGTCTGTATGAAGCTCTACTGTAAGTCTGTTTCTGCTTGTCACATGTTTCGATTCACCACCAACTTAGAAGAACTTTCTGGGACATTTGACGGTTGTTGTCATTGTTTCACAGCCACATTAGAGTTGGTGTTTCGTCTTACACATGACGAATGTGTCCGTCTACGTAACGTAGAGTAATGTGTGTAGTGGGATGTAACGTACCGGTCGAACAGCTCTCCTCCTGTCACCAGCTCCAGCACTAGAGCGATGTCAGTGTCGGTCTCAAAGATCTCCTTCAGCTGGATCTGACCGAAGAACATACAATGAACACAGATCTTAATGAAACATCAACCTGCATGTACAGCACCCGGTACTGATCCGTCACATGAGGGATGGTTACAACATGGAGGCACATTGAATCGTCCACAGCATTTCTGAAGCACACACGACTCATCGTTACTGCAGCAGGAATACAACATGTTCCTAACGTCTGCAGACTCGACTCATCTGAGGAATCCATCTGATGACATTCAGCTGACATTAATAATAATAATAATAATAATAATAATAATGATAATAATGATAATTACATTCAACTGACATGAGAACATAAAACAAACCTGTCTCAAAGGAGCCTTTATATAAAACATGAGGTAATTAGCTCTGTTTGTGGTGAATCACATACATTTCACAGTTATTCATTAATGATGTTGTGGTAAACATACTTACGATGTTCGGGTGGGAAAGACGCAGCAGGACACCGATTTCTGTACGAACGATTTTCTTGTCGATCTGCGACAGAAAAAACAACATGAGACCGAACAAACAAGAAGTGAACAAAGCTGAAAGAAGAGAATCACCTCAGTCAGCACAAACAAACACAAGATGGATCACTGTCATCTGTGTGTGCGCAGGACAGGGTTAGCCTAGCTTAGCACAAAGTCTGTAAAAAAGATGAACCTGATAGCTGAGCTCCATCAAAGATGTCTGTTTTTAAATGAAGACAAATAATATTATATAAACACACATGCTAACATTTACAAGTCTGTTAGCTAACAGTTATGCTATTCACCTCACCTCAGCTGAGCTCACCTTTACATTTATCAGAAGCTTTTGTCCAAAGTGACTTACAGTAATTCATACACACATTCATACACTGATGGTGTTGGCTGCTATGCAAGGTGCCGACCAGCACATCAGGGGTTCAGTACCTTTCCCAAGGACACTTCGAGTTGTCTTCACTTCAATAAGTGTCCTTGGGTGGTCCTTCCAAAACCTTCTGACACCAATACGCTGGCTCGACCCCTGAGCCACAGCAGCTGAATAGAAACCAGCTGAATAAAGATAAAACATGAAGCCGACTTCAGTTTTGTCTATTTCCTGTTAGCTTAGAGCTAGCTTTGATTTCCTGTTAGCTGAGAGTTAGCTTCTGATGAAGCCCAGCTGGCTCCTGGATTATTGATTTGCCTGTTAGCTAAAAAATGAGATCACAACATGTAAATCAGATATAGTTTGTGTCTATGGAGCTAGGCTAACAGTTTCCCGCTGCTGTCAGTCTTTGTGCTAAGCTAACATTGTTGGAGGGTGTAAGACGTTGTGTTCTGGCGGTTTGTGGTTCAGCGGTGCAGCGTGACATATGAAGACAATGTGTTGCAGCTGAATGATCCCCATGACATCTGATTCCTCCATCACGACGGACACTCACCGTTTTCTTGAGGACTTTGAGGGCGAAGGGCTTCTGAGTCTGTTTCTCCTCACAGCGATACACGATGGACGTCGCTCCTCTGGAAGACATCGACACACACAGTGTTAACTCCACCACTATAAAGTCAATGTTTCACCAGGAATCTTCTAGAGAGGACAAAACAAGATGTGACAAGAAGCAATATCTTGAAAACGAGGCTTCGGCAGACTACGGCAGATGCAGCGTGTGGGAGAAGTAGAGATAAACAAAGGCAAGAGAAGCTAACAAGTGCCATAGCGAAGTGGATATCTACAGACCGCAGGACGATTAGTGTTGTGGAAGACGTCGGTCTGAGAAACATTACGAGAATCGCAACAAATGATGGCAGGTATGAGATGGACAACTTTACAACGTGCAGCCGCTGTTGCTCTCACTGGCGAACAGGATAACATTAATGCACCAACAGCGGCAATGAGCTTTAATTTTGTATTTGCTTTGATAACATTGTGAGTTGAGATTTACACTAAATATTTTATTTAACTGCTATTGTATAAAAAATGCTGATGTTAAAAGTGTTTGCACAACAAATGTTATGGCACTTTCCTTCATATGGCAGAATATTTAAAATACACTACTTTTGAATTCATTTTTGGATTTTGCTTATACAAATGCGATTAATCGTGATTAATCAGGGAAATTATGCGATTAATCGTGATTAAAACTTTTAATCGTTGCCCAGCTCTAATTATTACAGATGAAACTATCAGCAGTACATGAAGTCATTTAAATGAGCTGAAGAAAGCATTTATATATTAATATTCACAGTAATATGATAGTATTGTGAATAAAGAGTACTTTTAGTT
Organism: Diplodus sargus; assembly: GCA_903131615.1. Lineage (NCBI taxonomy): Eukaryota > Metazoa > Chordata > Actinopteri > Spariformes > Sparidae > Diplodus > Diplodus sargus. Next base: position 460,736 of record CAEMYA010000036.1, read on the forward strand.
CTGGTACTGCAAATACACGCTAAGTTTACTTCAGTAATGAGTGAACACGAGTATTTCTACACTGTAGTATTTGTACTTTAGCAGAAGTACACGTACTTGTTCCGCCTCCGTAGGTGTTTAATATTTCACCACATGTGGAGACGATCAGTGAAAACAGAACCTGATTCATTCTCTCATGTTCTTTAAGATCCGACATCGTTCAGTCCGAACAGGTGAAGCGTCGATGATGACTCAGCACATTTTAAACATTAAACAGTTCAGACTTGGATCATAAAGTTGAGTCTGCTGCAGTCTCACTGTGGTGCTTCTTCATCGTTAGAACTCATTGATTAATAAATGAGCTCTGCTTCAGTGTGGCGGCTGCTCAGGAATGCAGAAGAGAGGCCACGCCCACATACAACGATCAATTTCTTTTGATCAATTACTATTAAAATGAGCAGCGTGGTTTTACACTTTAATGTTTCACTGATCAATAACGATTGCACATAATTTAAGTATTTCATATTGTAACCGAAATAAATCTATTCATTCATTCATAAATGTTTCATCAGAATCAACAGATCAGCAGCTTCTTTACACAGCCTGTTGTTAAAGAGATCCATAGAGATGATCAATAAAGTTATCGTGATATTTAGCTGATAAATGAAATGTAACAAAATCTAATTACATTTTAAAAAGTTGTCAAATCAATGTAGTGGAGTAACGTTTGTCTCCAGACTGCCATCAGAATTATACTGAGGTACTCTGAGCACTCGAGTAAATGTACTTAGTTACATTCCAACAGAAGAAGAAGAGACGACATGAGACCAGCCACAAGAATTAATTCATATATTCAATATGTTTAATATATATAATTAATAAAATCTGCCTTTAAATAACTCAAACATGAAGCTCTGTGACGAGGCGCTCTGATTGGTCAGATATTTGTCTTCTATGGAGGTTGTTTGTTTTATAGTTTCTGTTGTGAAGACTCATCATCTTCATCTTCATCATCATCATCATCTTCATCTTCATCATCTTCATCATCATCATCATCCTCACACTGTCTGTGATTGTCTCAGGAAAAAATCATTCCAAACACACTGAAACAACACTGTGTGTGTGTGAGTGTGTGTGTGTGAGAGTGTGTGTGTGTAGGGGGGATCTGTTATTCTGCTGGGACAGATGGAGGAAACAGATCCAGCAGCCCCACACACACACACACACACACACACACACACACACACACACACTCAGAGTCCTGGCTGGTCTCCATGGCAACAGGACACCTGCTCACACCCTCTGAATTCACTGCTGACATGATTTTACTGTTTCCAGAGAGCTGCTGCTGCTAACTGCTGCTGCTAACTGCTGCTGCTGCTAACTGCTGCTGCTAACTGCTGCTGCTGCTAACTACTGCTGCTAACTGCTGCTGCTGCTAACTACTGCTGCTAACTGCTGCTGTTGTTGTTGTTTACTGGAAAAACAACAAATGACAACCAGTACACAACATAACACACAATCACACACTGTTGGAACTCGTTCACACATGAACATGAAGTCATGTGACTGACAGGGAGCTCACTGATTGGACAGTTTGGATGCCGTCACACTTTAGCTGGTACACCTGTCAGACTGTTGATCTGTTTGTCACTGAGGTGTGTGTGACCTGTCCACAGACCTGTGACCTCACTGCCTCACTGATCTTTATCCAATCACATGACAGCAGCTGCGATGGAGCTGACTGGTGTTGGGTTACAGCCTGTGATGTCATCATTAGTGATTAGCCACGTTAGCATCGGCGCAGCTCGACGGACATTTCTGTTTATCGGTCAACAACGACCTGATGATCGATCAATTCTGAATTATTGACCAACATCAGCTGATCATCACAGACTCTAACAACAGGGAGTCATGTTCACGATCACGTTATGATGATCAGCTGACTGTTGGGGGAGGAGTCAGTGCAGATATTTCTAGGGTCTGTTTTTGGATCCAACCACAACGTTTCTAATCGTGAGAAGCAGAAACTGTTCAAACACGAGACTCGCTGAGTTTAACAGAAACACACTCCGCTCACACTGACTCTCATCAGGTTGTTCAATACGTCTCAAACATGGCCGCCTGCAGCCAACAGCTGTTCGAACAGCGCGTCTCTGAACTGCACGACAAGCGACAGCAGAGCAGAAACACAGGCGGACGAGTCGAGCTCAGAGCGGTGATGGCGAGCTGAAGTCCACCTGAACCTAAACTTCATGTCACCCGTGTTTCTGACGGAGAGACTTCAGGGACAACGCGTGTCGATGGATGTCGTGTTGATACGACTCACAGTGTCACAGCGCGCAGGCTCCGCCCCCTCCACAAGAACAAGGAAGTGATCAGAATGAGACGAAGCTTCAGTCCACAGATCAGCTGATCTTTAAATCACTTTTAGTCACCATATGATGTGTTTGAAGTTCTTCCGGCAGTGTCTGGTTCTGAGCTCTGCTGGCTGGACTGGTTGTGTTGTCGGTTCTGTTTTAATGGTTTTGTGTTTGTTGAACATTTTGTTGTTTATCTGTTATGAGTTTTATATTATTTCACAGCTGTGTGACTAAAGATTATTATTATTATCAACAGCTGATCATCACAGATTTGTTCCTTTATTCCTAACCATCATCTGACCCGCTGACGTCACAGTTATTTACTCTGTAATATTAAAGCATCTGTTTGTTCTGACGTCAGAATCAGAACCTGAAGTCTTTATCGGACCGTTCTGACTCAACATGAAATATTATTTTAGTTTCCGTACAGACTCTCTAACCATCTGCCCCCCTTCTGGTTCTGATACTGGTCTAACAGGGGGTCCACTGCCCGGTCTGTCTGGTTCTGGTCCTGCAGGACGCATCTGATGATAAATTAATCCTGGACATGAGGGGGACCCCGCACCCTTCATGTGGACCACTTTGAACCCCCCCCCCACATGTGGTCCAGACCTGCCCAGCTCGGAGCTCAGGGTGTAGAACTCCTCCACCGTCCCGTCCCGCCTCGACCCGTCCACCCAGAACTCCACCGGCTCAGAACCAGGCCGGGACGTCGGCATGGCGACAGCAGAACTCCCCAAAACCAGGACCAGAAGCGAGTTCAAGATAAAGCGAAGACCGGGAGCGGTTCAGACCGGGTCAGGTGCGACCCGATCGGAACCAGGATCTGAGTAATCCAGATCAGATCTCAGATTTAAATCCAGCTCGGTAAAACCCAGATTAGAGGAGCAGCGGGGGATGATTCATGATCCTGATGGGCTTTAATCCAGACCAGCAGGAGGATCCGCCTGCTCCTTCAAACTCTCGACCAGGACCGTATCTGATCCGGAACAGGATCCAAACTACAGATCGATGAGACCCTCAGAGACGGACACGACTCTATATTCCTGGCTACAGCAGGAACCGGGATCCACACAGACCCGGTCCAGATGTGTCGCAGCTTCCATCGGGCCTTAAGCCGTCAGATGTCGGATCGGTTCAGTCCATCATCGTCCTCCCGGGATTTATCCGCGTTTCCGTGTTTTTACCGGAGAAACGCTCCGTCCGTCCCCGCGGAGCGCAGGAGCCTCCCGGCGGAGCTGCAGCCGCAGAGCCGCGACAACAACACCGGAGCCCGACGGCGTTTTCACCGGGAAGCAGAGCGCGGAGCCCGGCTGCGAGGCTGCGGGGCTGCGGGGTGTCGGGGCTCGGTGCTCGGAGGGCTGGTTCCCGGGCTGGGCTGCTCCAGATGTCCGCTGGATCTGCAGAGACAGAGATGCTGCTGTAATCTCACAGCCCCGCCCCTTATCACCGCACCGGCCAATCACAGCCCTGCAGGCGAGCCGAGCCGCGCTCCCATTGGACGGCAGGCCTGTCAGTCAGCGGAGGCTCTGTCAGCAACCTAAATACAGAAATAACCTAAATACATAAATGTACATTAGCGTGACATCTGGAGGCTTTGATCCTGCGGGAATCAAACCCGCAACCCTGACAGCGTCACACGTGCTCTGCTCCAGAGAATCACACCTCTGACACACGTGACCCGTCCAGCTACGTCACGAACTCTTCTGATAACTCTTCATTTAGTTCTTTATGATGAGCTGCATGTATTTTAATATCAGTGTGACTGATTGACATGTATTTTATTTTACTGACAGAAGAATCTTAATAAACTGAGAAATTAACGGAAATTAATTTATTTAAAATTTACTTTGGGACCTAAAACAATTGTGGACATTTTAAATGTTTATAATTAAAATAATAAATAGATAATGAAATGAGTGAGCGGTCTAAGAGAGGAGGAGTTTAATATGACATACATAATAAAATATATTATATATATATCATATATGTGTGTTGTTAAACTCATTATTAATCTGTAGCTGTTGGAACCTGCAGCCTGCTCATGTAGAAGAGGTTCTGTGTAAAAGCAGCCAATTACTGAAATAAAATGTTTGACAAAACAATATCAGTAAATAAGACTTAATTATCCTGAGAGTATTTTATGTAGTATTACATGAGTATTACAGTATTTTAAACTCCTTCATACAGCTGACTGAGTCCATCACTGCCGACTCCACAGCGCCCCCTGCTGACCGGACGGAGACATGTTCAACTCTCGTGCTCCAGGTTCTGTTGAGTTAAAGTATCGACTTCCCTTCAGGTCGATTAGTTCACAGTCAGCTGATGAGGAAACAATGTTTTCTAGATTATTTTGCGTCGACCAACAGGAGTGACCCGCTGACATCTGGACGGACAGGTGAGGTGAGGATGGGTTTGTTGTCACTGAGTGATGTCATCAGTCCAGATGTGCTCATCAGTTAAAAAGCAGCAGGCTGTGGAGGCAGGTGCACAGCTGCAGGATTAAAGCTGACACTTCAATCATCAGGAGGACACACAGAGATCAGCGGACAGGTTCTGATCAGAACCTGTGACCAGTCCAGATTTTGCCACAGAGACCTGAATCCAGCTGTGACTTCAAACACAAAGTTCAGATTTAGTTTATTATGAGTTCTGTACCATCAACTGGAACTGATTCAGTTTGTTGAAGACGTTTCACCTTTTATCCAAGAGGTTCTTCACTGCTAACTAACTGGTGGAGCTGCTGAGAGTGTCCTTACATAGCGTGGGAGTGTCCTTACATAGCGTAGGAGTGTCCTTACATAGCGTGGGAGTGTCCTTACAGAGTGTAGGAGTGTCCTTACATAGCGTGGGAGTGTCCTTACAGAGTGTGGGAGTGTCCTTACATAGCGTGGGAGTGTCCTTACAGAGTGTGGGAGTGTTCTTACATAGCGTGGGAGTGTCCTTACAGAGTGTGGGAGTGTCTTTACATAGCGTAGGAGTGTCCTTACATAGCATGGGAGTGTCCTTACATAGCGTGGGAGTGTCCTTACTAGGGGTGAAAAGGTATACCGTATTTCGGTATACCACGGTGGTGTAAAGCCACGGTGGTGACACCGTGAGATTTCCAAGCTCACGGTGACGGTAATTAATTAATTATTTTAATATTATGCGGCGCTACCGGCGCGAATCCGCTTACACGAGTAGGGAACTCACAAATAAAACATTTCACTTCACGTTCACATTAAGATCAGAGGTGGTCAGTCGTCACTCAGTCACATTATGATCTAATTTTACAGCTGCAGCAGTAGATTGAAAAAGCGTTTCCTACCTGTGTGCTGCTCAAATGTAGGCCTATATTCCATTTAGTTCAGGGCTGGCTGCATGGTCAGCGTCTTTTAGTTGGTTCAGTGACAGTCCAATCAAAAAAGGTAGTTTTGGTAAACACACGCGAGACCCACATGATCCAGGAAGCTAGAAAAAAATCATGGCATGATGATGGCAGACTCTGAACCAGAGGCAGATTTACCTGTGGGCCCAGTTGACCCGATATCCCTACTTCACCACCTCTTTATCCTCCAGCCAAGCGACTCCGTTCATTTGTTTGGGAGTTTTTTGGCTACCCAAAACAACCGGATGGATCCATTAAGGACGACGGAGAGCCGACTTGCAAACTATGCAACAGGAAAGTAGTTGCAAGATCAACAAATACATCTAACATGATGTCCCATCTCCGCGAGTGGCATAAAAAAGAATATGCACAGCTTAAGTCCAAGCAGGTAAGATGAATCATTATAAATCCCACTGTAGCCGGTCTACGATGTTTCATTCAAAGAGCATGGTTATTGTTGTTGTACGTCGCTTTCATTCTCCGTGGAACTGCATGGTCTTGTTGTCTACAGAATATGCAGATCTACAAGGCACCACTACGTCGCTTTGCAATGCTTTGTTCACTTGTAGATTAGTTGTTTGTTTGGCGCATGGCAATGACGTCATGCCAAAGAAAAAAAAAGACGAAAGAAAGAAAGAGAGAGAGAAAGATGGACTAAGAAAATAAAATACCGTCACCGTGAAATACTGCGGTATACTGTACTAACACCGTCACCGTACCATACTGTAAAATCCCATACCGTTACACCCCTAGTTCTTACAGAGCGTGGGAGTGTCCTTACATAGTGTGAGAGTGTCCTTGCAGAGTGTGGGAGTGTCCTTACAAAGTGTGGGAGTGTCCTTACAAAGTATATGAGTGTCCTTGCAAAGGGTGGGAGTGTCCTTGTAGAGTGTGGGACTGTCCTTACAAAGGGTGGGAGTGTCCTTACAAATTGTGGGAGTGTCCTTACAGATTGTGGGAGTGTCCTTACATAGTGTTGGCGTGTCCTTACAAAGGGTGAGAGTGTCCTTGTAGAGTGTGGGAGTGTCCTTACAAAGTATGGGAGTGTCCTTACAAATTGTGGGAGTGTCCTTACATAGTGTGGGAGTGTCCTTACAAAGTGTGAGAGTGTCTTTACAAAGTGTGGGAGTGATCTTGTAGAGTGTGGGAGAGTCCTTACAGACTCATTAAAGACAAATGTGAGCTCAGAGTTTCAGAGTCGTTAGGGCCACTTGTGGCCACTCGCTGACCCAACTGGTCTTCATGAGGGGTGCTAAGTCTAGGTGAGCCCAGGTGTGAATGGCTGTCTGAGGAGAGAACTCAGTTCTGTATTGTAGATGGTGATCACTGATGTCTTAGTCCACCTCCTCTGTTCAAAGACACTTGCCTAGGTCGCCACCTAGTGAGTATGCGGCGAGAAAAAATTATAATAAAAATTATAATGTTCATTTTTTTATATACAGTTTGTGCCATCCCTCTATCTAAAACAATACTTTGACATAAAAAATAAATCAAATGTAAGAAAAAGAAATGACGACTCTGACGTATAGCCCCTTCAGCTGTTACACGTCACGGTCACAACATGCTAGCGCGCACACTGATGCGCAGTCGGCCGGTCGGCTGTTTGTCGGCGGGTCACAGCTACAGTCCGGGAAATGAAACGGCAGAAGCCACTTTGAAAGCACAGTCAAGAAGAGCGGGGAAGGGTGCAAATGAGAAAGGTGTGTCATTTTGATTACATATTTTTTTAATTCACCAAGCATTCATGATGTAATCATGCTAGCTAGCAGTAGCATCATGCCATCTTACTAGTAAACTTATGTTAAGTAGCAATGAGGGTGTGTGGCGTCCCGCTTCGTTCGGCCAGGTTTGGTCGTTATTATCATGCAGTCGGCCGCAAAGCTGTCATAATAAGACAGTCATAAAACCGGTTCAGACCGGTTGAGGCTGCTGGCCTGGGTTGGCCTTGACTGGTTGGCTGTTTTTTGAGAAAAACTCTATACAAGTTGATGCTAGCTGCAGTATATAGCACTTTGCATCTCATTGTGTGCTATGAAATAAAAAATTGAGTGGATGTGAAAAGTATATTATTACTGTCGATATAGCAAAATTAGATTAGATTCAGTTGTGGATTAATTTTAACTTTACTGTCAAGTTCAATACCGTGAAATACAGTTCAACATCTTACCAGAATGCAAACCAGTAAAGTGCTGAGTGAATCAATGCCTCATATGCAGATGAGGATATCAACATGTGGACTTTATTGACAGAGGTGCAAAACTTGAGGATTCTGGACCTGAGGAGTCTGGACCTGGGGAGGCTGGACCTGGGGAGTCTGGACCTGAGGAGGCTGGACCTGAGGAGGCTGGACCTGAGGAGTCTGGACCTGGGGAGGCTGGACCTGGGGAGGCTGGACCTGGGG
>CAEMYA010000037.1:8953-30266 GCA_903131615.1 Diplodus sargus
TTTCTGTGCACATCAGCTAGCATGACATGCTAACATTAAGCCCGGACCAAGTCGACTCTCTGCTGCTCTAAGTGCTGCAGAGAGCCTGAGAACAGTGCAGTAACATGTAACTCTGCTCTGTGTACCGTGTCGTCCAGCATCACATCTAAAACCCACTGATCTAAATGTTTTTTTGTCTTTATTTATTTCTGCAGATGTTTTTTATCCCATTTCATTTTGCCTCACGGTGGATATAAAGACTCTGACTAACGTTTGTTTGAAAGACTGAACTGATCGTCCTGATTGTTGATGGATGCAGATCTGGGGTCAGACATCACGATGAAACAGAGTCTTTGTCTCCAGTGATGTGTGTTATTAAGAGTCCTTACACCAGGAGAACAAACGTCCTCCTGTGACATCACTCAGCAGGTGAAGCACCATTTTATAAGATGGATGGGTTATCTTGTCGCCCTACTTACATTTTATTGGGTAATTTAATATTTATGTCCCCGAGTTCAAGATGAGTCATCAGAAACATGAATATGTCGAGCTGGAGGATTCTGATATGAAAAATATTCTCTGACATGTACTTTTTTCACTTTAAAACTTGAGATTGGTCAGTTATTATAAAAACATTATTCATTTTACTAAAAGAACATTTACATCAACAATAAATCTAATGCTCTGACTGATAAAAGAACAAGAGTCCTGTGTCTGAGTTCACAGCCGCTGAGCCTATTAAATAAGCAGCTGCAGTGACGTCCAGCAGCTATCACAGTAACGTTAGCATGTTAGCACGTTAGCATATGGTCGTGACCGTTCACAGTCGTTACCTCAGCCGAGGAGGAAACTTGAACGGGTCCCAGCCCAGAACGGAGCTCATCAGCTCTCAGTGCTGATCCAGATAAACAGATCAATCTTTTTATTCTTGCTTTCTTTAACATTGTGACATTTTTTGACATTTTCCCTGAATTCTCAGGGAATGATGCATCTTGATGAAAACACTTCATCTTCATGTGTGGCTCCTTATTTTGCACTTTGCATCATCAGCTAGCTCATTAAACTGTTGCTGTTTATCATCTTCAGCTTCAGGTGCAGTATCACCGCCCTCTGGACCAGAGCCGGGTCGACACCATGATTCAACATCTGGCCACACGTACAGTGTGTCGCTAAGTGTAAATAAAAGTGTTTCAAATCTAATTTTGAAAGAATCCAAATATGAGACACTTCCATCAGAGCCGTCTCTGTGTTGACGTGGGTTGTTGCTGTTAATATAATACAGTTTGCTGTCAACAACCACAATCCACATCTGTAAATCCTTCATCAGTGTTACATCATCAGCGTCCTGTTACCTGTCACAAACCAGCTGTAGTCCTCCCACGTCCATGTGGAGATGTTCTGCGCCGCGGGGCTGCAGAGGAAACACGGAGGTCAGACTGATCACAGTAATGACTGACAGCAATGAAGCTGAACCAGACGAGCTCTCACCTGAAGTCGACCTCCTGCTCCGTTGTCCCGATGACAAAGGGAACGTCGCTGTAGTTTCCTTTCTGCTCCCAGACCTCAAAAGGTGGAGCTTCCAGGACGTAGCCATCCACCACCGCAACCGGGCCGGGGAAGCTCCCTTTGACTGGGAGGTCGATCAGTTCGTCTGCTGCCCAGGACGGGTACTCCTGCCACGGGATGACCTGACGACAAACAGAGGAGAAAATGGAGGTCGTGTTCAGTTCTAATAATTTGATGTTTATGCATTTTTTCCCCCAGACTTTGTTGATGATGTGAGCGTGGAAAAGAATCAGAAACGATGTTCTTTGTTTGTGTATTTCTTCATATCACAGGAACATTTCACTGAGGAGACACAACTACAGACACACATTTCATATCAGCGCTGGAACTGTTATAAATACATAATCGTCTCTGTCTCACTCTAAAAGCTTCTCTTTGTGTTGTGTCTCCTCCTGTCTGGAACATGTTTTGTGATTTTAATTTCATTTTCAGCAGCCTGGGGCCACAGAAAGGTCATATCAATAGATAATATTGATAGTTAAATAATTCAAACGATGATAGGACAAAAGCTTTTCCTTAAGCCACCAATCAGTTTCGCAGGAAACAGGGTGAGAGAGACGGGGAGTGACACGCAGTAAAGGGACCCGGGCCGGGATTCGAACCCGGGTCCGCTGCAGCGAGGACAGAGCCTCTAAACATGGGGCGCCCGCTCTACCGACTGCGCCCCAACACACACAGTTTTTTTATGGATTATCAGAACTGATATTCAGCATTTCTGATAATCGGTATTTTTCATGACAAACTTGAATAAATTAAATAAATTAAAAAATGCACAACTCCGTCTTCTCAACACAATCTGACTGGTTACACACAGTGGAGGAAAGAGACGTGTTACATATTTGAATATCAGTGATGTCGTCACGATCATCAATACTGAATCAATATTTTTCAAAGTTTTCTATCGAGGCTGGAACTTCCAGCATTGAGACACAAAAAACTGAACTGTCGCTAGCTCACATCTCTGGATATTTACATTTTGACATCTGGGTTTAATGTTTACTGCCCAGTTCCAAATATCAGTCATCGATCTCCGTATTAATCTATAATCAATACTCGCTCGTTCTCTGTTTGGTTTTTAATCTTTTCATTGGAAAATAAAGTGGTGGAGGAAAATCTTATTCATCTTTGGATAAATAAACTAAACACTAAATTCTGACATAAATTTCTCTCCTGGTTTATTTCCTGAAACCAATGAATCAAATAAAACATTTGAATAAAAGCAAATTAAACTCTCTTGGTGTATAAGAGCAGCAACTGTGATGAGTTCTGTAATTATCAAAGTTCTGTTCTGCACCGAGTCATAAAATACATTATTCAGAAGTCGTCCTGACGTTTATGTTGAGCGAAGCTCTTTTTAAAATGACTTTTCTTCTCTGTTCAATATCTTTTATTGAATAAATCTTAATGAGGCGTCAGAGTGAAGGTGAGGAGCTCCTCTGTGAAGAGTTCCACCTCAGGAGAGACAAAAAGTTCAAACATTTAAAATTCTTTCATTAAGTTTAGTGTCCGGCTTTCTTCGTTAACGATCGCAGGAAAATTAGAAACATGCAGGTGCTCCGATATCTGGAGGTGACAAAATGATCCATCTGAGCAATTTCAAACATTCATCACGCCGTCTCATTATGTCATAAAGACGAGCCGTGAATCACATATTTTACAGGAGCCTCACATATCGAAGGGAATATTAAAGAGAGAAACTACCGCGCTGTATTTTTGTGTTATTAGATTTTTCCAGCTGACTCGACCGCCGTCTGCTTTCATACGTTTCATGGGACGACTCCAGCTGAGTGGAGAGGAGGTGCAGGAGGTGGTGGAGGTGGAGGAGGTGGTGGAGGTGGAGGAGGTGCAGGAGGTGGAGGCGTCGTACCTGCAGGACCTGTGTGATGGACAGACTTCTGAGGCAGCTCAGGTCTCTGCAGCCCGTCTTCTTCAGGAACACCAGGTTGTCAGACTCGGCCTGTTCCAGCGTCATCATGGTCCACACTGACGTCCCACCTGAGACAGAGACAGACCGTCAGAGTCCTCGTTTGGTTTTAACTCACTTGCTTTGCTTTTTTTGCTGGTTTATTTCTCTCCTCTGTATAATTCTCCTGAATCCGAGCACAGTAATCTTCAGTAATCAAGACAAGGAAAAAAGGAATACGTGAATTCGACCCGACTACAGAAGTAAGTGTAGGAAATATTTAAATCATAATAACAAGAATTTAGAAAAGAGGCTGGAGGACGCCTACCGGCCTGACAGGTGTTTCTGTAAGTGTTTCAGATAATCTGGACCAAACATCATCAAACATCACCACTGATCACTTGGTGTTTTTCATCTATATATTTTCTCATTGTGTCCAAAATAAAAAATGTTTCTCTTGTGGTCGGATGAGGACGAGCTCATTTTTAAAGATGTCTTTAAGGCTGCATGTAATCAGAACTTTCATTCATTCATCATTTTATTTATCTACCAGCTGACAACTGTTTAAGCCCAATTTCCAAATACAGTTGACTAAAAGTAAAAGCGTTTTATGTTTTGTATAGAGCTCGGTCGATGCACTGATGGGATGAAGATAACGGCATTCCACAGATGTATCAGTATCTGCGTATATGTTGTCCCACATGAATCCGTTTAAAAACCCATTATTATAAAAAAAGCCTTTTAAATTCTTAAGGTTACAGTTTGATCAATCGACTGATTGATAACCAGACAGATAAGCAGACTGGAGGCAGATTTGATCTCCAGCACAGAATCAGTTGGAGCTGGAGATGCAATGAGGAACTTTATTTCAGGTCTGACAGAAACGAGTCATCATGTACTTTTTATTTTTGACAGTTTTGTACCTGAGCTATGTCCTAATATGGTCACTCTCCCAGGATCTCCTCCGAACAGGTGGATGTTCTTCTGGACCCACTTCAGAGCGGCGATCTGGTCCAGGAAGCCGTAGTTCCCTGTGAAGGTGTGGATCGATCAGAAACCTGCTTTTGATGTGGCCTTGTTTCTGCCGTCCCATTTTCTCGGTCGGAAACAGAACCAGCTCGATGCAGCTGGAACTAAATTTAACTCTTTTCAAGCCGAGGGAGTGAGTAACTGGGCCACGAGATCAGGAGGATTCAAAATTAGAAATGTGAGAGCGGGACGAGCTGCGCCCGGAAGATGAGAATCACCGTCGTGTTGCGGGAGGCTCGCTCATTTAACGGGTCGCTTCACATCAAGGTCACAGCGGCAGATCTGGATTATGTAACAGAAATGACGCAGCTTGACTCACATTTTGAGTCTCACAGTGAAGGAAAAAAGAAAGTTTAAGAGACGGACACGTTTACCTGACTCACATTAACATTCGTCAAGTATTCACAGCTTAATGGAAACGTGTGGACTCGTACAGTCGGATGTGGAACGCGTACAGTCTGTTTAAGTAACGGCCTCTTCACTCTTAACGATTTTTTAACTGCAACACAATGAACTGAAACAGTCACATGTAAGCTCTTAAAAGTTTTCTTGAGCTCGACAACAATTACAACGACTTCCTGAACGTTTTAATACTAATTTGTATCCTGAGCATGTGAAGAACTGGACCGCCTTCGACACCAAAGTACGAAAGATTGAACCAACAAAATAAAAAATACAAACAGAAACAAACTCTTTACTTAACAAATACATTTGCCATTAAAATGCACTAAAAATTACTATTTCCAACTGTTCTTACATCCCCACGAGTTCTCAGTTAATCTGTACGAGGACATGAATGAAAGCATGTGATCTATTTTCCAATGCCCGAGTCCAGGGTCCAAGTTCTGTATCGAAGTCAGCTCGACGTGTTTCAGTTTCTTGAAGACGTTTCACCTCTCATCCAGGAGGCTTCTTCAGTTCTAACTAACTGGAGCCGAGACACAGGGTTTTAAACTATGTGTTAAAATATGTTTTAAACAGGGTCGTTAAGGACAGGTGTGAGTTCTGAGTTTCAGAGTCATCAGGCCCACTTACGAAACGTCTTCAAGAAACTGAAACATGTCCAGTTGGCTGTGATACAGCACTTAGAATAAATGGTAAACAGACTTGGAAATGGAAAAAAGCTGTTTGTGTAGGAGGGCAGGAGTGGAATGTTTTTCACTAAACAGATGCAGAAACCTTGTTGCAGTCTTTCGTTCAATGAAGACGTATTTTGACTGTTACGGGTTTAAAAACAGGCCTCATCGTGTTGTTTCTTCAGGAGTGTATTGTGGCTCAAACAGAGGGATGTTTGTGTCTCAGGCATCACTTTGTGATGTTTGCTCACCTCACTTTAACTTCCACCTCACAGCAGTGTTTACATCATCCGTCTCCAGTAAAACTGACCTGAGATCAACCCCAGCAGAGCTCCTCTCTGACTGACCTGAGGTGTTTTTCGGAGAACCTTCTCTCAGCAGCTCCAGCGCCAGGAAGCCGAAGGCGTTGAGTCTGTAGTTGAAGCTGACGTAAACCATTCCTGTGTCGGCCGCGAGCTTCTCTGTGGGCGAGTAGGCCGGCTCTCCTCCACTGAGAAAGTGCAGCCCTCCTCCGTGGATCCAGACCATGACAGGCAGTTTGGCATCGGGCTGCAGCGTGGGCGTCCACACGTTGATGAAGAGGCAGTCCTCCTGGCCCATCACCCTCTCCCTGCTCGACAGCTGACGCACCTGAGGGCAGATGCTGCGGAAGCGGCCGGCATCCATCACCCCGCTCCTGCACACCGGCTCGGCTGGAGGGGCCCAACGCAGGGTACCAATGGGCGGAGCGGCGTAGGGCATGCCTTTAAAGGAGTAGGCGCCATTCTTCTGCAAGAGAAGGATTCAACAGTGACGTTAAAGCTCCATCAGCCCCCGCAGAGAACACTGCATGAAAAGTGGGATTTTCGTCCCCGTAAAAGCCCAGAAATCTCCCTAATTTTCGGCAGTTAATGACAATTTACAACCTGCGAACGTCGCGTACACAGTGCCACATACTGTCGGAAACGAACCACGATGTATGTGGAGCTCCCGGAGGTGCGAAAGGCTCCAATTTGCATATGAATAGCAGCGAAACCACGCCTGGGCAGAGAACATGTGGGCTGGCCTGAATATCCTCACTCGGTACTGGATAAAAGGACGACTTATGAACAAGCAAAATCACTCGTCATCATGGGTCATTATAAATGTAAAACCCAGTAGAAATGTATTTTTATATATATGCATTCATTTATATTTATGTTATCACCAAGGACATGAATGAATTTATTGAGGAAAGGAACATTTTCTAGGAAGGTGTTGTTTATTCAAACAAAGAGCTTTATTAGCACAAACACAATAACACCACAACTATGTACAAAGCATAAACTGCCCACACAACAAACGGGAAGCTCACAAGAAGCCCAAAATCCTGCAGCACCGCAAAGTGTCGGTTTTTGCAGATGTCTGTGGTGCGCTGCCCTGTACTTCGGAATCGCCTCTCATGTGACTGCAGTGCGGCTCAGAGCTCGGTGAGCTCCCGGCTGCGAAAGGACGGAGGTCGCACAATCCATACAGACACCCGCCATCTTGTGCCGTCTTCCTCCTCAGACATCAGGTCCATGGCGGCGCACTTCCAAAGCTCCACCTCATCCTCAGCTAGAACTCTGTCTCGCTTTCAGCAGCTGTAAAAACAATCAATAAGGACGATCAGTACTGCGCGATGCACTGTGTACGGACACAACACAATAATGCGCCCGAATAATAGTCACATTTTGATTTAATCTAACGAGTCGTACCCTCTTTGTTCTCGGTTGACTCCGAGCTGAACGCTTCACAGCCTCTTCTTCTGCGATTCCGGCAGTTTAGATGCCATTTAGTGTGTTACTGCCCTCCACAGGTCAGATGATGATCTAGATTTTTACATATAGTCCTGTATTGGCAGGAATTGCAATCCAATTGCCTTGGAGATCAATTTATGGTTCTCACAGTGTACAAACAAAGAAAAAAACGGAAAAAGCTTGAACTCCGAGTCCGAACAGTCTGTCAAACATTGCTCGTCTTTCTGTCCTATATTTTCTACACTCCAGATGTTTTACTGTCTCAGGACTCCTACACTCACATGAACCAGACACATGTTTGCCTACAATAAACAGAGTGATTTAGCCCACAGTGACCCAGTCTTACTCTACACAGGTTAACTGAATCCCTACGGGACTGAAAGATGCAGGTACATCTTTTTTTACCTTGAGGTTGTAAAGAGAAGTAGTGTCAACCCTGCTTTTTTTCCCCACCCTCTCTGCCATTCCTTCATTAAGCCCTCTTTAATTATTTCTCTCAGCTCCACTCTTCCCCAGGATATATGAACATCTACCTCTCTATTTATTATTATTTATTATTATTTATTTTTAAACTCAATCTGATCCACCTGCTTCCTCACAGCTTCAGCCTGCGATGGAAGATCTGGTTGTTTGTTGTCCTGCGTAACTTGCTGTCTCATAGTGTCTTACAGACAGCGGGAAAACAATTAAAAGAGAGTGATATGGATAAAAAATCGTAAGTCACTACAAAATTAAACAAGGAAGGAGAAAACAGTAACAGTTACTCACACACGATGGCGTCATTATCGGCATCATGTAAATCTGGACTTGCAGACAGAGCTCCGAGCTAATAAGAGGTCACGGTCTCGTTATGAGGCGAAGTTAATCTGTGAGAACAAAATGCTCGCAGCGATAAACCTCCGAGTCCCTCTGCGGCAGCGAAGCGACCTCCGTCGGCGACACTCTCCGTGGCGACCCGGCAAAGCTCCTCCCGTCAGCGCAGGCCTCCTCTCGACAATGGCCGGGCCGCTAGCTTAGCTCCTGCTAGCTGGCCTAGCTCCTGTTAGCTAGCTTAGCCCCTGCTAGCTAGCTTAGCCGAACTCGCTTCGTGTCCAATAAAAACACAAACACTTCGACTGCGATGGAGAATCCAGCTCACACACTCACAGCACGTCGTCCGACAACAGTTCACTGTCCGTTAGTAATAAAACACGACGCTAACGGACACACACAGTCCTGTTAGCTGCTCGACGCCATTAACTCTCTGCTTCTTCTTCCTCGTCACTGACGCTCCGGTGAACCCGGAAGTGTAAAAACTCTTAAAGGTCATAAACTCTCACACGTAATAACAATTACTGCAACTTCTTTTAAACATTCAGAACCCATGAAATTATAGAAATACATATACTTACATACATTTTAATATCTTAGTTCATCTAAAAATATTTCAGGCAAATTTTAACTTCTTAACAACTGGCGTTTTATCTCTAACTTGTTCCCAAGAG
The DNA here is from genome assembly GCA_903131615.1 of Diplodus sargus. Taxonomy (NCBI): domain Eukaryota; kingdom Metazoa; phylum Chordata; class Actinopteri; order Spariformes; family Sparidae; genus Diplodus; species Diplodus sargus. Next base: position 17,748 of record CAEMYA010000037.1, read on the forward strand.
AGAGAGAGAAAAAAAAGAATAAATACTCTTTTTTACATAACATTGGCCATTACTAATGACATACACAGTAATTAATCCAGCATACTTTCATTAAATAAATCAATTCAAGCTAAAATATAAGGGTCTATAATTAGGCTGTACTGAGCCTCATCTATTTATACCAGAGATTTCCTTAAAATAAAGTTAAAACCTTTTAGAAAAATGTCACCTGGGGTAAAACTCCCCCTGCTGCCCTGATTAGCATTTGTACAGCTCACAACATTTTCATTTACATGTTAAAGCCTCCAGAATCAGGGGGAGGGGGGTCATGGGGGACAACTGCCAAGCAAGGCCCACGTCAATTTCTGACAATTTACGGCAGTTTTCTGTGTCACAAACCTGAAATTCCACGACAATCTACAGCCGCATACTGACGAAAATCCCACTTTTCAAGCAGTGAAAGATAAAGGGACGGGCAGCACTTGAAAGAAACCTGGAGTCAGTTTACAGTCTGAACTCACGTGTCTTCCTCTGAACTCGCCGCAGTGCGTCGTCACCTGGGCGATGCCCGGCGGCAGCGTCTGGGCCACGTAGCCCAGGTAGGTGGCGAGAGAGAGCAGAGCGAGCACGCTGATGCAGATGAGGAAGATGCAGCGTCTGGAGAGCACCAGGAGGGGGTTGATGTAGTGTCTGTGACGGACGTACTGCAGCTCCTCCTCGCCCTCCTCCTGCACCAGGTAGCGGTACTCCGTCCTCTCCGGGACCTCGAACGCATCCTCATTCATTTCACTCTGACACACAGGAACAGAGAAAACTCAAGTTCAACATCTGATCTGATCTGAATGCAGGAACATCTGTCAGCCTGGTGTGCTGGTAGATTTTTCATGTAAGTTAAAAATGGTTGCCATATTTTGTAAAAAGTCTGACTTCTTTTCTGCATCCAATAAGTTATTTTGAATGAGTAAAGTTTCGTAGTAAACAGATTTTAGGGTTCAGTGCAGGAAGTTAAATTGTATCAGCCTATAGCTCAAATTTAAAGTAGAGGTGATCCTATCTCTGCAAGTTCCTCCGTAACTCCTCCTCAATAGTTATTCCCAGGTCCATCTCCCAATTAATCTTTGATCTATCCACATCTGGTATTGATAAAGTCGACATAAGACCTGTATTCACCCTTGAGATAGTTCTAAATAATGGTTGGTCAGCATGACACAGGTGCTCGACTGGAGACGAGGGAGGTAAATTCCAATTTCCTTCTTGATCGGCTTTAATAAAGTCACGTAACTAACGAAGGAAAATAAATAACGAAGGAACAACAACCTGATCTGATTGATTCTAAACGGAGACACAGAAACTGGCTGAAAACACGTGATTGTTCTCAAGTCTGTTCATCAAAAGTCTCTTTATGTTGATGTTTTGTCAACGTACAAAAGATTGATCCCTACAACACTGTCACAACACCGATAACCACAATAATATTGCAATATTTGATTTTACTGTCCAGTCTTCACATTTCTGAAGCTTCAGGTGAGACTTCAAATGTTCTGTTAAATATTGTGTAACACTGTCAAATCATAAATAATCATAATAACATCGCAATATCCGAGTAAAAGTAATACATACAATTAGATGTATATGTGTAAAATACATGCATATCATTAACAAAAGTATTGCAGTTGGATGAAACTGAAGTGAAAACACTTGTTTACGTCAGTGCTTCAGTCCAGACTCACTGTGTGCTGCTGCTGCTCCGACACAAGTTAAAGATGTGAGCACTTCCTCCACCACTGGACACTGATGTGTTCTCACTGTTGTGTTCTCACTGTTGTGTGTTCACAGAGTTGTGCTGTTGTGTAATTTTGGGCCAGGACACGCGCGCGCACATGCACGTTTCCCCCCCAAAAAAGGAAGCAGGAAAATCTGTGTGGAACAATCAGAGGAAACGATGAGAGGAGAGTCAGAGTGCAGTAAAAGTGAATATTAATATAATAATACACGTTTATTCTTTGCACAAATGCTGTTGATATTATTATATAAATAAGGCTTCGTGTTATAGAAGATAACCATCAGTCACACGCCCGACAGCGTCACTAACTGAAAAACTGCACCAACAAACTCAACACACCAGACTCCGTTCATAAAACACTCATTTTAAAGCTTTAGCGAGCGTTGAGCGTCTTTCATTTTTTCAGCCCCAAACAAAAACTTCTCCTGCAGAAAAACAACAAACGTTCGTCCAACTCGACGCGCACAAACACTTCAGCCTGCTGCAGAACCACACACACACACACACACACACACACACACACACACACACACACACACACACACACACACACACAGTCAGATACTCACCATGTCCTGTAAACACAACACATGGAAGAAGAAAGTGCTCAAAATTAAAGTCTACGCACTTCGTTTGCAGTCTGGGCGGAGCGCAGTGCGCATGTCCTCTGTTACAGTTAAAGGGACAGTACACTAATCTGTCAGTGTTGGAGGAACTCCCTTTACTTCAGTTAAAGCATTAATACTTTACCATAAAAATAATCTCTTACAAGCTAAAGTGCTGCAGTGAAAATGTTACTTGAGTAAAATTATGTAACTATATTCAGGATAATGTACTTAAAGTACTCAGAGTAAAAGTGCACAGTGCAGTAAAATGTCCTCTGTAACTGTTCAAATGTTTTGTCTGAACTCATTAGATCAGGGGTTCCCAAACTGCAGAGTGCCGTGGCCCACTTTAAAATCTAAAAAACTCTCGCGGCCCACCCAACAACTCTGATCAACACACAAGACTTAAGATGAATTATTTCTTCTTTTATTTCATGAAATAAGCGGAGAGTCAGCAGCTGGATATTGCCCCCCAATTAAAATTCCCCTGTCAAGAATGAAATATAAGATAAGTTCTTTCTTACAAATAGGTCAGATAAATGAAGAATAACAGGTAATTTAAATCACATGATTTTGTTTTATTAGTTGTGATTATTTTTTTTATCAAAATGTTTAATCATAAATATTTAATGGTAACTTAAAAATTAATTACAAAATAGAAAATGACCTCTCGCAGCCCACCTGCAGTACCTCCGCGGCCCACACTTTGGGAATCACTGCATTAGATGATTGTGACTCATACATTAATGTAAATGATCAACCAGATCAAGATCAATCAGACTCGGAACCACAACATCACCAGACTCCCTTTACAAACTGCACAATTCTAAAAGTTGTTAAGTTTAGAGAAACTTTAAACACATTGTGAAACTGTGTCTGTGACAGATTGTAACTCATTGTGTCCTTGTTGTAACTCCAGCATTAAATCTTTCAGCTGCAGTTGTGTGTCTCCTTGTAAAAAGTGTCAGTTTGTGGCAGCATGTCTGTACCAGCCTGTCTGCTTCTGTGTCTAAAGTGCTAAAGTCTTACCTGCCAACATTGATCAGCTGTTTGAACACACTGTTTACACTGATGTCACCATTTACACTCCATTTATGAAAGAAGAAACATGTTATTGATCTAAACATGTCACATGTTACAAAGACACTAAACAGGAACAATATAGGCTCCTTCTTTGTCCCCGTGGAGAAAGTCCCCAGACTCCATTTAAAAAACACTCAATTTAGTGAGTTGTTGAGTTGGAGACACTTTATAAACTTTGTGAAACTCTGTCTCTGACCAATTCCTCATTATTCGTTCCTTCTTGTAAATTCAGCAGATGTTCTACATTAACTTCTCTCTCTCTTAATGTAGAAACACAGAGTCTGTTTGTCCCAGTGACCTGTATATTTTCATATAAATTGGGGAAGTGAGATCACAAGTGGTCACTCAAGATTCATATGTTCAGTCTAGATGTGATCAGAGTCAAACTCTGCTCCGTCTCTTTTCTAACAGCTTGAGGTGTTTTCAAGTCTCATTTAACGACGGAGCAGCGAAGCCTCACCTGGCTCATTGCTCAATTATCCACCTTTAGTCTATTGTTTACCACAATCAATGAACGCCTCCATAATGAGCTCTGAGACCTTGGAAGTGGCTCTGTCACCGCCGGCCTTACAGAAACCACATTAGTTAAAGTCAATGCGGGTCGATGTGGAGGACGGCCCGCTGCTCACAGTTAAATGTTTTCACTAATTGTTTGATCAGAACGATTGACTGAGAGTCCTGCAGGACTGAGTTTTAGCCCCGTCAGCCATTTTCCTCTTCAACCTGCATCGAATGAGAACAGAAGCAGCGATGTCTGTAAATATTTTAATCACAAAGGGAATTATTCTTCTGAGTTTAGCCGATAAGTCCTCAAAATGAAATCAGGTGCTGTTGAGTCAGGGAAAGTAATAAAGTGGTAATCAGGTGTTATTATGGTTCCTGTGCTTCTCGAGGCATCACCTGCCAAACTCTGCTTCTGATTGGCTTACCCTGCTATTCTCATCTGAGCCAATCACACTCCTGATGTCCAAAACTGTGTTCAGACTGTCGGACCAAATCTGTTACACACAGACTGTATTCAGAATGATTTGAGGAAGTCTGGACAGAAAAAAATATGCAAATTTGCAAATTGAATCCAAACTAAATTTTGAGGTGATTTCTCCACACGTGTTTGAACGCTGTTCTTCAGCTCAGGGGCTGTGTGCTTTGTGCTAGCATTAGCCGCTGTTGCTGCCGCGGCGCTGTTCTTCAGCTCAGGGGTTGTGTGCTTTGTGCTACTGAGTTAGCGGCAGTTAGCATCCCAAACCATATCCAGCCAGCTTACCTCATGTCTCCCTTACATCTCACATTATCATGATGAATGTAAACAATCATTTTATTAGAAGCTAGCATGTTAGCATTAGGGAAATGTTGACTGCACTTTCTCTGCCATTCTTTGTGTGACAAGCTTGCTAATAGCTTTAGCAATGCATCCGCCAGAACACAGGCAGGTTGGCAGGTTTGTAGGTCTACAACAACGTCATCTGTGGTTTAACCGTTTAAAACGCGTTGAATGTGATGATATGATTGGTTTGTTGGAGTCCTGCGACACCCACCAATACTGTATGTTTTTCTTTTACTTGTCAGGGCATTTAATGTATTAATTGATGTCAAATATTGAGGTATTTTCTATCAATATGACAAACAATGCTTCAGGTATAATTTACCAACCACAGCTTTAATTCTCCTTTCACAAAGAGGGGCAGATTTTGTTGATGGTTCAGTTTTTTTCCGTCTTATTGTTTAACATTTATTTCAAGCTGTGTGATGAGAATAAAGTTGGTAGAATAAAGTGCAGCAGCCGGTGGTGTGTGGAACAGGTTGTTAAGGGAAACGTATTGTTTGAAAATATGAACAATAAAAGAATAAATCCAGCCTCAATGTGACGTGTCCACATTTGTTTTTTCTAAATATGCTTTCCGCCTGGTTGCGAGGAGCCTCACAGAGCGGCTGCCGTGACTGCACAATCATGCAGTCGTGTTTTTAAAATTTCCTCCATTCCTCTAAAAACGTCCATTTAGCAGCAGCACCACTTCCCTCCACAGAGTGATGAGACGGGATTGGTGTGGAAGAGAAAAGAAACAAAGGGATGATTGGTTTCAGTTTCACCCAGCTGGATAATATTAACACAGATTCACAATCTTGTTTACTCTCCGGGTAGAAACATTCATCTACAGCAGCCAGCCAGGAGGCCAGAATTACACTGTGACTTATGAACGGCAGGCGTGTGTGTGTGTGTGTGTGTGTGGATATGATTGCAGGTTGCCTCCACATAAATGCGGCGCAGTCAGACCTCGTTTTGGTTTTTCGGTCTAAATTTATGGAGTCATCTTAAAAAACATCACAAGCTTGTTTCTTTTCCAAATATTTTCCTTCACGCTTTGAAAAGTAATTTGAGGAGAAACTGGAAGCAGAATTCATCTGAACCAAATATAACTGAACCGATGTTAAACTGTAATCAGGCAAAAAATACTTTTAAATATCTCTTTTGCTGCAGGAGAGGATGGCGTGATGTTCTCCAGGCTGAAGGAGACGTGGAGGGAAGTTTTTTTGTTATGTTTACATTCCTCTTCCCTTATTTAATCTTTCCTCGCTTGGCCCCGACCGGACCCGCCATCATGATGACGCTCCGGTCTCCTTATTAAGGGGTCTGACTGGACCAGCACGCCTCTTCATCAGAGATCTGCGTGTGATTGGACGCTGCAGCTGATCATAATGATCTGACTCACCATCACAACAGTTTCATGAACATTTACTCCAGAACTTTACTTATTCTTTGACTCCACAACATTCACACAACATCATCTGTGGATAAATGTGCAGAGGTAGTTAAAACCTGAAATAATCGTATAACATGAGACTCATTGTTTTACAGTAAATGAAGCTGCCTGATGAGCAACATCTGCTTCATCTCTCTTCATGGCTGTAGCCAGATATGAGATTGTATTTCTGCTGGCGCTCTGTGACTCTACAGATCAAAAAGACTAAAGGAAAATACAAAAACTGCTGGAGAAGACGCACAAGAAGACACATGCGTTTATATCTACAAAATAAAACTGACGAATGACGAAACTAATCAGGTGCACGAAACTGATGACAAAGAACCAGCAGAGATCACGTCGCCTGCGTCTCGGCCACTGGAACACACCGCAAACACTAACTCTCCGTACCAGCAGGTGGCGACATTCTGTCATCGTTCATCATTCGAAAGGGAAACTGGAAGACTCAAGATCGCAGAAACAACAGCAAAAACAATCCCATGTTCTCTGATTGACAGGTGGATCTGGGGATGTCAGTCTGTGTGTGACACCAGAGATGAGCCCAAAAAAAAGACGTTAAAAAGGAACTTTTCAGAAACAGAACTTGCAAACCTCTGATGCAAACCGCTGCAATCACTTTCGAATCCAACAAACAAAGCGAGACACGTTGACGCGCCGACAACAAAGTCTCTCTATTTTTAGTCCTCTGCTCTGTTGTGAGGCTGAAAGCTAAAATACCGCAGAGCTTTCAGATTCATTAAGTTGATTTTTAAGGACCAAAACTCTCTTAACGGCGGCTTCAAATGGATCTGAGACGGGACGCCGTGCCGGCTGGGAGGACAACAAAGAGGAAGACGGCTTGTTAATAAGTGACAGCAACAGGATCCGAGCTCTGTATTCTGCCACTGTTGTTTAAAAATGGAAATATTTGCACGGTCATTCTCAATTATTCAGAGTTTCTCTTAAGAAACAATGGACGGAGACGAGTGCCGGACTGCAGTCTTCTGCTGCAACACCAGGAAATATCTCTCTTCACATCGGACGTGTCAGCAGCACGTCTGCTTCACGGAGAGGTGAAGACGGGTGGAGGTCGAGCTGGTTGGTGCTGATGTTGCAGCTGTTAGAGGTGAAACTAATTTTAATGACTGTATTCTGCAGGTATCTGTTATCTTGAATGCACTATATGTCCCTCCTGTCATGAGAAGTCCCTCTATCAGACAAAAGAAGATGTTAGCAGAGTGTTTTGTGACGACAGCGCTGCTTGGAGCCGAACAGCTCTGGAGGAATAAACACCTGCAGTCCCATCAGATTCTTACACATCGCCTCTTTAATGTTTGACGCTAAGTCGTCAGTTATTTACTGAATATTTTTGGGGTTTCCTGAATCTGAAATGTGAAGAGTTTGTGACACATTTTTATTTAGTGTTTTGTGAATATTTCTAGTCCTCAAAAATAATGAGACACATTTGTTTTGACTTTTATTGCTCATCCATGAACACATGCACCCACATCCCAACATCACTAACTTATACTGAGTAACGTATAAATGAGCACAGCATAGAAAAACAACATGCAAAGATTCCCACCGCTGCAGACCCGACACGCATTCATTCATATCAGACCTAAACTGCAGTGAAACTGTGACGACGTGCACAAAATCTTTTTGCTATTATAACTCATAAACTGCGTCTATAAAGTATTAAAGATTTGAGTTTGTCAGAACTGAATGTATTCACATCATGCAAGGTGATAAACTGCTAACAGGAAAACAGTGGAAGGGACATTTTATAGTAGAAATCGAGTATTTCAGACAACAAGGCTGCAGAACGGCCGACTGCAGTTTGAGTCACAGCACTGGATATTTTTAAGGACACCTGGAGAAGTCGCATCATCTTCATCCGTGAACTTGACGACCAAAACAGGTATTTTAATCCAAACCGTGATGTTTTCGAACTCTAACAAGTGTTTATGTGCCTGAACCGAAGCAGAGCTTCAGCACAGCGTTGAGGCAAGAGAGAAATAAACAGACGTAAAGTTTCAACAGACAGAAACTTTCAGGTTGAACTTGTTTGTGGTTTTGCAGAAATGTACTTCGCTAACATTTATTCTGGAGATTAGATTGTAAATACTGTATTTTTCCCTTCAGCTTCAGTTACTAGTTGCATTACAAATTAAGATTTTTACACACAAACAAAATGAAGAGTTCATAAAAATGTGATGATGTTTTTTTTTTGTTCAAGTTCAGATAAAGTGTTGAATTAGTTGATTTATGGAGCCGAAGTCGCAGCTTCTCAGATTTTCTTCTTTTCCTTTGAATGATTTGATGGTTCTGGAGTTTGGACTAAACAACTCTGGTTCTTTCTATCATCAATGGATTAAAGGTGATTCTGCAGGACGAGCTGATTGGTGAGTTTAGTCATAAAGTACCGATGCTTTGGGTCGGTGTTCGGCCTGATATGAAAGTATCTGAGAGCGTTTGATTAACTATAAATGTGCCGTTTACTGATGACGATTATCACGAAGTGTCAGGACTTTTGGCTGAAGATCTCTGACGTTCGTTTCGCCTCCTGAGATCTTGACGGTGGTAAAAACAGTGAAGTGTCTGAAACCTCGTCTCTGGGTTATATTGACATTTTCTTTGGTGGCCTTTTGTTTTTTTAATCCTCGTGTTCAGAAGTAATAAAAGGATTGTAATCCCCACAGAGTGTATAATGATTAAAGCCATTATGCCGCCGCAGACTGAGTGCTGGCTGCACTTTGATGGACACTTTATATAAATAACATTAAATAATGTCGTCCCTCCTCTTTGTTGCTGCTCCCAGCTGGTTTCATTCATGTTGGCCTAAAACAAACCTGTCGCCGGGCTAAACACCGGGGACGCGTTGGCATTTGCTCTGCGGGCTGAAAAATGATGCTTTTTTATCATTTGGAGCAGAAACGTGTTTGCTGGAGGCTCTGTTTAGCATTCGAACACCACAGGGCACCGAGGGTTTGTTCCAAAACAAAGTCCAGGACAGAAAGTGAGTTCAGAGCGCCAGAAATCAGCAACCAGCAAGGTCATCGCCGCGATGCAGCCGCTGCCTCCGAGAAATATTACAGTCGGTGTGCTGCAGGATCATAAAAACTCTCTTATCTTTACGGTCGACATCGAGATGCTAACAGAGAGTGTGTCTCTGCGGGGGGCTCAGTGTGTGTCTGTGTGTGTGTGTGTGTGTCACAGCTGCTGCTCTGTTTTCTGCAGCCAGCTGATCGCTAAAAGACACAAAACTACAAAGTGTGTTGTTGGCCCGAGGGCGCACAGCAGTGCTGCTGTCACCCAGAAGTCAGACTCAGTGAAGCAGCATCAGAACAGAGTCAGCAGGACGACGGCGACATCAGCACGCGGTAAAGATTCTCTGTTGTCTCGCGTCTTCACTCCAAACACACATTCTCAACTTTTTAGACCTTCAGAGTTACTTTGTGTGTTCGTTTGTGTTTCTCGCGTTATGTCCCTTCTGTTCCTTCTACTTCAAGTTTCCACTGAGGACGAAAAGTTAAACGCCCAGCAGACCAGTGCTGTCAAATACATCCTGAATACTTTAAATGGTTTTATTGCTTCACACACATAATGTTATATTTTTCTTTTGATTAACATCTAGAAAGTTATTGCATCCAAGGTCAAACACGAACCAACAACAGTGAGCAAAACATGAAACATAAAGAAGCTCTCACGCTCTGTTTCTGACTCATTTAATGCACCAAGGTCGTTTTTTGTAGATAACAAGCAGTCGACCATCATAACACGACTGCGTGAGCGCATGTGACACCTAGGATCAATATTTTGCTATTACATCACTGACAGACATCATGCAAGGCAAAGTTAATGCAAAGACACGAACATGATTGTGTATCCTGCACCGCTGAAATATAAATCATCAGCAACTCTTTTCTCATTATGTTGATAAAACATCACAGCAGAGTTTCGCTGGTTTGGCTTAAAACAACCTTGTTACTTCTGTACCTCCAGTTATGATCGTACCCACATCATACGTACGTTTCACTACATTAACAAGCTAAAATGCTGCTGGCTTGTAGTTTCACTCTGAACCTGGATGGAGATCCATCCCGACCCCCTCTATACGAGGTCCTTGACTCTTGTGGGTCTCTACACATGAACACGAGCACTGAGAACATTGTTTGTGTACACAGAGTTACTAAAAAGAAGGTTTTTGAACGACTCACGTTAGCAGCAGCTTGTTCCGTTGTTCTTGTTCAGTTTTAGTAACTCTGTGTACACAAACAATGTTCTCAGTGCTCGTGTTCATGTGTAGAGACCCTGGTGATACTACGAGCAAAGTTTCATGTTGTGTCGAGACTTCTTACTGTTTTAAACATAGAGATTTGATGCTATCGCTAAAGTGCCCGTAGCACTCCCACTGAAAATGAGTTTGACCCGAAAACGAAAATACGGTCAATTAAAAGTGCCTCTTTCATCTTAGTTATGCTTTTACACGAAGGTTTGACTCATTCACATTCACAAAAAAAGCCTTGGTTGCATTTTGGCGAGAGTTTCGCTTTAATCTTACTTCCTCCTTTGCTGCCATGATAATAACTTCGACCACTAGAGGTCGCCACATAACAAGAAATCTGGGCAGCAATTAGCTGCTTTCACAGCCGACCTGTATTCTCATTAATGTGATGAGGACCCGCTGGCTGCACTACAGCGGTGAAATGTATAAAAGCTGCATTAGAGAGTCGATAATTTCCACCAACTAGAAAGCAGTAACTGCACATTTCTCCAGAGAATGTGCCTCCTCAGCCTCTCTGTGTGTGGACTCCCTCACTCAGGCCTCTCTGACTTTATTACGGAAGATAAAGAAGACATCAGAGCTTCTAAAGTGGTTTAAGCGAGGAGCAGGAGACAGATTTATCCCTCAGAAGAAAACAATAAAGGCCTATCTCCCTGCAGCAGCGGGCAGCGGCTGGCACATTTGGTCAATTACAGCAGAAGAAGAAGTGGAGAGCGATGCAGCAACGCCGACAGGAGCCGGGATGTTGTGTGTCCGTCCACACGGTCCAGCAGAGACGAGGAGAGACAAGGGACGTGGAAGGTGGAAGGACGAAACACACTGTGAGTGTTTTTACCTTCAAATCAGACGGACGGAGGTGATGGTGCCGTGCTTTCATTCAGTCCGTTTGGTCGGCGCAGGACGCCACCTGAGAGTAAAGCTGGTCGTCCAATAGGAGGGAGTGTTTGTCTGACAGGCGGGTGTCATAAGAGGATTTAATGTGGACGACTGTAATCCTCACGTTTCTGTCGAGAGAAACTGTTTATAGGAAACAATTTCACCCTTAATCTTTCTAAATCTTCTGCCGCAGATTAAAGTACAGAGGGATTTAGAGGTGATCGACCCGTCTGTGTGTCATCTGGTTCCTACAGACAGACTGAAGATGCTGCAGCGTTACGACGGATTCATAATGACGCATCAGTTATTTTACACTCTCACAGAAACGTCAAAGATCATTTTGTCCTCCAGCGATGCATCGATCGGTTTGATTCTTGCGCGTTCACCGGCTCTCACCTGTGTGGGTGTTGACCAGCAGATGGCAGCAGCAGCTCTGTGGGGTCAGTGTGGAGCTGTAATCTGTGCATGAGCAGGTTACAGCAGGTGAGAATAACAGAGTGTAGGGATGATGTGTTTTTGAGGGCTTGCCCAGAAATTAGCATCGCTCCGGCTCCATTGACAAAAAAGCTTTGGGGATTTTTTCCATTGGATTTTGGATTATTGCACAAAATAAAACTGTGGCGAACGACTTTATGACACGTTATGTTCGGCGTGATAATCGTCACAGATGAACACCGCTTTATGATTTTTGAAGCCCAAATACCAGAATTCAAACACTGACGCTATAAACCAGCTACATCATCATCATGTGACCTCGGTGTCACCGCCACGATTAGCGTCCTACTAGCTTGATGTTAGCATCCACGTTTTTTAAGACACGTAAACACTATTAAATTAAAACGTGGAGTATTTACTGATGTATTTTCTGTATCTTGCATTAACCAAAGACCTTAGAGAGAGCCGCCCTTAAACCCAGATCAGTTAGCATGTTAGCACATCTGGTTTCCTTGTTTCAAAGTCTGTGAGTGTGTTTTGAAATATGGTGTGTGGTTCCACAGGCTGAAGATGTAAAATCCATCATTAATGTCCCACAGTTTGATCCTGAAGCTCTTCATGTGTTAACAACAGTTAGCGGTTGCTAACGAGTGTCTGAATGAGACTACAGAGGTTGTCGGGGACATTAAACGTCCTCACAGCGAACACGGAGACTCATCTACTCACTAGTCC
>CAEMYA010000037.1:31447-48245 GCA_903131615.1 Diplodus sargus
CAAACAAAAAGCTTATTAATGAATCATTTGAATGAATAAAACATTTTATTTAACTTACAAACATCAAGAAACTTTTCTTTTCCTATTTTCCGACGCATCCATAAAATAAATATGTGTTGCTTTAAAACTGTAATCCTTCATTAGTTCTCACTTCGCAGGTTTCAAAGACAAACAATCCTCTCAACGAAGGAAGTCTTTTGTTCATAACGAGAGTATTCTTAATGTTTTTGAATAACAATATCTAGAAATTTAAAGGAGCCTGTAAAAAATAACAGACAGATAATTTGCTGCAATTTAAATAATTCACGTTAACAAGCTTTATTTATTAACAGCTCTGTTCTGAAGTTTAATGATCTGCTCTGTTTGTGTTGTATATGCTTTCTTAACCAACAAAATCCATGTTGGTGTCAGCTTCTCTTCCAGATTCAGAATCAATACATTGAAAAATGTATATTTTGAGATGTGTAATGAGCAACCTTACAAATCTGAGCTTTGATGACGTGATGCAGACGCCGAGTTTAAGAACATCTGGTGCAGCCAGATGTTGTTGTGAAGCAGAATTTGGTGTTATTTTTAGCATTTTTTTAGCATTTTTCTCAGCGGTCAGCTCGTCGATGACTCGTGTATTTCAGATGTCGTAAAGATGGCTGTGTGTGACGCTGTCGTCGGGATCTGACCTGGAGTCTGTGTTCATGGCTGCAGGTTGTGACGACGTCACCGCCTGAATGTCCTGCAGTCGGCTGATGAAAGTCGTCCTGGACAAACAGCAGGACGCTGCACTTTCCTCTCGTCTTCTGTCCCTTCCAATTTCTGTTCTGCTGTCTCCTCGCTTTTTTTTTCCATTTGCTCTTCTATCACTTCATCTGGCTGTGCGCAGTGCTCTGCTCTCCCAGAGGGGTTGAGTGGGCAGATTTTCTCATCTCCATCTTTCTCCTCCCTCTGGAGGAGGCAGAGAGGCAGGAGGAGAATGAAGCAGACTAAATCTAAAATGCGGAAAAAGGTTTTTGATGTGCGGGAGAGACGTTAAAGGAAACGATCCGCCTATTTTCCGCCGTTGTACATCGATGTCATGATGAGATTACTGCAGGTGGAGAGCAGCGGCCTGTAACCAGCCGGGCGATAGAACGAGAGTGTGAGGATCTGATTTAGCATCTCATTCTTGAGTCGTGATGGACAGTTTAAGAAACAAATAATCTATAAAAGAAGCGTATTCCTTCTTGTTAAAACCTCGTTACCCACAGTGCAACAGGATTGCGGACAGCTGAATCAAGGATTCGTCTGATGCTAATGTGTCCTGCAGCAGAGACGAGGAGCAACTACAGACGTCTGGACGACGACTCAAGTGACGTCACTCGAGGACTTTTATCAGACAAACACGGTCCGACCCGTTTCACCCGACTACACGCTGTGTTGTCCTACAGAGTGTTGTTTGGATAGTTTGGACTGCTAAATCCAGTTTCCAGCCACTTTAGAAATGAAGTATAGTAAAGAACAGTTCCTAACTCCAGCAGTGGAGCTCTACGGCCCCGAGGAACGAGTAATAATAATAAAGAAGGTGATAAATGACTGTTCCTGGAACAGATCTGTGCTGGACTCAGCGTCCTGCTGAAGGGCGTTTCAGCGGTTTAAAACCGTGATCCTGCGGGACGATCTTCCTGCTGCCGCCTCATTCTGCTTCCATATGCTTCTCACACACAGGCATCATATCTCCGAACAAATCTCCCTCCTCAGCCACCAGATGCGTGGATGTCTGCGGTCCTCGCGGATCCTCTCCCGCTCTCCTCTGCAGTCTGCCGGCAGATTCCCGGTGACGCCGGCGTCCCTCGGGGCTCCGCTGATTGGCAGGGATTTTAATTGCGACCACCTCTTTGTGAATAATAGATGCTCGTCTCACTAAGTGGAGCGATTAAATATTAAGAGGCTGAGAACATGCCACGCAAGTCTATTTTTGAACAGTACATGACCAGGAAACAAACCGGAGCAGGAACGGAAATCAAAGGTTGTCCTCGGTGTTCCAGCGGGGCGCTGCTGTTGTCTGCGCTCGGCTCCGGCTGTCAGGTTCACGCTCGTCTCCGCTCCAGAAATCCCTGCTGGAAAACTCTCTCCTGTCTTTATCTTGGCAGATTCCTCGCCCATCTCCCCTTCTCCGCCTGACAAAATCAAACTCACTTTAAGGCTGCTTCATCAGGCGGAGCTGCCAAAAAACAAACCAAAAGACCCCAAAATACACCCGAGGTAATAAAAGCAGCTCTGACCGCGTCTGACGTGTGTTATTGATTTATTCCAGAGTCGTATCTGCAGTGAGGTTGACATCAGACATCAGACCTCAACATGTTCGTCTGCTGCAGCTGCAAAACAATTCACTTTTATTTTAGCGCATCAACACCTTCATGTCCGCCTGGTAACATGTGACGGCCGTGATGTGCAAGACGAGTCTGAGGTGACGGTCTCCATGGTTCTGATTACCTGCTCAGTAATGTTAGCGTAGTTAATTCACCGTATGATGTCACTATGTCCTCATAATACGGCATTTTCTTGAAATATCACAACTTTTTAAATATCTTTTTTTAGCAAAAATGATAATCAAAAAGCATCAAGTTTATATAACGGACCTTTCTTTAATTAATGGAGTACTATCAGAACTCAACATTAATGAGATAATAATACAAACTTTAAATAAACAAACTGAATAAGGTCCCAGAACACTGTTTGAAGCTAGAAAGGTGGCAGGGTCCACCACAAATACACAAAGTAACACAGTATAAACTGTGTTGTCCTTTAAAATCAGCCAATCAAGATCTTTCTCTGATCATGAACATTTCTTCTGCTCGTTTAAAGAGAAAAAACAATAAAAATAAATAGATAAAAAGTGATTACAACACAATAAACATACTAATTAACCAATCAATAGACAAAACTATAAAAAGAAAGAAAAGAATATATAAACAAAATAATTAGACAGCAGGAATTAAATATGAATTTAAATCTGATACTTACGAGTCGTCTACTTTTTGTTTCTAACGCTGGAACAAACGTCGGGATTTTGATTTGTTCAGAGCTGTTTGTCGACTGCGTGTTGCGGCTCTGGTTCTGGTTCTGGTCTGTTGGGTCTTTCCTCTGATGGCGGGTTTGTCTCTTTGGCTCATTATCTGCGTATGACACAATAATGAAGTGAATCAATTAATTAAATTCACTGATGTTGTGTAACAAAGATCCCACGAAGACAGAATCTGAACACACACGAGGTTATAAAGCCGTTAACGTGTCCCTGGGTGATGGTGGTCATATGCATGGATGCACAAGTGTGTCCCTGTGTGTCCCTGTGTGTGTGTGTGTGTGTGTGTGTGTGTGTGTGTGTGTGTGTGTGTGTGTGTGTTTGTAAACCATTTCAAGGGTAATGAAAGTGAGGAGATTGTTCTCAGCTCTCACACACCTGGTACAGGACAGAAATAGACGCCACAGCGACAACTACACTGAGTGCATGTGACAGCCGCATTCAAACAAGCTCCGTGTGTGTGTGTGTGTGTGTGTGTGTGTGTGTGTGTGTGTGTGTGTGTGTGTGTGTGTGTGTGGTGGACTGTGGTGAGGTGGTGTATGTAGGCCACTGTAGCTCTGCCTCGTGCACCGCAGACTCAGCGGACTCTGGAGGTTTCGGTTTGTGTTGTCAGAGTTTGTAATTATATTTTCCTCACCGCTCGTTGTTTTTTTCTCTTTCTGCTCCTCCTTCACATTCATTACAGCCACGCTGTGTCAGGTGGTCTGACTTGTGTTTCATCTTAATAAAAACTTGTAGAGAAGCCAGGAGCTCCGCAGAACCTGTTAGCTGATGGAAGAAAGGAAAAAAACAAAGATAAGTCTGCCGTCGTGTTTTGCATCCGTAATGAGTCCTGTTGCATGAGAAGCATTGATATTTGGGAAGAATAATGTTAACCCATTTACATTTTCTCCCGCAAATGCAGAGAGGGGAACATTTCTTACTCCTTGTGGGAGGGTGATTCTTACAAAAATAACTCGCAGTGCCTCCAGAAGTCAAAGTGAAACATTAGTATGCTGCAGACGGAGCGCGAGACCTTTGTGGTATTCACACAGACGTCCCATTAGAGCAAAACCTGCAGCGCAGAGAAGAAGAAAGACGCTGCTGGAGCCAAACGACTCGAGTCCGGCAGAACCTGGAACACTTAGTGTCGTGTTGATGGAGACGAAAAGGGGAAATCATAAAGTCGTTCAATAACCTGAGGGACGAGAGGCCCTCTGCTGCCTCGCTCTGCCTTTCTGTAGATTTAAAGCTGGAAATTATAATGAGAGTTATGCAGATAAACTGCAAACATGAATTTTAATCTTTCATCATTCTGCTTTTTTCCTCGGCATTAAATGAGGCATCAGTACCAAACGCCCACACGTCAGATTTCAGAGTAACAAGAGTTTCATTTGAGCTGTTCCAGTCTGGACGAGTGTTGCTTCGTTACCGCAGCCACTAAAATATGCAAGAACACATTTTTACCACCTGATGTTCGTTTGTTCTTTTTAAAGTTCGATTTTCTCTCGACTGTAAACTTCTTGAATTTAGAAAACAGTCACTCTGAACTAAGCTCACGTCCTTATCTTTGGTCATGTTATTTCAAAACTAAACAAAAATATGTTCGACCAGCTGGAGGAGCGAGTCGGTGCTGATCCAGACCTTCTGGAGGGACAAACACCCGGAGTGTCATCAGGTTCTGTTCTGATCCGACAGGAACAGAACTCAGAGACGCATTTGTAACTTGTGGGATTAAAATGGTGGTTCTGTTCTGTTCTGCTGACTGGAGCTTGAGGGGAAATGGACTTTACTTCATGAACGTAACGTTACAGAAAGGAGACAGAGAACCAGAACCAGAACCAGAGTCTCTGCTGAGTGTTGAGTTCACTCAGAGCTTCACCTGAATTCAGAAACAGTCACACCATCAGTGCGAGATGTTGCTGCAGTGAAGGAATCTGGCTGTTTGCTCAGCTGGTGGTGAAGACGTCATTAAACAACCGACATCACTGATGTGACATTTTAAAGTTTTTTCTTCTCGTTATGTTTCGTCTCGTTCTCCGACTCTCTCCAGAAGCTCCAACAACAGACGACCAGATGAAACTCAGCGCTGAGTAGATTTCTCTGGTTTGTTGGAAACATTTTGGATGATGTGAGAACACAATCCTCCTGCGTATGAACAGTGTAGCCACTTAAATAAAGGCTTCTTATATTTTATATCTTTAAGCTCCATGTTGATGCAACAGGTGTTGACGTGTGATCACCTGAGTCTCTCTGAGCTGCTGATGTCAGTGAAACCAGAACAGACTGTCG
Source organism: Diplodus sargus (assembly GCA_903131615.1). Classification (NCBI taxonomy): domain Eukaryota; kingdom Metazoa; phylum Chordata; class Actinopteri; order Spariformes; family Sparidae; genus Diplodus; species Diplodus sargus. Next base: position 36,774 of record CAEMYA010000037.1, read on the forward strand.
GGTCCTCTCTCCTCTTCCAGAACTTCCTATCAAACCCGACCCTGAAGCATCTTTAACTTGAACGTGCAGCGGCCTCGGCGGCGCTCGCTGGGCGGGAGCTGCTGTAAACTGACAGCTGAAGGATGGAGGCCGCCGACAGCTCCTCCAGGTCTCGTTCTCCAGAGCAGATTTTAATCAGCAGCAGCTGTAAAGGTTATGCTTTCCATGCTGAATGTGTTTGACGGGGTTTTGAATAATTATGTCTCCCACATGGCTGCAGTCGGTGGAATAATGGGCTGATAAATCACAAACAAGCTATTTCGCACGTTCGGCCTCCTGACACGGGCTGTTTTCTGAATTTCGGCTGACGGCGCGATTTCTCTCCAGCAACACAGGAAACTGATGCGAGGATGTCTTTTCTGACACGACTGTGAACATGTGGGGGAAACTTGTGGAAACAGAACTGTGCCTGACACAGCCTACATCTGTGAAGCTCTAGGGCTTCTGGGAAACGGAGTCTGGCAGCTAAAAACAAACTATATAAACAATGAAATTAGCATATCAGCAAAAATATAAAAGCAAACTTTGCAGACTTTGTTTAAAATCTGAAAATGTGTCGTGGGTCCATCCATCCACCTGACAGGTGTGACATCAACATGCTGATCCATCAGTGTGATATTACAGTGTGATGAACACTATGGACGTTTCTACAGTCAGCACACCGACTGCAGGCTTCAGGGCATCGTCCGGGTCGCACCTGCTCACTAATCATGCTGCTCCATCAGCATCGGGTTACACCACACCTGTCAGGTTCATGGATCGTCTTCACAAAGTGCTCACTAATCAATTTCTGCTCAAAATGAGAGAGAAATTATGATTTTGTGTGCATGAAAACAGCCTTAAATCTTTCACTTCAGTGTGTGAATAATCAGGTTGAAACCTAAAATTGTTTTGCTTATTTTTTGTTCTGTGTATGTTGAGTTTTGTTTGGTTCTGCCGGCAGTGAGGCTCATTCTCTCGATAACTTCTGGACCTTCATCTCCTCCTGAGGATGAACTCTAACATCTCATCTGCTCCATCATCACGTCACTACTTTGTTTAATGACTGAATATCTGCAGAGCTAATGACGTACCCGCCTCACAGCTGTACGTCGTGTTTTATTATTATTATATCTTTAAGTGTTGTGGTGCTTTTTGGAGTCACGAGCACTTTTATCATCTTGTCTAATATCAGTTGTGTTTCAGTGAAGCTTTTGTCAATATGGATGTCAAATGAAGCGACATGCAGATGAAGGAACCTGAAGCTGAATGTTAGCATGCGGATGTTAGCGTTGAGCTCGGAGCTCCACCAGAACCTCTAACATGGCTGCAGACTCTTCGTTCTGAACTGGACCGGGTCGTTGCAGCAGACTTTAAAAGCACTCGACAGCGCGGCAGGGGAATCATGATTTCTAGGAAGTGAAGTCTGAGGACATCACAGCGCTCAGTAACAAAGACAAAGTCGAGACGAAGCGCCTCTCAAAGTGTTTTTGAGAGATTCAAATGTTCTTTGTCTCTAATTGAATAAAAGTGTTTTCCTAACAAACCAAATAATCAAATTAACGCTGGGTAGTCGTCTCTGAGAGCCACGCGTCTGTCCTCCGGCTCGGGAAAGCTTTCTGAGGGTACTTTAGGAGCAGCGCTCGCTGGTCTCTGCTTGCTCTCTAATTCAGTAATTATGTTGAGAGATCACAGGGCTGCTTCATTATGAAGCCTCCGCAGAGCAGAGAAGAAATGGAAAAGGACTGCAGCACTTTTAGATTAAAATTTCTGTTCCCCATCTATTATTCTAAAAGGATATCTCGCCATTATCTCACTGCGCACATCGCCACATGTCTCGGAATAAAATGTTATCATTTAAATGTTCCTAATGTGAGTTTTTTAATTATCATTGGCCTGAAGCCTAAAGACGAAATATATCAGCACATTACTTTTGTTAAAATGTGTGTAATCACTGTTTTTATTGACATAATTAAATTTTATATAGCATAGGAAACCACTTATATGGTTTCTCATCTGAATATTTTACTTGCTGGCAATTATTAACTACAAATAAAACATTCCTGCTTCATGTGTTGAAGGTTTGCGTGTCTGTCAGATTGTTTTAGAGTCCGTCTGCCTCCCGGAGCACAGAACAATTATTCACACAGCTGTAAAGATTGAGAAGAAACTTTAAATTTAACCATAAACCTCGATTTCTAACACGTAGTGCTCAGAGTGTTCCTCCTCAGACTGAGCTGATCGACACTGTTCTCTGTTTGATGCCCACGTTAAAGACAGGACGTCTCTTCACAGCTCCCACTGCAGCGCTGAGAGCCCAGGGGAGCTGCAGAACGTCCCCCTGTGAAAATCAAAAAGCATGAATGTTAATATAATTGCTTAACGTTTAACCCCTCCGCTGTAGCGCATCAACAGCGTGGAGCTTGTATTTCATTTCTTTGCTGCTCCAGAGGAAGGAGAAGCGGAGAGAGAGCTCCCCGAGGAGCCTGGATGTAATCGGGTGATTTACTCTGATCCCCGAGGATTCAATCCATTAATCGATGAAATGGCGAAAGCTGTGAGACGCAGTAAGGACCCTCTGAAGGGAGTCATCAGTCAGCAGCTGAGCGCTGTGAAGCAGGTTCAAGGACGTGAGGGGGGCTTCAATGTTTGATTGTCCTTTCATTTCTTTATTCATTATAACAATACCCAGACAAAAAAGATCAGAGTGTGTGAAGATTAAACAAGAAGTTTATCTGCTCCAACGTTAGCTGCAACCGTTAGCATGTCAGGCTAAACGCTCACTAATAACTGATGGTCAGGTTTAAGAAAACATCGTGTTTAAAATACCTGAATCTCTCACGGCTGGAAATCTTTTCAGCGTTTTGTTGGCCGCAAATTAAACATTTTCACTGCAGACGTTCTGACTTGTCAAAGCAGGAAAAGTGCAGGTGGAATTTCTAACACTAATGATGGCCGCATTCCATTCAGGTGAGCTGGTTCTGGTTTCGTGCAAGCTCCCTTACTGACATGTCTGACTGGGTCACTTGATAGAATCGAGCCATGGTGAACGTTACTGGTCAGACCCGAGTTTCTCCTGTAATGCCAACACTTGATCCTGGTAACTCGGCCGACTCGTCTTCATCTGGACGAAATCAGAATGAAATAATTCAACAAGAATTAGAGTGGAGACCTTGTAGGGCATATCATTAGCAACACAGGGATTTAACAAACAGCTAATTAACCAGAATTAGCCTTTAAGGGAGGAAGTGAAGCCCTCTCAGTCTGTGTGGTTTCCCTCCCTGGTCCTCTGCAACGCCTCCTGACATCCAGGCAGCTTCCAGCAGACGTGAGAAGGTGAAACGAGGCGAGCGACGTCTCTCGTCCGGGCCACTGGTTAATTATCTCGATGTTTTTTTAAAAAGTTACACTCACAGCCTCTTCCAGCGACAGCGTCAGGACCTGGTGCGACTTCTCTTCCTGACTCCTGCAGTAAGAGTATCGGCAGTTTGTTGGAGGATCGCGCTGCTGAGGGCGGCTCGGGTGAAGTTAGTGAGGGGTGAGATGCTCCTCTTAAACATTTTGTCTCCTCGCTGCACCTTCAGGAGGGACAGATGAGCAGTAAGTCTTCCTGTGGAGGTGAGGAGGTGAGACTTCTGATTTATCCCGACACTCTGTCATCCCGCTGCTCTCTTGTCAGGTTCGTCATCTCTGAACTGCCGAGCTGTATTTCAGGTGAGGGACTTTTCTTTTTTTTCTAACAGAGTTGCCGGCGGCTCACTGCTCCGGACTAATGAGCCATCTGGGCCTGGCGATGTACTTTGGCACCAAAGTCACACATGTCCTCGCAGGGATGACACTCGCCTGCATGGCCTCAAACCCAGAGAAATGCATGCTGGGTGCAGCGGGGTTAATAAAGCATACATGTGAACTCGCTGGTAATAAATGAGGAGAACAGAGATGTGCTGCATAGAAACAGGAGCCGCCTGTAAATACCTGCTGTGGAAGTTCATCCTGACCTGAGGGCAGACGCACCATCATGTCGACGCCTTTAACAAACCAAACAACCGGTAAATAACCTCATGAACAGCTCTGCTGTATCAGAGCCGACACGTTGTTGTCTCTGTTCACCTGAGCGTGGCTTCGTATTATTTTCCTTATTTCTCACACCTTAAACTAATTATACTGCCTGCGGAGAACCCGGTTAGAGCTGCTATTCAGATGTGATGTGTATCTGGACACGTGATCAGATCTGCCTGAAGGTCGTCTGTTAGTGTGAACACAATCCATACAACGTGCTGACATCAACACACAACATGACACTGATGGATGGATGTTTTACAGCTTATATAACATATAAGTTGTTGCATATTTAGAGAGAAAAGGTTGAAAGAGACGCCTGACGGATAATGACGGATTATACGTTCAGTCAGTGACATGTGAACAACAAAAGATCATTTGTCAGCTGTGTGACAGAAATAATAATCTACAGTAATAAATATGTGTGTGATGAGTTTTATGACAGAGTTTCAGACATGTTTACACTCAACAGCTCAGAGTCTGGAGCTGACCAAAAGAGATTTTTATTGTTTATTAGCTGGATTATCTGATTATGATTATCAGATCCCAAACTAAAAAACATATCTGCCTTTATTTATTTCTAATCCGTCAACGTTGCACTCACAAACCCTTAATTATTCTACTAAAAATTCACAATTTAAAACAAAATAGGTTCGTCGGGCAGCGATGATGATTCTGTGGTTCCTCCAGGAGAGTTTCACCTGCTGCAGAAGTATCCTGATCACGCCTGATCATGTCAGTCAGTCCAGTTGATCCACTGCTGGCTGAACTGGAAACACACAACAAAGAGAAGATGAATCCTGAGAACCAGCTGATCCTGACCAGCAGCTGTCAGACTGTCAAACCAGAATCCTTCTCCTGAACCAACCACAGGAACGCCTGCCGTTGGTACGCTCATGTTGTTTTTCAGTCCTTTTCAGTTGTTAAGTATGAGGATGTGTTGCTCTGTGTAATTATAGTCTGGACACGTTTGCAGGTCCGCTCCTCCCTGAGACACCAAATACTTTAGACGGATTTCAGGAAACAATCTCAGTTTTTGAGTGAAGTTGTCCGAACGTGCAAACACACATGATTATTATTTGCTCTTCTCTCTGTGTTCGACTATTTCAGGCTTTTTAAATGTCTACTGAAGCATTCAGACTCCACCTGAAGATCTGATCTGCGTGCTGTTTGTACACACTGAGACTGTATCAGGTGTGTTGACTCGTGCTGGATCCCTCCTCACTCTCTCTGTGTGTGTTTACCTAATAGAGCAGCGTATTACACCGGTTCATTCATGCAAACAACACGACCCTGCTGCGGTTTCTAACCCGATCATTAGCATAGTAATCTCAGTGGAAGTTGTTCTCAGCTCATATCTGGTGGGCGGCTGGCTCAGCCTCCCATTAGCTCCCAGAAATAGACCCATTTTTTTTCTCTACCTGCGCTCACGCTGCTCTGTATGTAGATGTATGCTGCCGGCTGCAGCTGCTGGTTAATGTGCTCCGAGCTTTTCTTACACTTTGCCTCCATTCACCGTTTATGAGGTGGCCGACTGTGTGTGTGTGTGTGTGTGTGTGTGTGTGTTCTGCATGATGAGATATATATAAAGTGATGAAGTGTTTGTCATGCACACGCTCAGTGCAGGCGAATATCTGAACAGCAGCAGCAGAGACATGAAGGGGAATAACCTCAACGTCCAATCAGAGCAGAGGGCTGATTGGATCAATGTCAGCGTCCGTCACATGTTTATTACTTCACAGAGGAGGAGGAGCTTCAGTTCAGTGTGTGTGTTTGTTCTCCTCAAAACTGCGAAGCTGAAACTGAAGAACTTTGTGTTGATCATCAATATGTTTGGAAATTAAAATAAGCTTTTATTCTGAAACATCGTCGTACATTTTGGGATCACGTCTCGGTCATTAGAAGTTTGTTTGACTAAGTTACGTGAATAACAAACTCAAATTCACAACACGGCCGCCAAGCTGGACACAAGCAGGCAGTGTGAATGGCCATTTGTTCAATTATTTGTTTTCTTTTATATCTAATGTTTATTATAATATTCCCTGAACAGTCAGATTCCTTGCTCGTGGACACGTACTTGGCCAATGAAGCTGATTCTGATTCTGATAACAACAATCTGGAGAGTCAAGCTGAAACAAACCGTCTGCTCTACGACCTGACGGTGTGACAGCTTGGACAGCGCCACCTCATCACTGTGTTTGTCTACTGTAACTTTCAGTTTCCTCTCGTCTCTCAGCCCTCTAACAGATTCTGCATGAACAGACAAACAGATCATTTTCTGTTGCTGGTGTTAAAACAAACCTGATGTCCAGTGACACCAACTGCAGGTTCACACTTCACTATCACTGTTCAGAGACAGGAAATACATAATGGAGCAGCAGATTTCTAGTTCACCCTCTTGAACCCCCAACAGGGACATTTTATTAAAACCAGATAATTGCAGGATGTGGTGGAGAGCTGGAGATGTTGGGGATCGTCCACGAGGAAGAGCGGCTTTAATATGAACTGTGCCACAGCGGCGCGGCTGATTCACGGGCTCTAAATCACACGGCTGAGAGGTCGCCGTGCGCTGAATACCAGATAAAATCACTGCGAACTTCAAAGAATGACATTTAGCTGCAGCAGCGCCACGTGTGTCCTTGGCGAACAGAACCGGCTGACTGATGTGTGCTTGTATGAGTCGGCTGCATGGATAATGCAGCAGATTCTTCCTCGAGCTCTTCTGTGTCTGAAAGCTGCTTCTGAATCACTAAATCAATATGTGACAGCAGTTACAATCACTGGAATACTTAAGTATGTTTTCAAGGCAGGCTGGTGTGTGTGGAGGCATAAAAACACATCATGACTTCAGACTCGTGTGACTTGAATTTAAATATGTAATCCTTTAATTTTCACTCAGTTTTTTTTGGGGGGGAGAAAACATAATTTTCTGTACAAAAAAGCCCCTTCAGATACAAAACCCACACAATATAAAACAGTCACATATGAACAGTTTCCTTCAAGGTTACTCTCTCTCTCCCTCCACCCACAGTCCTTTCTATATGTTAGACTGCTGCAGTTTTCAACAAACAAAAACATGTTCAAATGTGCGTCTCAGCCAGTTGTCTCTGGTGAACGATGGCCACTGAGACAATGGCTGGAAAATCACAGAAGATTCGACCAGACTACTCACAAGTCCTGTGTCATCTGTGTTCGTCCTCATGTCAGACAAAATACAACCTTAAAGTAATAAAATATAGAATTGCTCCACATTGCAATCAAACATTCACCAGAGTGTCTTTAAGTCCATCATCCAGCGAGTGTCCCGACATTCGCACATCCTGTCAGTAAAGTCGGTTCAATCTTGTTCAGTGATTTCATCACTAGATTCACTTCATCAGTTTGTCGGAGCAGAATCTCAGCTGTGTACGAGCAGATAACGACTGATCTCCTGATTGATGATGATCATGTGAACTGAACTCATCATGAACAGTGACGGCCTCTGAGGCTGAACACACACAGGAAGGAGCGCCGCCTGAACACACTCAAACAAAACAAGTCTGAAGACATGAAACACAGAATTTAACCCACTGACCCTGAAATGCTTCAGTCTATCTGAACTAACAGAACTCAACAGAAGTTCCATCATAAACATGAAGTCCAGCATAGAGAGGCTGAGTGAATGTGGTCTGGACTCTGTGGAGGAGAGTCATGGTGTCAGAGACGCTGTAGAAGGACAGAATACCTGCACTGTGATCCAGGTACACTCCAAGTCTGGAGGACCGAGGACCTGAGACGGGAGTGGAGACTTTGTTGTGATAAAAGTTATAACTGTTTGTGTCACAATATAACACCCAAGATTTGTTATTGTGTCCAAATGAACCTTTATTTGAGTTATCTGCTCTGCTGATACTCTTGTATGCGACTGCTACACAAACTTCTCCTCCTGTCCGCTTCACCTCCCAGTAACAACATCCAGTCAGACTCTCTCTACTCAGGACCTGACCCCAGTCAGTGAATCTGTCTGGATGATCAGAATAAGACTGTGGTTGATTCATGTGTGTTGCTTTTCTGTTCCCCTCAGATAATAACAGCCATGGGTGTGCTGTGTTTGGATCCAGTGTGATTTCATGTGAATATCTTAAGAAGCCAGTTCTGGTCTTGGGTTCTGGTTCCAGTAGTAAAACATCCACTTCAGTCTCTGTCAGTGAGACATTTGTCCATGTCTCTCTCAGGACGTCCTGTAGTTTGTCTCTGAGCTCTGACACAGCTGCTGTCACATCCTCAAAGTACTTCAGAGGACGGATGTTGATGCTGGATGAGTGTGTAGACTCACTGAGTGCTGACAGTGAGGGGTAGTTGTGTAGAAACTGGTTGTGATCCTCTGTGTGTGAGAGCTTCTTCAGCTCAGCGTCTTTCCTCTTCAGCTCAGTGATCTCCTGCTCCAGCTTCTCCTGAAGCTCTTTGACTCGACTCACTTCAGTTTCCTGCTGGGATCTGACCTGCTGCTTCTGATCAGAGCGTCTTTTCTCCATGAGACGGATCAGCTGGGTGAAGATCTTCTCGCTGTGCTCCACTGCTTCATCAGCAGAGCCATTGATGGCCTCCACCTCCTGTTGAAGCAGCTTCACATCTTTCTCTCTGTCCTGGATTCTCTGCTGGATGTTGTGTCGACTCCCCTCCAGCTCTCTCTGCCTCTCAGTCCTCTCTGCTGCAGCTGACACTGTGTCGTGGCCTTTATGTTCCTCCACAGAGCAGAGATAACAGATACACTGCTGATCAGTACGGCAGAACATCTTCATCACCTCATCATGACGAGAGCAGATGTTCTCCTGGAGCTTCTCTGACGGCTCCACCAGCTTGTGTTTCTTGAATTGAGTCACATCAAAGTGAGGCTGCAGGTGTTTCTCACAGTAAGAGACCAGACAGAACAAACAGGACTTAACTGCTCTCAGTTTCCTCCCAGTGCAGACATCACAGGCCACATCTTCATGTCCAGCATAGCAGTGATCAGCAGGAGCAGCTTGGAGTCCAGTCTTCTTCAGCTGCTCCACTAAAGCTGCTAACACAGTGTTTTTCAGCAGCTCAGGCCTCGGTATGAAGCTCTTCCTGCACTGAGGGCAGCTGTAGATCCTCCTCTCATCCTCTGTGTCCCAGTGGTCTTTAATACAGTTCTTGCAGTAGCTGTGTCCACAGGGAGTAGTCACCGGATCCTTCAGTAGATCCAAACAGATCGGACAAGAAATATTTGCTTCACCCAGCTGAACTCCTTTCTGCGCCATTTCACCTCTCAGTACATCAACTGTCTGAGTGTTTGCGCAGTGAACGAGTTCTGTCAACTCAGTTACACTCATCCACAAAACTGAAGGGGAGGGAACAAGGAAATACACTGACAGAGTGGAGCTGCTGTGAGAGGAGGAGGGAGCAGTTATCAAGTTTTGCTTCATTCCAGGATGAGGAGCGACTCTGTGGATCTGAACTCTGTTTCCTCATTTACTGCATGTTTCTTGCTGTAAATGTTTGAGTGTGTCTGCAGTCAAGTTTTCATCCAAATGTATTTTGAATTTTAACCAAACTTTGAGAAAATCATACAAAGAAAATAAGCTTGTTTTCGTCCACTACAAGGTAACAGGAGCTGGCACAGATTCCTGAGGGCACAAGGCGAAGTCATTAAAGGAGCAATTTGTAGTTTTGGTGAAGAAATGTTAATGAGCAGTGTTTTCTGCCTAAACAAACTAAATAATCAAACTCTTTTTGTTTTCATGACAGAATAAACTGAATAAACAAACTGACTTTAAAGGACAACACAGTTTATACTGTTTGATTTTGGTTATATGTGGTGGACCCTGCCATCTTTCCAGCTTCAAGTGTTCTGGGACATTATTTTCCTCTGGGAACAGCTGGATTATTCACTCAATGAAAAGTTAAATATTCCTGAGTTCAGACATAAATTTGTTTGGGCTGAATTTGTTGTGTCCATCAACCTTTTCCAATGAGATAATTCAAAATGCTCAATGCTTAGCTTGTGTGATACTCAAAAACAAATCTCAGTTTCAGCTCTAGTTGTTTGATTGTATTTTTCAAAAAAGTATGAAAAAATATATAATAACAACCAGTCAATATCTTGTCACATCTCTGAGATTAAGTGGAAACATTCAGTATTCATTTAATAGTTTCTCAGTAGAGCTGGAATGATTCATTGATTAGCTGTCAACAGTGAACATCAACAGTTGTGTTTTGGACAAAATTAGACATTTGAGGACAAAACACTGATCATCATTTTCCACCATTTTCTTACATCTTATAGACCAAGCCGCTCAGTTTAAATGTGTTTAAACTTTTACAAGAGAAAATCATCCAGATGTCTAAATGTAATGAGACAGTTTCATTAAACCTGTGTTTTTTTTCCCAATATATAAAATTAGAATACAACAACTGTTTCTATATAACTGTACAATCAGGAATTGAAACATCTGGTCAATCAGTCAGAGGTCATCAGATCACCGGACTGACAGAGAGCAGTAAGTGTGTCTGTTGTGTTAAATCAAGTTATTATAACTACAGTTCAGGAACTAGATCACACCTCTTTCCCTCGCTAATTTGCCACCTGAGCCATCTCACCAAAATCCCTTTAACGCTCCCTTTAACGCAGCACCTGTTCGTCTCCAATCCAATCACCTGTGCAGACCTATATAGACAGGCCTAACCATGTTTCTCCTGTTCATCTGAAGTTCTCACACGCCCCCCCCCCCTTCATCTACCCACCTCGACCCCTCTATCTATCATCCACCATACTCATCATCCACCTACCTTGAGCCCTCTTTCCTTAATAATAATGGATTGGATGTATGGCACATTTCAAGACACCCAAAGCGCCTGAAAATGTTCCAGGTTCCTACACAGTCATACTGGTGATGGTAAACTATGATAGTAGTGGGGCAGATGTGGCTGCCATTCAGCACCTACGGCCCCTCCGACCACCATTTCAAAGATACAGCAGTCAGACACATTCACACGAGGCAAGGTGGGTGAAGTGTCTTGCCGAAGGACACAACGGCCAGGGCGCATTTGGCCGGGCGGGGATTGAACCGCCTACTCTCCGAACATATTCCGACCCACTCTACCACCTGAGGCAAGGTCGCCCCTCTTTCCTTCATGCACCTACCTCAACCATCTTCCCCTTCATCAACCTACCTTGATCCCCTTTCCTTTCATGCACCTGCCTTGACCCCTCTGTCCTTCATCCACCTACCTCGAACCCCTTCCCCTTCATCCACCTACGTCGACCCCTCTATCTATCATCCAAGTTAATTGACCCCCTTCCTCTTCATCTACCCACCTTGACCACCTTCCCCTTCATCAACCTACCTTGACCCCCTTTCCTTTTATCCACCTACCCCGACCCCCTTCCCCTTC
>CAEMYA010000038.1:25377-83984 GCA_903131615.1 Diplodus sargus
TATCTGTGTGTGTGTGTGTGTGTGTGTCTATAGTGCACGAGGCCTCTTCGGGGTGATCTGTTGGCTGGCTTGTTCCTCTTCCTGGAGGGCCGAGCGGAAAGACTTGACTTTATCTGAAAGAAGAGAAAACAGCACAGGTGAAGAAGACTCAACAGAAACACTCCAGTTCAACATCTCTGAAGCCCTTTTCAGTCAACATGGCAGCTTCATCTGCCTGTTACAGAAGCTACTTTTATGTTAAAGGAACAGTTCACCCAAAAATGAAAATTCAGTCAAGTACTAAGGTAAAATGAAAAATCTTCATGTCGGACAGATTTAACGACAGCGGATCTTTTTACCCCTCAGCTCCGTGAGAATGTCGATCTTCTGGTCCAGGATTTGTTCCAGCTGAGTCGCAAACGACTCGACATCGTAGTCGACCTCCTCCGTCATCTCCAGCAGCACCTTCTCATCCTCCAGCCAGCGGATGGACTCCTGTAGGTACAGACTGAACTTTAACACCTCCTGTGCTGGTCACACTGTTTAATGTGAGACTGATGCAGAGAACAGGAACAAACTGAGAACTGAAAACTGATAACTGTTATACGTTCTGTCCACTAGAGGTCAAACACACATTATCAATACTTCAAACTGATAAGATGAACGTTGCTTCTGATGGTGAAACATTAGTGGTCATCAAAGTTTCACACTGAAGCTGAACCTGGTGCTCAGAGTCAAAGTTCTGTAACTGATCCACTCATCCAGAAGAACAACTTCCTGCCTCTGTGGACTTTTTCTCTCTTCATACTTTATCAACTGACTCTCTTTGTTTGTTGAGTCGGTGTCCTGATTCCCTGTGACTGGCTCAGCTGCGTTAGAGCTATGAGACTAGTGATGTGATTTGCTGTTGCTGAATTTATGAACCGCTGCTGTTTTTTAAAACGCAGGCTGTGCTGTACCTGGAAGACGGCCCGGTGGTCCTCCAGAACCTGCTCCTCCATCTCCACCAGCTGAGAGACGGCTTCATGGAAAGTGAAGAGCTGCGGGGAAACTTCCTCCTCCTGCAGAGAACACAAACACTGTCAGAGTCTGTGGTTCCAAAACATGAAGACAGCTGTTTGTACATTAAAGTGCCTTCTATAAACAGTCAGGTATGTTCACTGAACCATATTTTGCTTTCTGCAATCAGGAATCCTGTTCATACTGGACTTACAGCGTCAAAAAACAGAGGACAGAATTCACAGTTCTGTACACTGAGACTGGATTTGTATTGATTAGAGTTGAAGAAATATGAGTTGTGTTTCTCCTTTAACTGACAAATCAAAGCCACATCAACCTGAGTGAACGAGTATCTGAGTCTGTCTTACATTCTGTTCGCAGAGCAGCTTCAGGTCGTCTCTTTGTGGAGAGCTCCCGACTCCCCACTGAGCCTCCAGCACCTCCAGCTGGGTGACGTGTCCCCCCTGACGGCTGTCCAGAGCTGCCGCAGGGTCCACGGTGAGCTCCTTCACCCTGACAACACATCAGCGCCGCTCGTCAGACAACAACACGGATGCTGGCTGGTAGTTACGTGCATACATGCAGACGTGTTGCTGGTGGGAAAAGCTCAGCATGCCAGAGATGCAACAAGCAACACAGACTGAGTCCATGCAGAACATCAAGCCTGGAAACAATAACAGCAGGTCAACATGGAACAAAATGAATGGAGGAGAAAAGAAAGCAGAAAGTAGAGAAACTTGAGAAGCAACAGAAAGTGATTAAATGGAAAAAATGTGTTGTGATGGTTGTTGTTAGACGTTGGATAAAGTGATCGTACTCATAAGTAGGAGAGAGCTCAGAGCGCCCTCCTCCGCCCCCGCTCTGAGAGAAGGGGATGTCTGAAGGACTTATCCCGAACTCCTTCACTCTGGAGACATGACGGGACAGAGACACAAAACCACAGAAGAAGGAGAAGAAGAAATAGAAGACGACAGGAGAGGATCATATTATGCTGCACATGTGTGATATGAACTCAACCTTTTTGCTGCTTGATAGAAAAACGAAACTCACACGATTCTCATTTTTAAGCATTTGATTTTTTTGGAATGTATTACAGTGTTTTCTGATAGGTGCAATATGTAAGAATCCATCAAATTCACCCTGCAAACAAACAGGGGGCAACATATCACCAGAGCAACCGCTAACTGCTAACTCTGCTAGTTAGCTGTGCAGGTAGGGATGCATTAGCTGTGTGTATTGATGTTTGTCTGAGAGAAATACCAATAATGTCGAACAGTCATAAACTAAAATAAATTCTGGTTCACTTCTCCTCGGCTGTCAGCAGAATCAGTTTTACCTGTTGGCGTATCTCAGCGTGTTCAAGGTGTTTTCACATGACGCCATTCCAGGAGAGATGGTCGCAATCTGTGCAGGGGAACATTAGAGTGAGATCTGTGTTACATGAATGTTTCCGTCCACAGGAGGTGCAGAAACACACACAGATCTGTCTCCAGCTCACCATGCAGGTTCTGGAGTTTTCCCCTATGAAGGAGTCCCTCAGCACTTGGGTTAACTTGCTCGCTCTGAACGGAGTGTGAGGTTTGTTTCGGCCCAGAGCTCGAATACACTCCTGCAGAAAGACGGAACAATTTGTAGAAAACAGCTCGTTGATACTGGAAAACGTCTATTCTTGTTACTTAAAAAATACTTGAACTGATTAAGAGATTATAAGAATAGCTTACAGTAAATAGTAGATGACTAATTGGTCGTTGCAGCTCTAACAGTGACACATTTTTGATGCCATAGTTTCAAATCTGACCTTTAGTGCCAGGAGGCTCTTGTTGATCTCGGCTCCTTCGAGGCGAGTCTGGCGGTCGGCGCTGGACGTGTCCGCCCCTCTCTCGTTCCCCGCCAGGTCGATGAGGGAGAACTTTCCGTGCATCTTCCCCCGCCGACGCAGAATGATCTGGAACACGGCGTGGCTCCGAGAGGAGTGAGCGTTCGCCGAGGTCTGACCAGAAGTTCTGCAGGGACGGAGGAGAAATAACACCACAATGCTTATTCTTGTGTCCAAAAGTTATTTAGTCATTTCATATCAACGCACCAACACCCTGAGGGAAAATTCATAATTTCTCTATGAAGAGCCTCTTCTACGAGTTTGTATCATGGATGGACAGCATCAAGTTCTAGTACATTTTTGAAAATGACAGATTCTTACGGAAGCCAATCCTGAGGGTTTCTAGGACGCTCAGGACAAATTTCAACACATTCAGTGAAAAATAAGTGATTGCTGAGGCTCAGAATACACCTATCAAGGAATGGTCATGACTAAAAGAGTATTTGGAGTACAGCTATTGGATGTTACTTGGCATCATAAATCAATAGAAGTTTTTAAATGATTTTTTTAAAGAAAATCCTGAACGTCAACTGGAAAAGTTCTGATCCTGGGTGAGCTGGTGTGAATGACCCTAAAACATTAATTCAGCTCGTCTCAAACTGCTGCTCGAGCTGCTGTTGTACCTGCAGCTGTTTCCCACTTCGATGAGTTTGAGGACGTCCTCTGTGCACTTCACCTCTCTCTCCTGCAGCCCCACCACCTGCACCTGCTGCTTCCCGTCCTCCAGGACCCGTAACTTGGCTTTACGGTTGAGCAGGTCAAACACCTTTGAATACAAACACATCAGCACGATCAAGACGTCTGACATGTCTCTCAATGCTGCAACAAATAACACAACATGAAGTGAACACACGGTGGGGGGGTTTGGAACAAATAGAGATAGAAGTTGAGCCTCATTTCAGCCGATTAGATTTAGACAGGAAATCCTGACATGGATGATAAAATGGTAACTAATCATTTAAAAAGACACCAACCTTCCCGCTGTAAATCTCAAAAAATGTGGCAAAGATCTGGAGGTCCAACTTCTTGTAATTTGGCTTCTTTATCATGAGAAAGACGTCTCTGGCTGCACAAGGAAAGACAAAGAGACACTTGAATCAGTCAAAGGGAGCAAACCAGCAGTGAAGACAGAGAGATGAGGGAGAGACTAACCAGACAGTGCATAGATCCCTTTAGAGCAGTCCTGGTTCTTTCCTGAAAAGTCTCCTCCCATCGTCTAAAAACAGAGAGTTAATGAGGTAAACAAGGAGGAGGGCACAGAAACAGAAAGCCTTGTCGGGTCAAAAACACTCACGTGTGTTTTTCCACTTCCAGTTTGTCCGTACGCAAAGCAGGTCGCCATCCCCCTCTCAAAGATGGTTTCAACCAGCGGCTGAGCAGTGAACCTGCGAGCACAAGAGCTTCTGTTAGCAGGCAGATGGAGCGATAAGGCGTTCAATATTACATTAACAATTAATCATCAAATAAAAAAACATATCAAGTACAAATAAAAATACATTTTGGAAAATATATGAAGGAAACAAAATTAAATAAATTATGACAACAAAAGTCATTATCTTAAAATGTCTTCAGCTTAACTTGTAAACAATCTCAACAGCTGCTCTCACATTTAGCCAGTTAGCTAAAGTTAGCTTGAGCAACAATAATGTTAAAGTAGTTCTGAATCTGCTGCTGCTCTGTATCTTTTTCTTTAGCTTTGGCTTAACAAGGCTGCTCAAGCTACTGAGCTAACCATGCGACACGAGAGCTTATTAATCAGACCATGTTAGCATTTTGGGCTTCTGTGTTCTGCTACAAGCCAAGTTTCCCGTCAGTGGGGTAATAAAACACATCACCTGTAAACCATTTCATTGGTGGAGTTCTCGTCGAAGGCGTAGTCGAATCGGAAGGTTTGGTTCTCCAGGTAGCGCGTCAGGTCGACTTTCTGCTTGGGCTCGTGGACCATCACCACGTCCTTACTGGGAATGGTGATCACATCCAAATCCTTCACCGACAACTCTGGAGAGACACAGACAAGACATTTATTTCTATGTTTTTCATGTGTGACCAAATGTGTCAAAGAAAACAGCAGCTGTTGAATACACCACTGGTCAAATTTGTGCAAATGACTGAAATAGTGAAAATTTGCTTTGTTCAGTTTGAGTTCAAAAACTGAATGAAGAGCCTCTCACCTTTTTTATTGAGGGGACGTGCACGCACACATACACATATCCTGTGTTCCTCGATCTGAAACATCAACAGACAAAAAGTGCTGTTCAATATGTGTCGTTAAAGGAAAAGTTCACCTCCATGCTGATGGAAAGTCGGGTGAAGTTTCATCGTCCACAAAACTGCTGCAACTTTTTACTATTATGCATGCATTATGCATTACAAATAACAAAATACAATGATAATCAACTATCTGGAAACCTTCGTTAATGAGACACTTTGGTTTAGAGGCCCAGGTGTTGATTTAGTGTAAAGTACTTCAATCATCAGACTCACCAGATCATTACTGGTTAGCGGCCTGTAGTCCAGACTGGCTCTGAAGTCTCGGATCATACACATGATTTCATAGTTTGGCAAATTGACGTCCACCTCCTGAAATGGAGCAAAAACAAAAGAGTTTCTTTTGAAGAGTGCTCACTTTAAATCTCAGTTTACAACGTGTACGTATGAGGATGTTATGACATTTAAAACAACTTGGAAGCCAATCCTGATGTGTGTGTGTGTGTGTGTGTGTGTGTGTGTGTGTGTGTGTGTGTGTGCGCGCTCCTCACCTGTGCCCTCTTCTCTCGGAGCTCCTGTTGCTGAAGTCGCCTCTTCTCTCGTTTCTCCTGCAGTTTCTCCACCTCCTTCACACAGTTGGATTTCCTTCGTGCTGAAAAGACGGAGCAAAGATAACAGAAATAATCACAATACACAACCACATTAACTGGGGATGATGCTTGTGTTAATCTATATTTTACTTCCCTACACTGTCTGTGGATGTAAGACCATTACACGGCTCACATAACATGCTAAAAAATAACAGCTGGTCATTGTTGTTTTATCAAACACGCATAATATGTGGACCGTAAAAATATGGACGTTTTTATCCTCAGCAGTGATTCTGCTGATTTCCACGTGTGAGATTTTTCTCCACAGCATTGTACAATTATGCTAATTCCCACCGCCACAGCTGACAGCTAAAACAAATGCTGTAGTATGAGTCGGGGAGGAGACGCCAAGCTGAGCGAGCGACTGTGAAAGAGCCTTTGACGCCCTCACGCTCACAGCTGTGAGGGAGCATGACATCACCCTCCACCAGAAAATAACAACACACATGGAAACGACCTCAGAGTATTTCAGAGACAAAACAAACGGAGGCATGAAGACCGGTGTGACCTCTGCCATGTAGGATCCAGATGTGTTACCGTTCTCCTGCTTCAGCAGGGACTGGTTGATGGCAGACTGGGTAGCGATGGCTGGTGGAGGAGGCTCTAAAGGTTGGCTGTGCTGGCTGGGACGGGCTCGGGTGGTTCCCACTGCTGCAGCTGAGGAGAACACAGGCCAGAATCTTCAGTTCCAGAACAAACAAGAGACAAACTATCCTCCCATTTACCTCCACTGGTTTCTGTGCACGCAGACAGATTTAGTTTCATGTATAGAGCTGAAACTATAAGTTAATCCATACATCAATCAACGAAATACATTTGTCACTGTTTTTATATTTTTTTTAAATAAAAGTTTAAAGAAGTTTCTTATCAGGTAAAGATAGGAAAAGAAAGCATATATTTCAAAGGTGATTAAAATGAACAGTACCTCTGTTCTCCCGTGGAGCGTTCTCAGCCTTGGGTATTGCTGTAATCCGCCTGGTCTGAAAACAAAAACACAAACAGGATTGTAACCAGCGTTTTCTCCACCATCATTAGTATTAAGTGCAGCATCCGAGACAGTCTGGACACAACAAACCTTAACATTTAAAAACCAGCATGGAGAGCATCACAATGAAATGACACCACCAACTAAACAAACACTGA
This sequence comes from Diplodus sargus, assembly GCA_903131615.1. Lineage (NCBI taxonomy): Eukaryota > Metazoa > Chordata > Actinopteri > Spariformes > Sparidae > Diplodus > Diplodus sargus. Next base: position 32,233 of record CAEMYA010000038.1, read on the forward strand.
ATGAATTGAAAAAACTACAAAGTATTTGTGTTTGTGTACTGTAGAGTTTGACCTTAAAGCATGAGCACTAATACACAACTGTGCATATTAAACCCAAATCTAAACTCTTGATAACAAGGTCAACACAAAATACTGACTTAGAGAAAAATGAGCTGACGCTGAGCAACAACTTCAGATCAGGAATCATGAATAAACTCAGAGCCTCCTGGATGAGAGGGACTGATTATTGATCTTTGACAGAACAGCTGGTGAGGAGCAGACCTTGGGGAGTTTGCTGGTCTTGGGGACATTGGAGGGCGGAGCTTCAGGACTCTGTGGGATCTCCTCGTCAGGAGCAACATCAGGATTCAGTGCAAAGACGCTTTCCAGATCGATCTGAGGCAGAAACAAGACACAGATCATTATATTAGAACAGTTATTCAATCAGGTGTTTCCTGGAACTCTGAGTTAAATTCAAGTTTGTTGCATTATCTAAAAGACAAGAGTCCTGGATCTAATGGAATCGGTGTTTCCATGATTTAGTTTTTTGTTTTGCAGCCGATACTGTTAACCAATAATCATCTGCCTCTCATGGCTGATATCGAGATGACAACCGATAATTTCACATTTTTGTATTTTCAATAAATTCTAACCTGTACTTTGTTCACACCCGGGTGTTAGAAGGGCGGAGAGGGTGGGTGGAGATGCTGCACTTGGTCGGTCAGCAAAAGCAATGAGGCTTTTTTGTAATAATCGGCTCTATTATCAGTTATAATTGTACATTTTACATTATTGGGAAAATGTATCGCGCATCACTAGTTTCAAACACTGTTGTACTGGAATTTTTAACTTCGATACAATTCCTTGAAAAATAGCAATATTCAATAATAACCCTACTGATATGTTTGTCGTCCGTTCTAAACACCATAATACTCTTATTTTGTTAACAGATTTTTAACCCAGGATGTTGAGGCTGAGATAATCAAACTGACAACTCACATCTAAAATCAAAAAGTTGCATTGTTTTTTTTCCCCTGTACTTTTGTGCATGTAATGTTTCTTTTTTCTAATAGTGAAAACTTACACACGTGAAGTGAAGAAAAATAATGAAGGATTTATACATTTAAATTACAAGCCTTACAGGTCAGACATGAGGAATGGAGTAAAGAATTCCAATATCAAAATATTGTTGGATATAAACATCATTTATGCATTGATCCCTCAGATGTGGTTACCAAACACTTGTGACAGAAAAATGTTAGAGAAGCAGGATATTTTACAGTTTATTGTCTAAAACAGGCCTATTGAACTACTTTTTTAGACGGGCATGAAGTCCCAAGGACCTTTACACTAATATCAGTGTCAGCCTCAAAATCCAGCATTGGGCTCTAAAACAGACTAATAATAAAAATGTAAACAGGCATAAATACAGAACATGATATTGAGATGTAATAAAAGGTAATGCGGCACATGAGAAGACATCATTTACACCCTTTTTTTGTCAGAGTTCTAGTATTTATAAAGTGCTTTTTAGAAGATTTCAAAATGTGGAGATATATATCATGCTTCACAATACGTGCTAAGAATATAGCGATATTATTCATGTTTAATTTTATTCCATTTTGATGGGGCACAATGGGGGAAGGTTGCCGAGTTCAGCATTTCCTCCTGATGAACAAAGCATTAAATTCCAGAAGAGATTAAATATTTTGAGGCAGCTTTGGCAGCGGACATCTATAAATGACTTTTAAATAGAAGCTCACCTCTGCAGTATGAGCACAAATAACGCTATTTTTATTTACAGTATTAATGTGTTTGAATGAAAGTTAATTCCACTGTGTCTCAGGGACACTTTCCAGACACAGTGAGGAGACGGGGACTAAATCATGAGAGGATTTGTTTAACATGAATGACGAGAGCAGAGAACCATTCAGGTGGACAGGAAGTTAGCGGCTGAGGTTCAGCTGTACCTCTTTTCCTTTGGTGTCTCCGTTCTCGATCCACTCCACCGTCACACTCTCATTGTCCTCATGCAGTGACGTGACCATCGCCTGGTGAATCCGTCCTGCAGGGAGAGAGAGAGGATGTAAAGAGATGCTCGGCCTCTTCTGTCAACGCCTATAGAGTCATGCCGGGATGACGTACTTTTGTAGGCTAACTCGGAAGTTAGCACTGCTCTGGTTCCCTCAACAAAAAGCAAGATGATCTTCACAGATGAACACCACTTTGTGATTCTTGCAGCGTAAATTAAATGACACATGACTTAAACGTCACCACCACTAAGAGTCCTTCCACACAATTACTATCCAGGGTTCTATAAACAGATCGATGTACAAGTTGTAAAGTCAGAGTTAGAACAGTGTGTAACTAAAGTGGCCTGTAAAGACGGACTAGTGAGTAGATGAGTCTCCGTGTTCGCTGTGAGGACGTTTAATGTCCCTGTTTTCCTGTGAATGTATATTGGTTCCAATAAATGCTCTCCTGGATTATTAATAATCCGTATCGGTCCTGAAAAAACACACATCGGTAGACCCCCTAATAAACACATCAGCCACAACATTAAAACCACCGACAGGTGATGTGATAACTTTGGGCGGCCGCCCTCATGTGGATGAACTTGACACACACGTCCCATCCTAACACTGCTGCAGACCAAATACACGTCCTCATGATGGTGGCCCCCCCAGCAGGACAATGAGCCCCGACACACCACAAAAACTGCTCGGGAACGGCTACAAGATCACAACAAAGAGCCCAAGACGTTGACCAGTCCTCCAACAACCCACATCCTGATCCAGCTGACCATCTGTGGGATGTGCTGAAACAAGTCTGATCCACGGAGGCACCACCCCCCAACATACAGGACGCCAAGGATCCACTACAAACAGATCAGATCAGAGCTGTTTTGGATGCACCAGAGGAACCTGCGCAATATTAAGTGGGTGGTTTTAATAAGCGAGGGCTGATTATTCAGCATTTTTTGATTATTCCCGTATCACTAATATTTCTGTCAGATTACTGATTCAATAAACACATTTTAAAATGTGCTACATCAGCTCAAATGCAACATCCTGTCACACAAGGCCCTGTCTACAACAAAGTCTGATTGGCAACACGTCGCAAACTAATAGCCAATAATGAGCCGAAGTCACGCCCCCCCAGTTTGTCATCTAACTTATGAAACATCAGACTGTGAAAATACGTCATTTTAAAGACAACACAGCCGACAGTGTCGTTAATGAAGTCATCTCCTAATCTAAGAATTGTGGAGCAGCTCCTGTATATCAGCAGCTCACAGAACTGAACCAGAACCAGCTCTCCTTTCACAGAACTGCAGTTGTCAATATGAGCAGATTTATTGTGATTTTTATCTTTTCTACGAAGTTTTCTGAGCCCAGTTGGCTCCATGTTGGTGTTGGTGACATGTGTTGAGCGAGACGATGTAGTTCACGGAGCGCTTTAACACAAAACTACCTGAGGTTTGACTTTAATCAAGACAAACTGAGACTTTATTGACTTTTAAATTGACCAACAACATATGTGTGATCGACAGAACTCAAGTGGGATCAAACATCTGTTTGCCTCCATTAACAGTGAAGTTTTTTTCTGAAATAAGGGCCCATGACGTCCACCAGAAAGGCTGTGAGACTTCAGCTCATAAACACTGATTAATTTCAATCTGCCTGGTAACTACTGACTAAAGGTATCAAATAAATGTAGTGCAGAGGATATAACGGAGCAGAAAATGAAAATACTGCAGTGAAATACTTGGAAATTGAACTGAAGACCAGAATTTGAGTAAACTGTTGTTGAATTTATGATATAAAGAGTTTCATTTTTCCTGCAAATAAATATTGATCCCAAATAATTGCTTACAGTCTCCTTGATTTCTAATTGTGTTAATCGGCCGTCCCCTGGGTTTTAATGTTGTGGCTGACTGGTGTATGTGCTGCTTTAAATCACAGAGGCAGACATTAACACATCTAATGAGCCACGAGCCAAATGCCTCAAACAGCCGCATCATTTTCTAAAATGATTAAATTCAGACCAAAACCATGACATCAACACCAAACACCTCAGAGTCCTGCAGTCTCAGTTTAACCCTAAAATAAGGATAGTGATATGCTGAAGGGTGTGGCTCATGATGGATGATCATCACACTTCCATTCACTGCTTCTTCACACACAACTTGAAGAGCTGCGTTCACTGGATGGTCGCTGGTTCATGAGCAGCCAGTAAAGCAAACACACGTTAATGGGGTAAAATCAGGTTATTTTCGAGGCGGTGAGGCGAGCTGCAGTCAGAGGGGAGAGGCCCCCCTGCATGCAGACATCCATCAGCCAGCCCGCGATTCACAGGCCACTGCTGGATGATGCAGTGCAGCTCTGGAGGGGTTTCAGCCATGATGCGGAGGAGAGGATGGAGGGGACGGAGAGGACGGAGGGGCAGGTGACATTTTTCGTCCGGACAGCTCAGGGGGAGGGGGGGAGCGGGGCTGACAGGCGGGCGGGTCCGTCCACCTGTGCGGCTGTCCGGCGTGTGTCTCCCCCCCGGTGACTGACAGCCGACAGCGGCGAGACAGAAAACACCGTTTCTGCTCCGACACGTCTGTCAGCGGGGGATTTTAACTCGACACCCCGGTGAAAGAACGTTGATGTAGCCGTTTGCTAGTTAGCCGTTACGTTAGCCGTTCTCCAGCCGTTGGGTCTGGATGCAGAGCGGGAACGTTAGCTGAGCTCCGCCGGATGGAGAGCGGTGTCTTGTCTCTGTGTGTGTGTGTGTGTAGCTAGTAGCTACGTACCGTCGCTCCGCTTGATCTCCACGTAAATGCCCACGAAGATCTTCCCGAACATACCGGCCATCTCTCCGCCGCGCCTGCCGTTATCTGGGTGCGTGCGTGCGCGCGTGTGCCGAGCCCGTCCAAGTTGTGCTGCAGGAGCTGAGGTCACCAGCGGTCAGCCGGGAGAGAGGGGAGCCAGCCGCTGCGCATGCGCGGACCGTGTCACCCAGGGCTGTTTGAAGTGAGGCGCATCCTCTGTTAAAGGGGGACTCCACCTGTTCTGCACACATTAAAGGGGGATTGTGTTATTTATTACAATATTAATGAGGTATTAGTACAATATCTAAAATCTATAGATCAGCCATTATACACACACTATTACCCAGACAGGTACACAGTAGAACTCTGGCCATTGGCAGGGTCCGCCACATGTAAACAAACCAAAACAGTATGAAATTGCATTGTCCTTTAAGGTCAGTTTGTTTATTCAGTTCATTCAGTCATGAAACCAAAGAGAGTTTGTTTTCTTTAGACATTAAAAAATAAAGATTTTTCTCTTCTCATTAACATTTCGTCCCCCAAAACTACAGAGTGCAGCTTTAAAGCAGTAAATAAGCTATAAAAAAATAAATAAAAGTTACATGAGATCAACACAAGCAGACAGAGAGAAACAGTTTGAAACCTTGAGTTAAAATTGTTTTAAGTGAGCTCCACAGCGTTGAGTCTGACAGATATGTAGTTTTGAAGGTCGATATTTCAAATTAAAAACAATGTGATATATTTATATAAGTTGATATTAGCACATTTTTATCAAGGATTTGATGGATCAGTATAAGTTGAGTGGTGGAGGAAGTACTCAGATCCTTCATTTATGTATAAATGTACAGCTATAACACTTTAATACAAGTCCTGCATTCCAAACAACTTAATTAAGTAAAGGTGTAATCTGCTGAAGGTACTTGAAGTATCCAAAGTAAAAGCACGTGTTCTGAAGTGAAATGACCTGTGTGAAGTTAAAGATTCACAACAAACCTTAAATTTTCAAGAACAGCTGACAACGTGACAAAAAATGTTTTATTTGATCTCATTTCACGCTATTTTGTTTTGTTATGTCCAAACTGAATGATTACACTATTTTTGTCCAATCCAGGTCAGGAACAGGTACCCAGCCCGAGCTCTCTAAGAAGATGAGGAACAATCCTCATTAACCCCAGAACAACCGTCAGAGGACACAGGAAGAAACCTCGGGAAAGACAAGAGAGAGATCCCGTCTCCTCGGTCGGCAGGGTGTGTACACACATTTGTTCTTGTTTTTTTACGATAGGTCAGTTTGAAACGTTGCACGATCTCTCTTCTCACATTTTCCTCCTTTCTTGTCTTGTGAATTGTCTTCCTTCTTGGTATTATAGTTGCTATAGCAACAAAAACAATGCTTGTTATTTTACAAAAAACGTTATGGCCTCTTTCCATTCTGTTATTTCAAAGTATATATATTTAATTAATCTGAAATGAATGTCTGCTGCCGTCATTTCTCCTTAATCACAATTTCACAATTTGTTTTGTTTGTTTGATTATTGTTTTTAACTATAGATATTGTTATTATAAGTTACAGCTGAAAGTGAGAGCAGAAATTAACACGTTTGCTGATTTCACAACATCTCCACAGTGCAAATCAACTGAAAGTCAATCAGAAGAGACGTCATGTCATCGGGTCTAATGGATTACAGTTGTTTGAATATATGAATAAAATAATTCTGAAAATAAATGAACTCCAGTTAGAAGTAATTTCTGGCTATTAATGTACTAAATTATACTTACATGACTCTATACTGTTGTTAAAACAGTATGAACTGTGTCGTCCTTTAAGGTCAGTGTGTTTATTCAGTTTATTCAGTCTTGAAAACAAAGAGAGTTTGTTTATTTAGTTTGTTTAGGCAGGAAAAAAAACAGCCAATGAGAATCCTTCCATTCTCATTAACATTTGATCTCCTTTAAAGTGTTGTGGAGTTCTGCTGCATATGTGGAAAAAGTAGTATAAAGCCTTCTGTGGCTCCAGAGGAAGCCGAGTGTAATCTGATAAATTGATGTCACGGAGTGGCTGGGTTGCATTGTGGGTAATGTAGGCGGCAGGTGTTGAAAAGAAAGACATTGCTAATGCCAGCTAACGTTCGAGCAGTGCCGTATTCTCGGTGCAGCCTAAAGATACGTTTCTTTTATCCACAACCTGGCAACCACCAAGACTGTTGATGCTGAGGAAACAAAGACAGACAGAAATATGAGCTGCTGGTTTATAACTTTCTGTCACTGAACACAAGATGGCAGCAGAGGCCTGTCACACGTTGTATAACATCAGGTGAGCAGTTAGTGGTGAGTTAAGTTGGGTTACAATCTGCTGATGAATCACACGAGGTCCGTCCACATGCTGACCCATGAGCACTCAGTGATCACGGCTCAGACCATCTTAAACCTCTGCCTTCGATTTTCAAAATGAATTAGGCCAGAAAACCTAAACAATCAAACATGATTTCCTGTTTTCCCGGGATAACAAGTTACATTTGATTTGTTTTCTCGAGTAGTTATACGTCATTATGACAGAATAACAAATGAGATTACGAGATAATTTTGTCGAGATCTCGAGGAGAAAAACTTGTTTTCAGACTCTTCATATTGTTCTTTTCATTTTGGTTGCCAGTTTTCTTCCAGGTCGCTGTGGTGGGGAAGTCGCTGTGAGTCGGGCACAGCGAGGATGTTGCAGGACAGAGGTCGTCGTTCACGGGTTGTAAAGCCCAGTGAGGCGATGCGATTAGGATTTTGGGCTATGTACAAAATTAAATAGCTATATAAAATCTTATTCAATCACAAATGTTTGCACCTGGGGTAACTTAATTACCAGTAGTGCATCGTTCAGAGGTGAAGTCAGAGCTTTGCAGGTCAGATGTCAGGAACGTAAAAGTCTGAACCCTTCGCTTCTAAAAAAGCATTTGAATAATTAATTCAAAATTCACCTGCTGTGAATTAATTTTTCAGGTGTTTCAGCTCATAAGTTTGTAGCTTATATAGGAGGAGGAGTTACCCTGAGGTCATGCTCACGGCCATAGGTGTGTGTGTGTGTGTGTTCTACACCATATCTAGGTTAGTAGTGGAGGGATGGTTGTGTTGAGCAGCCGGGAGATGAGGTGCCGTCTCCAGGACAACCGAGGTCACATACCTGTTCCTCCAGCATCCAACAGATATTCTGGTTTAACAGGCGCAAAGCTGCAGGAGCTGGTGTGATGTTACACCATGTTACTACATGAACTGTCCAGCCTGTTCTCCTTCATTCAGTGAGTTACTTAACGTAAGCCCCTCTGCTGCTCTTTTCTCAGATGAGTGATATTTTCGTCAACAGCTACGAGGGAGGAACATGAGAGTGTTGAGATGCACCCACAGCTGCTCATTCCAGGTGCCTCCACCCACCTGCCCTCCTGCTGCGACCACGACTGACTTCCTCCTCGACTTATTCACAATCCCCCCGCTTTCTCACTCTGTCATTAACACACACGCAGACACACAAACACTGACACATCCCCTCGCTACCCATCAGTCCATCTGGTCCCAGAGGTGTCGGCCATCAATGTCTGTCGTAGGCGTTTCCCCAGCAACCACAGCCTCCCCTTGTCAGACTTGAGAGAGTGTTTTTTTTTTTGCTATTTGTTTGGTTTCTGGAGGATTATTGGACACACGTTATTGTGCGGCTGCTGTGTGTGCATGCAGACGGGGGTGAGAGGACACGTCGACGCATGAAAACGTAACACAACGAATTACATTTTCTGTGCAATTAAGCTTCTATAAAAGGATGCAAACTCCTCGTGACATCCAAGTGTCACGGGGGAAACATGCTCCCCAGTTCATTTGTCTGATGGAAAACACAGACTGAATCCGCGCATGCATATTTCTGAGGATCATTCGCATTATTTTACATACCAATATTCCATGTAGCGCCGCCATACTGCAAGGGATCTATTTTGCAATCATGGATAATTCATGATCTGCACACAGACGCTGCGTATGAAAATCCTTTGAAGGCGGTTTGGGACTGGGGGAAATTCCCCTTTCTTCCACTTGCCTTCACTTTGTAAAGGCCGTGCTTCTTGTTTCAGCGCCTGTGAATTCACACAGTGAGGTAATGTTCCGCTCGACCAGGCGGTGTGACTCACCTGTGGTGAGGAGGGAAATATTACCTCCCTGTATTGGATTTAGATCATTCTGTTGTGGTTTCATTACAGACACGTAATGACTTGTACAGTTTAAAGATCTCTAATGGACAGAATTGTTGCCTGGCGTACAAAGAATTGTGTTTACATGCACAACACTGTCCTGATAATGATCAGGAGTATTGATCTTTGAAGTGCTCAGACTCCTGACTACACTGGAAGAGGGAGTGTGTCAAACATGTGCTGCTTGATCACCTCGCAGTCTTATTCTCATAAAACATCTGACCACTTTTTTAAAAGAGCTAATGTAGAACGTGATGTTCTGACAGAGCTTTAAGTATATGAGTCAGCAGAGTGACGAACATCAGGATCAGCTGGTCGTGTTTCTGTTGTTAACGTCTGTGGCGGCTGCTCAGAATGTGCTTTATATTTGTGCTTTTGATACGTTTGCAAAAATATGTCATAGAATTCTGGTCAAAATGTGTGTTAACACAAATGGAGGATGAAAAGAGAGGCAACGTTGAGACTCATCTGGTCAGTCACTAGCCTATTGCACACTTCTTCACAGTGGGCTTATAATTGTGTGCATATTTGCAGATTTACTGATAAGTCAGCAGCATTTCACCACAGAAACACCGAGCGGATGTTCTGCCACAACACCTGAGGTAACCTGAGTATTTTTTTTAATTGTCTGCCCTTTTCCGATCAGTTGCTCGCTGTTTCTTTTCAGATGATATTGTAAAACAAACTGAAGAAATCGGGCACGTCAGCTCGCTGAAGTGGAGAGAGTTCAGATGGAGATCCAGACGTTCTGTTCTGATCCGGAGTCTTTTACAGACGGGAGGAGAGCTCGGAGATGTATCTTCACTTCTGTTTATCAGCCTGACTGCAGCAGTTATCCAGAGGTGACTCCATCGTCGGGTGTTTCTGTTCTGTGATGTCGACTGCTGACTGGATCTGGAGGGGAAATGTGCTTTACTTCATAAACGTAATGTTACAGAGAGGAGAGAGAGAACCAGAACCAGAGTCTCTGCTGAGTGCTGAGTTTAGTCAGAGTTGACCCGACTCTAATCAGACACAGACACTTTCAATGTGTGCCGTTGCTCTTTAGCTAACTGCTAACGCACAATATTCTGGCTGTTTGAGAGGAATTAAACAGTCGCATGAATAACGCGAAGAAACACGAATGATTCCTCACAGGTCGGGCGTACACCACTTACATTGTGTTCCCACTGCTCCCAACGTCATTGTACTTTCTTTAAAACGTATTCTTTATATTCTCCCTCGGCTGAATGTTGTTCTCACAGGAAAGTCCACCTACGAGTATTTGATTCTTCAGGAATATTCTGATGACAGCGCTTAGATATTTTACTTAAGTAAGAAATGTAATGGAGTATTTTCACAGTGCACAATCGCTACTTTTACCCATGAAAAGCATCTGAATGCGTCTTCCACCACTGCTGAGATGAACAGACCTGCCAGATCGGTGCGTTGTTGACTCCAAGACGAACCGCGCAAGCGTATTTTCATCTGCTGTAATGGCTGCTAATTAATAATCACTGTCAAATCCAAAGAAGCAGGACTGAAAGGTCGGCGCGGTGCTCTGTGAGGACAAAGGAGGCAATCGAATTACCGTTCATTTTACTGATTTCATTTCCATGGTGGAGGCCGTGGCAGCGGAGCGGCCTCAGCGGGTAATGGTTTCTGGCAACGATGGGGCCCTTAGTCCTGTTCAGTGGAGCTGCAACATCCCCCCAGGGTTTCACTGGCCGTTAGAGCTCTCGTTTCTCTTCTCTTGATGTCATTTAATGAAAAAGGAAAAAAGTTATGCTTGTCGTTAACCTCACACACCGTTCTCTATGCATAGAAGAAAAAAACCACGGCTATCGTACGTCTACTCAGCTAAATAACGTCCTTGTGTAGCTGCAGAGGTCGATCGAATGTGAAATTAGATCATTTAGGATTCATATATGAGAGCCGTGTCTTTATTTAGGCTGCACGTAAAGTGAAAGCTGCAGGACTTTACAGTGACTGTCAGGGAACAGGCCACAGATCTTTAATTGGAGGGGCAGAGGGAAGACGCAGAGGGCAGGAGGGGGAGGATGCTGCTGCAGCAGGGTGAGAGCGGCAGAGGACTTCTCCAGGGATCGGGCGCTTTACTTTGAAGTGTGTGGTGGGACTGTGTGCTGCACAAAATCCCCCCAATCCTCCGTCTATTACTGCCATGTTTGCTCATTATGTTTTCATGGGCTGATTCCAGACGCCTCAGTCAAATCTTCTGGCCCAGGAGAGACAAACTCCAGGGGAATAGGAATGAGGCAGGGATGCTCGAGTGTTTTCAGGTTGGTTGTTGACGTGGATTGATGTGTCTGACATCAGAAACACTCCTTTGAATCCAGTTGATGTCTTGACACTCAACACAGAATGTGTTATTGTGATTCTTTGATTGACAAGTCATAGTGAGTTGGCTCATCTGGAGCAAGCTACCTTGATTCTCCCTTTAAGCCCGAGAACAACCTTGAACCATTAGCTTCACATTATATTTCTTCATGCTCATTTAGCTTTATAAAATGTTCCTGCCTCCTCATCCAGCTCTGCCTTTTGTTCCAGTCCGTTATATCGAGCAAATGTCGAAGAAGAGATCAGTTAAATCGTCTCTTTAATGATGCTCAGCAGACGTTCTTGAACAACGTTGGATTTTCTTTAAATCCTCGTCTTTGTTCACTTTAATATCCTTCAAAGTCACGAAGGGATCGCGTAATGAGACACAACAATGTCAGAAGATGCAGGCTCGTTAGGTAATATGCAATAATTACATTGGAACAAACTTCAATGAAACAAAATCCATTAATGTCCGTGACATATTAAAGTATTGTTTATAGGATTAAAGAGGATGAATTAAACCAATATTAGGGAATTTCAATAGACTATATGATTATATATTGTCATCTTAAATTGGATTTAGGTGGATAATTAATGCATAAACTAATGGATATCAATATATTAAGGTCAAGCCTGTTTGTAATGGTTTCTTTGTGTAGTTTAGTTGTGTAGTTTGTGTACAACTAGCGACTAGCTCAAGCAGCTCAACTAACTCACGAGTAGCTCGAACCAGCCTCGACTAGCCGGCTCTGGCTCAGGGGTCGAGCCACCATCTCCTTACCGGAAGGTCACCGGTTCGATTCCCCTGCATGTCGAAGTGTCCTTCGGCAAAATACTGTAAGTCACTTTGGACGAAAGCGTCTGTTAAATGCTATAAAATGTAAATGTACGATCACAGAACTGAACCTGGTGATTTCTGTTGTGTTGCTCTGAATCTGATTAATCAAACGTAACTATATCTATAACATCTATTGAATGATATGGAATTGATTTAAATTGGATCCAGTTGTGTGGATGAAGATGAAGTGCTGATGTAAGAGGGGGAGTTTATTCTGAAGTCAGACACGCCGGCAGCCAACGAGTCCATCTAATGCATTTCTTTCTGACCTGATACTCACTCTAAACCAAATCTATGTGGACGAGCTCTGTGATGAGATGCATTAGAGTCGCGTGGCACAGAAATCCAATACTCCAATACGCCGCCACCCCCCCCTCCTCTCCACCAATCCACCATCAACTAGGCCATAAACTGGGCTAAATTTAGTGTCTTTTGTCTCTGGCAGCTTCGAAATCTTATCATTTTTTTTACTTCTGAGACTTGTCAACACGTTTAAAATTGATGTCTTGTCAGATCAGATGTTCCTCGCTGTTTTAAATCGTGATTCCATCGATTCCTCTCTGTTATCTGTAGCTCGTGTGCCCTTCCTGTTGCACCGCTTGTCACTTATTTCAATATGGCTGTTTCATGGCGGGATGATAAAGCCATTATCTAGCCTATTCAAAAACTGTCACATGCCGTCGCGGAGCGGATAACAATTAATTTTCCCCTGTGACGATGCCTCTGCCCGCTTCCTTGAATCCAGATTACATTTTCTTTGTCAATTTTTATTCGAAAATGTATATTTCACAAGCGGGTGCGAGCCCTGTTCGGTCGGCACACATCGCTGTGCTCACAATCCATTTGATTCCCCTCAGCGGGGCCCCGAGCTGTCAGCTGCAAAGTCAGTGGGATGCTATGGATTGTGACAAACTGCAGCAGATGACAGCTGAAAGATGACGGGGAGCGATTGTGCTGCGCTGGCTGCCAGATGGGGATTTACCATTAAACTGCATCACACTTCACATATATTTAAATGTGTGCACGTGATTGAGCTGCAGCACAAAGAGACAACACAGTGACTGACTACAGAGCGGTGTGGCCATGGTGTGTCTTTGTAGGCTAACCCGGAAGTTAGCATCACCCTGGTTCCCACTGTGGGGAACACGTTTCATTTTTTTAAATTGGATTTTTGCTTATTACAGATCTTCTATCTTCTATTAATCTTAACAGATGAACTCCACTTTGTGATTCTTGCAGCGCAAATTAAATGTGTAGCAGTAAAAAGCTAATGTCTGGCTTCAAACAGACGACATCAACATCACCTTAACGTCACCACAAAGAGTCTTACTGCACAATTACTACACAGGTTTCCTATAAACTGATCAATGTACAAGTTGTAAAGTCAGAGTCAGAATAGTTTGGACTTTGGACAAGTGAGTAGATGAGTCTCTGTGTCCCCGACATCCTCTGTAGTCTCATTTAGACACTTAAAAAATAAAGATATATAAAAATAAAGGCCTAAAAAACATAAACTGGAGCCTTTACAACCTCTCTATCTGCTGTGCAGTTTGCTGGCAAGCCTGAAAAATTAAATAGTCTCTTAGCAATAACGTGGATATTCTTTAACATGACTATGATTTATGTACACAAACATGATGAACACCTCCGCTTCCTCTTTTTTCTAGGTTGGGAGAAAGCGCTCGATCCCCCTCGAAATCCTCCGAGTCCCAAACATCGACAGAGAACATCTTTGGTTATGAAATATGCATGGTGTGTTCAGCGAAAAAATATGTCATCGCTATCTTAACTCTCAACTGCTTTCCATGATCTGTCTTTTTATGAAAAATGCATGCGTTGTTGTGCCTGGGAACTTCTGCACAGCCACATCTTCGGTTCGATTAGGCTGAAATCAAAGCGTGGATCCAAAGCGAGGGAATAATTCATCTTCGCTGGGATGCATTTTGGCCTCCAGAAACTTACATGACACTGGATAAAGTGGAGCGTGGAGGAACTCCCACGTTGTCGAGCTCAGCGTGAGGATACACAAACCGGTAAATCTGCCTCTGTGTGGAAGTCTGCGGCACTGATCCTGAAAATACACTAATAAATCAATAATTACAATACATCGCTCGAGGATGAAAGTTTGCAAAAAAGCTTCATAAAGTAAAAACACACTTTGTGGAGTGATTGATCTATATAAGTTTAGACAGAGATGCAACTGAACGCTGTGTATTTCCTTGAGAAGTGTAGATTTATGGCGTCGGACCGGCTGAAGGCCTCGTCCTCCACCTCTCAGACAACTATTAATCTCCTACACCTGGATAAGAGATGCCTGAATTGCTATAATTAATAACCATAAACCTGTGGGAATTTTAAGCAGCAAGACACTGGAGAGACTTTTGGACACTGATGGACAACCGGGCCCTTTAAAGACCCGGAGCCAGCGCCCCAATAAACGATCAAACAGTGATGCTTTTCCTCTGTGTTCCTCTCGTGGTCCAACTTATTCAATCTGATAAAGCGGGTAAATGTGGCGCCTCTCTAGCGTGTTAGACTATAGTGAGAGGTGGCTAACCTGTGTTCTTTAAATATCAAAATGTCTTGGAGTTTCTTAACAAACCTAACAATATTATCTTAAAGTGTATATTCACTTTTAAAGGCAATACTTTTTTCCCTTTTAGATGACAATTTAAACATTTATACTCAAGATTTAACATGAACTGAAATGTCTTTGGGATTACCTTTGTTCTTTTTAAACACTCTTTATCTTACTTTAACACATCAGAAATAGTCAATAACCACACCTGTTTCATATATATAAAAAAATGAATTATTTACTTTGAAAAATTGAATTCAAGGATTAAATGTTATTTTCAATGGTCTTATAAATACTTTGCAACTCACAATATCAAATGCATTCACAAACACGTTTAAAATACATGGGCCCAAAGAAACTAAAATAGCCTAAATGAAAATACCCAGTTCAAGTTGCAGGCCTGAAGGTAACTCCTGTACTGTAGCTTTAAACAAAATGGCGGCTTTACCATGAAGGCAACAAAACAAACACTGGTACCGTCACTCAATGGCGTCAGCCTCCCGCGCTCAGGATCCAGGTGGCCAGAAACAGGAGGAGAGATGAAGAGAAGACTCACACCGCTGACGATATCGACAAAGTCCACCACTCGGCACCGCTGTCCGGCTCCGCCCGGGTCTCTGTGTCTGTCGCCGGTCTCACAGCTCCACACCGGCTCGACTCATCAAGTTTGCTCGTCGCTAGCTTGTTAGCAAAGTCCGTGCAGCACCGCTAGCCGCTAGCTCAACAGCTCACTGAAACTCCTTAATGTCTTCTTGTGCTGAGTAGTCCACTCAAACATATAACTCTACTACCGTTCAAGTGTTTAAAGAGTCCTGGTCGAACACTTTCACTCAGACTGGCATAGATATGAACTAAAACTTCGTCTTTTTTACTTTACAACCTGCATCACTCGGTTTCCTCCGCTCGTCACTCTCTCTCTCACTTCCTCATTCTCCCGTTCGCCCCGCCCCCTGGTCATTTGACCACAACTGGGATTGGTCCAGGAATGAGAAAGGTCCTGACATAACATACAATCACCAAAGGTCCAAGAAGGACAAATTCACAAAACATTTGTACAACTCTTCCTTTCCTATTCTTACCTGTACATTCAAAGCATTTCAACATATTATAACACAACCAACAATTAACATTTTAATTGCTGTATTTCATGAAACCTTTGAACATTACCCAGTATGAATTCCTCTTATTGAGCAATATTTTACCTCACTGCTGATCAATAAGTTTTAACATTTTTAATCACAATATTTACATGCTATGATTATTAAATGATACTACAAGCATCACTTATGAACTTCTGCTTTTAACCGGGTTGCATAAAGATTTGACCACACGCTGCTTTTACAGTTTTAAACCTGAGAGTGGTGCTGCGAGCCGCTCAACATGCACGACAGCGTCCACAAAAACAGAATAATGACCATTAAGAACAAGGCCCTCTGTGAATTAATTCACTCCCCCGCTGTCCTTACCCACAATCCTTTTCATTACCTCCATCGGTCTTAAATAAATCATTCATCGCTTGTCAGTGTGGAAGTCGACCCCGGTTCAATATTCAACTAACATACACTCAGAATGGACTTCACAGGGAGGATGTAGATATCTTGTGTAAATATCAAGATTTTCATGGTCATGACAGTTTTCTATCCTGTCAGACACACGGGAGAGGATTTAACAAAAACTACTGAACAGATTTCCAGATTTCCAGTAAACGTGGACAGAGGACGGGTCTCGGCCCAGACGGGCCTCAGTAACGTTTGGTTCAGATCCAGATAAAAGGACAGATCCAGGATTTATCTCTGACTTTCTTTAACACTATGAGAAAGGTGGCTGGTGTCTGTCAGTGAGTACAATTTGACGTGCATCCTAATAAAAATCCAGATCGAGCAGATTTAAATGTGTTTTAATTTAGTATTTGATAAAACTGACTGAATTCTGTCAGACCTGTTGTGACATTAAAACCTGGATACAGCGTTGGAGCCAAAATGTTGCGACTGCCCCAGAGATAAAAAATATCTTCCATGTTGTGCAACCCGGTCTGAATGAGGACAAAATAATTGAATCATGCAGCTTTTATTGGACTGAATGGCTCAAATAATGACAGTAGAACAAGATCATTTCGTGGGGGAAGTTACACTCGAAAATATGTATCCACCGTTTTACTGATGTGAGTTGTAATTAAAAGATGAGCTCCAAAGAAACCTGTCTTCAAAGCCAGCCAAGCCTGCCGAGTGGCTTTCTAGTTTTTCCTGTTGCAGTTGATGTCGTGTCGAGAGTTGGAGGCGATGGTTGTGGTGTTACAGCTGAGTGAGACGGACTGAGTCAGGGACGGATCAGACGGCGATGTGAAACACACAGGTGTGTAATCAACAGTAACGTTAGCTAGGATCAGCTAACGAGTTATCGAATATACTGTTTCACTTTGAAATGTGGTCGAATCAATCATCTCTTCAGTTGCTGATCACCTGAGAAGCTGTGAAATTACATAAATACGCTTTTAAGACTTGCAACCTAAGTGTCCCACCCTGAGTGTGACGCTGGAGGAAAATGGGCGCCATGTAAATCTGGAGTCCAGTTCCAGCTTTGTGTTGTTTTTCTGCCTGCTGGCCTGTAAACATACGCATGTGGCGGCTCCCTGTCTCCTCCTCAGACATTCATTTGGTCTTCTGGCAGCTTTGGCAGCAATCACTGGAATGACCTGGCCTAATGTAGCGAGGAGATCAGCAGAGCACGGTGGAAATCATCCCGCATGCCGCCTGCCTCCCTCGCACACATGCGCACAGAGGCAGAAAACATCTGCGACGGACTGAACAAAGAACCAGAGAGCCGAGTGTCCAAACTGGATCATCGGCACGCTGAGCCGAACAAAAACAGCAGCGATCTCGCAACGTTCGCTCGACTCCAGTCATGTTATTTTGTCTCTCTTTCTGTGTGGTGCATTATGGGCCCAGCTCATACTTTCACCCCTGAGAAGCAGCTTTGATTTGATGGTAGGTGACTGATGCTGTGAAAAGAGCCTGGGGCAGTGTGCTTGTAAGCATTAAAACTGTGTGTTTCATCATGACAGCACTCTCCCAGATGAATATTGCAGGCAGAAGGTGGGGAGGCAGCAGGATCTGGTGTTAGAAACAGTCGTTGTGGCGTAAGGTGGGGGTGGGAGTGTTGGCTCTAGTGTTGTGTTGTACGGTGGCCCTAAAAGCTCAATAGACTGACTGAAAAATGACTTGCCAATAGACAAACCCAATCTGACTATATATCTATATATACAGCATAATGATATCATTTAATTTGTACTGAACAGCTTGTAAAGTTTATGCTAGGTGTTAGTATCAGCAGTAATATCTGAATCATGCAATCAGAAAGTGCAACAGTCCACTTCTGTACAAATTCATAGACACAAGTCTGAAGACAACTGCTGCTTATCATCAAGATCTTTTTATTATTCACTGGGAAATCAACAGAAATTGAAGAAAAATGCCCTGTTTCACAATGTTAAAGAAACCAACCAATCAACCAACCAAAGGAAAGAACCATCAACTTACCAACCAAACTGTCAAAACAACCAACCAACCAACTAGCCAAATAAACAAAAAATCAGCCAACCAACAAACAGAAAGAACAACCAACCAACTCACCAAACAATCAACCAAACAATCAACAAAGCAAGCAACCAACCAAAACAACACAACACGTTACCTCTTGGGCGGAGGTAATAAACTAGCTAATTTTCCTGCTCTGCTTGGGTTTGTATTTCAATGTGTTTTATGTATTTGCTTGTTATCTCTGACGGAGGTTTTGTTTTCACCACACAGAGTTTAACTTCAGGACTTCAGCACACAACAGAGATGCATATTCAAGGGTTTAATTAATCTCAGGAGTGGAACTTTGAAACAAGTCATAATTAAAGGCTTGGCCTCATAGTTTATTTAGTTTTAGTTTTGCAGTCTATGTATGTGTTACATTTTTAATAGTGGTGACTTATTGAATTATTTCCCGTTTTACACAGGCCAAGATGTAACTTGAAATAAATAATTTCTGCCTGGAAAATGTGGTTTTGGCAACTCAAAGTTATTTTGAAGCTACAGTTTCACCGAAGATTAACATACAGCACAGAACTTTCTTGGTTTGGAACGAGCGGCGAACGTCAGCATGTGTGTCCTGCACCGAAACACGTTAAAATATTACCAAACCAGGAGCAAACATACAAATCTTACATTGCTGGAAAGATATCTGTAAGAATAGATTGAGTGTGGGAGGTGTTGTTGCTATTTTACCTTACAGAACGACCTTTTGTGAAGCTTTTACGATATTGAATTAGAAGATCAAGAGTTCTCTGCACAATTCATATCCATTGACATTTTGTGGGCCTGCAGGTTGCACATTGTGCCCCTGTGGAGAAAGCAATCGATGGCCTCAGCATTCCTCTGTGGACCGACAGTATTCTGCAGTACCGGGAGTGTTTGCCACACATGTTCCTGTGCAGCCCCAGGGAGCGCTGTGCACACAACTCTGGAGATGCACACAAGGTGAGAACGTGGTCGAGATGCTGCTTACTCATCTATTCTGCTCACGCTCGGACCGAGGAGGCAGACGGATGAGGAGGGGAGGAGGGGGTCGCCTCCTGCACAGCTGAACCCCAAATGTCACGGAGGGGGCGGCACATTATTGCCATAGAAACCTCAGCCTCAGTAATATTTGATAGTGAACAGCCACAGAGACTCTGATGAGATCCCTCTCACCTGTTCTCTGCCCTCCAGGTGGGGGGAAACATCCTGGACCAGATTGCAGTCGGTCAGCTCTCTCGTGACTCTGAAGTGAAGACTCCTGCAGCTCCTGCAAAAGTATCAAAAGGTCTGAAAATAAAATTAAGGAAACTAAGGACAAGCATTATTTTTTAAATCCACCATTAATTTTGGTGTCGGTATTAAATGGGCTCATTTTTCTCCACCGCTTTCACCGTCAAAGCCGCTTTACAACACACACATTCATACACTGATGGCGGAGGCTGCCATGCAAGGTGCTACCTGCTCATCAGGAGCAATTTGGGGTTCTCAAGGACACTTCGACATGCAGCTAGGAGGAGCAGGGATTCGAATCAGCGACCTTCCGAATACTAGACAACCCGCTCTATCTCCTGAGCTACAGCCGCCATATTTCAATTAATAACATGGCACGTTTAAAGAAACTGTTGAAGTTTTATGGTTCACAAAACATTTCTGGAGCTTCACAGTAAAACAGAGTTGCAGCTGTAGATGTAAAAAACACAATCCAAGTCCCTGAAAGCTCCGAGATCCAAAATTAATTTGAAGTGATGTTATTTACACCTTTTTCTACAGACGAAATCTTCACTGTAGCTGTAAGCATGAGAACAATGTTAGAAAAAGAAAAAAAAACACAAAAAACTTTGTTTTATGTGTTTTGTCTCTTTTTTTGGTGAGTAACTTACCCTCTAAATACATACGAGGGTATGGACGTGGAGAGAGTCTGTATCAACTCCTCACTTAAGGGTGAAAAGGCAACCAGATGAACACATGAACAAAAGATGCATGTAGCACATGTTAACTGGATTATTCCAGACAATATTATCATGTGTGTGTCATTAACAAGACTCCAGTATCTATGCTTTTAATAAGACGATCTCAACACCTCCAGTGTGCACCTCGTCCGGAGTGGAAACGTGGGTAACATCTTTTGTAAAGGTGAAGTAAAGCTCACTCCTAAAAACAACACATACCACCATTTCCAAAATGGTTGCTGCTGTGTACCAGCAACAGGCGATCCGGACCTTCGTCATACGCACCAAGTTCAGTAACTACTTGGAAATACTTGTTTAGATTCAGGAGAATGTGGTTTCATTACTTTTATGTGACATTCCAGTTGACTTTTGGTTTCACACGGGACACAAACAGCCGTCTCCTGCGTTAAAAAACCTGTATTTGTTTCAACCCAACTGTCCGCCACAGTCCGCCTTACGATGGTGTGGTGAATTTCTGATAAGGACCGGCTTAGTTCTTCTGAGTCTGTAAGTTTTTACCAGATGTGTCTTCCATGCTGAAATACCAGCATTCAGCACATTGAAACTGCTCTCAACACACACAGAAATATTGCACAATCACTGCTCAAATGTGCCCCTAAATTCAATCATTTCCACTCTGCTGAGATTCACAGAACAACACACCTGAGTCATGAACAACATCAGGATTACTGTATCTAATGCCGGCCCGGCCCGACTGCCTGCAATATGAACCCTTCTGTCTAGACACCCATTACCCGCCTGCACCTAAAACAGTGGAATCAATACCATCGCAGGGAGTCATAATGGCCCAATTACTGTTTGTAGGTTTGTCAATGCCACGTCTCTGAGGACGCCTGCAAAAGGCCACACGAACACGCTGTGTGCAGGAGTAATGCCATACATTTGTAATAATGTGTGTGTGTGTGTGTGTGTTGGGTTGTATATTCTCGCCTTGCACCGCCGTGACATTTAAGAGGAAAAGGTAAGCGAGCTTCTCTGTGTTCAGAGTCGTGTTTGTGTTTTGGCCCCCGGCTTAAAACAGCAGTTTAAAATGAGTTCGGTGTCACTTGAATATGAGACAAAATCAAGATTTAGCAAGTCGTTTTAACAGGAAGAGGTGGAATTTTATCTTCAAGATCACTTAAATTTAAACTTAAAGAAGTCATATTATGCTTTTTTGGGTCTTTGCCTTTTACTGGTTTGGTTTATGTTGCATTTTAAAAGTCTGCAAAGTGATATAGTCTGTCGTCCACACAAAAGGAGTTACAAAGGTGTGTCACTGTCAGGCGGTGAAACACCTTTGCCCATGTGCAACTCTTATAAAACTCACTCTGTAGTTAAAGCAGAGTGTTCAAGACACAGAGATGCTGCAGCAATGCAACATCTGAGAAAAATAATGTTTCTTTTTATTTAACACCCCAAATAAAAGTATGAACCTGGAAATTGGCATAATATGACTTCTTTAAAGCTGCTATAAAAAAGTGGCAGTGGATAAAAGGAGGAGAAACAAGAAAATTCAAATTAATACATGTGTTTATTCACTGCAGTTATAATATCTTTATAACTAAAGCAGCTCAGATAGTTCAGAACTGGTACTTTACTTGGATATTTCCATTTTAAGCAGCTTCATATTTCTACTGCAGGTTTCACAGCGACCTTCAGTTACTAGTCATGTTTTCAGATTATTCTTCCTGTCCAGTAAAGAAGATGCATCTCCAGTAAAGTGAAGGTAAACATATGAATATAATTCATAGTCTCGTCAGATTCTGCTCTGATTTGGAGCCTTTACAGACAAGACGGGAGCTCAGAGATTACGTCCTCACTAAAATGTGGATTTATCTTCACTCCTGTTCATCAACCTGACCTCTATTGTCGGGTGTTTCTGTTCTGTGTACTTCACTTCATGAACTTAACGGTACAGAGAGGAGAAGGGACGAAGAAGAAGAGATGAAGCGACTCACAAATGCTCACAGACAAGTTGATGTTTTAACAGATTTCATCACACAGAGTTTGGTCTCGTTTGCTGATTTCCAAATTAAATGCTCAGTTGGCTCCAGTAAACTTTTGGCTTTCTCTGGTTTGCAAATTACTAGAAACCTTTGGGATGATCCATGTACACAACTCAACAAAAGATAAAGGGAAGATCGAGTCGTTTTTGGAAACTTTAATGCGGAATTATTTTCTTTAAGTACATTTTGCTGATGACACTTTAACTCGAGTAAGATTTTAAATACAAATGTGTAATATAAGACTATTTTAACAGGTTGAATTCAGTAGTTTTACTTCAGCAAACGATCGGAATACTTCTCCTACCACTGCAGTTTTCATAGCTTGTTTTTACAGGTCTGTAATATAAAAGCTTCCTCTCTGGAGGTCAGTGTGAATGTCACCGTAACAGGCGCTCTCATAAAGTATGAATGAGAGTCATTTGATTTTGCACAGTGTCATTAATTAATGTGTGTTTCTGTGTGTTTGTGAATTGCTTTCTTTGTGTTAGCACTTTCTTGCCCTCCATCCTTCATCAGAGCCTTGTTCTCCACCTCCTCTCCTTCACCCGCCCGTGAAGAATGGCCTCATATGAACTACATAAATCAACGGCCACTGAGCAGGAACACACCTCCGGATGAGAACGGGTTACAGAGGTGAAATGGATGTAACAGGACACAGAAAACAGTTGAAAACATCATTCTCTAAGTGCTCGTATGCAGGTATCTCACCTGTATTTGACAGCAAAGGTTGAGCTGATGTAGAAGATCCGACACAAGTCGCCCTCCTGCCCCGCCGGCCTCTCCCTGGAGGTCCGTGTCACACTGAGGGAATTGAACAGGCGCACTGTAAGAGGCTTCTTTTTGGGACCATTAGTCAAAGGCGGGGACACTATCAGGGCTTTGATTACAACGGTGTGGAGTATTCCCTCCGGCTCCTCTCCTCTTCATTCATATTCTGCTCTTTAAACATCCCATTCATCAATTACCACCACTGCAGCCACATGGTCGCCATTGTTCCTGTGCATTTAGACTCACACACCGGCTGCACACACTCATTATGCAGAGTGAGCATTAACACCCCCCCAAACACACTGAGGCCATTATCATACACGTGGAACACGGACGCACGCAGTTCAGTGGTTGGCTGGATTCTGATGGTTGGCGTCCTCACACAAAGACAAGAGTGTTGATCAGGAGACGTGTGTTACTTTTCTCTTTGTGTTCATGTTTGTTTGACGTATGTTTTGGGCAGATTAACATGTTTTTACCTTTTTTTTGGCATGCTAGAGGCATGACTCCTCTGATGGGAATAATGGTTAAAGGTGCACAGAATTTTAATATTTACAATATTAATGAGGTAATAATATGAAGGCATGAAGGCACAAAACTAAGAACTGCTTCACCTTGTTTTATTTTGATGCTGGAAACACTGAGTGATTCTGCTCAGACCACCTGGAGGGTCCAGATGCTTCATAATGTGCAAGAAAACCAGAAATGTACTGAGTCCTGAGAACATGAACAGACAATTGATACGATTTCAAGATGAAGGAGTCACGTGCTCCTTTTTCCACACTCATAAGTGTTGCTGCGTTTACGTCCAGCCCCGCTCGAGTGTTTTCGAACCTGTTAAATGGAGACTTTTGGAAATGCTGCCACATATTTTAGTTTGAATACTTCAGGGAGCATTTCAATGTTGACAGGCAGAAACGGATACATTTGAAAATGAAGACACCTACGTGAGTCAAAACGTCTCCCCACCTGATTCGTTGTTTCTCTAACAACAACAACAACAACAACAGACATCCGCACTTAAAACAGCTTTTAATTCATTTTAGATAATTAATGAACTGTTACTGGTGTTACTGACCTACTTTTCTATACCAGCAGCTGTTGTAAAGTTAAATTGTGCCTTCTATAATATTGACACTACCCTCATGAAACAGTTCCTGTGTCCAGCAGAGTTGCCACCCCCACATGGAGCCTGTTGTTTAGATGGGTGAGACCAGGACGAGTCAGAGCCTGGTGTGAAACATATTATCTATGAAGTTGTGGTGGATGAGGGATGAGAGAAGACTCTGACAGTCAGAGATGATCATTAACTGT
Source organism: Diplodus sargus (assembly GCA_903131615.1). Taxonomy (NCBI): domain Eukaryota; kingdom Metazoa; phylum Chordata; class Actinopteri; order Spariformes; family Sparidae; genus Diplodus; species Diplodus sargus. The sequence continues at coordinate 56,583 of CAEMYA010000038.1, forward strand.
GTGAAAAAACTATTATGCAGCAGTTTGAATATTGATGAGAGTTTAGTTTGATAACTCCCGACTGTCAGTCAGCTGTTTTTAACCAGGAAATGAAAAGTGAACAGAATCAGAGGAAGAATTAGAGAAACATCAGCAAAGTCTGAGGAGCCAAGAAATGTTTTACGACTAAAAACTTTGACGATTTCAAATGTGGAGCAGGTTTTAACTGAGGCTTCGATGTAAAAGAGGAAACAACTTAAAGATTCACAGAGCTGCTCCTCATCCTGGACTGAGTCACAGCTCGATCAGCCCTCCCTCTTCTTCCTCCTCACACAGCAGCTCCACTCTGTCAGTATATTTACTTGTTCTCTCACCTTCAGATCTACAGTTTGTGGTTAGGTGTGACTGAGCCGACAGGTTTCGTTCGCTGCACAAACACATCCTGTTCAGATCAGAGCTCAGACTAGTTTCCGTTATCAGGAAGTGAAGCTCAGACAGTCGTTGTCACTGAGAGGTGAAATGGCGCAGAAAGCAGTTCAGCTGGACCGAGAGACTTTCTCTTGTCCGATCTGTTTGGATCCACTGAAGGATCCGGTGACTATTCCCTGTGGACACAGCTACTGCAAGAACTGTGTTAAAGACCACTGGGACACAGAGGATGAGAAGAGGATCTACAGCTGCCCTCAGTGCAGGAAGAGCTTCACACCGAGGCCTGAGCTGCTGAAAAACACCATGTTAGCAGTTTTAGTGGAGGAGCTGAAGAAGACTGGACTCCAAGCTGCTCCTGCTGATCACTGCTATGCTGGACCTGAAGACGTGGCCTGTGATTTCTGCACTGGGAGGAAACTGAGAGCTGTTAAGTCCTGTTTATCCTGTCCAGCCTCTTACTGTGAGAAACACCTGCAACCTCATTATGATGTGGCTCCATTAAAGAAACACAAGCTGGTGGAGCCGTCAGAGAAGCTCCAGGAGAACATCTGCTCTCGTCACGATGAGGTAATGAAGATGTTCTGCCGCACTGATCAGCAGTGTATCTGTTATCTCTGCTCTGTGGAGGAACATAAAGGCCACAACACAGTGTCAGCTGCAGCAGAGAGGACTGAGAGGCAGAGAGAGCTGGAGGACAGTCGACACAACATCCAGCAGAGAATCCATGACAGAGAGAAAGATGTGAAGCTGCTTCAACAGGAGGTGGAGGCCATCATTGGCTCTGCTGATAAAGCAGTGGAGGACAGTGAGAAGATCTTCACCCAGCTGATCCATCACATGGTGAAAAGACACTCTGATGTGAAGCAGCAGGTCAGATCCCAGCAGGAAACTGAAGTGAGTCGAGTCAATGAGCTTCAGGAGAAGCTGGAGCAGGAGATCACTGAGCTGAAGAGGAAAGACGCTGAGCTGAAGAAGCTCTCACACACAGAGGATCACACCCAGTTTCTACACAACTACCCCTCACTGTCAGCACTCAGTGAGTCTACACACTCATCCAGCATCAAGATCCGTCCTCTCAAGTACTTTGAGGATGTGACAGCAGCTGTGTCAGAGGTCAGAGACAAACTACAGGACGTCCTGAGAGAGACATGGACCAACATCTCACTGACAGTGACTGATGTGGATGTTTTACTGTCGCAGCAAGCGAACAAGACCAGAGCTGACTTCTTAAGATATTCATGTGAAATCACACTGGATCCAAACACAGCAAACACAGGGCTGTTATTATCTGAAGGGAACAGAAAAGCAACATACATGCGAAAAAAACAGTCTTATCCTGATCACCCAGACAGATTCACTTGGTGGCAGCAGGTCCTGATTGGAGAGAGTCTGACTGGACGTTGCTACTGGGAGGTGGAGAGGAGAGGAGATGAAGTTGGTGTAGCAGTCGCATACAAGAATATCAGGAGAGCAGGGAGGTCAGATGAATGTGGATTTGGATCCAATGACAAATCTTGGAGGTTATTTTGTTCCACAGACCGTTATGAATTTCATCACAACAACGCCAGAACTCTCGTCTCAGGTCCTCGGTCCTCCAGAGTTGGAGTGTACCTGGATCACAGTGCAGGTATTCTGTCTTTCTACAGCGTCTCTGACACCATGACTCTCCTCCACAGAGTCCGGACCACATTCACTCAGCCTCTCTATGCTGGACTTCAGTTTAGGTGTTTTTCTGGAGACTCTGCTGAGTTTTGTGAACTCAAATAGACTGAAGTCATTTCAGGGTCAGTGGGTTAAATTGTGTGTTTCATTCCTTCAGACTTGTTGTGTTTCCATCATTGTTGCTGAGAGCTGATTGTTGTGGCATTTCTTCACTGCACACAGATCACCTGTCAATCAAACATTGTGGGTTGGTACTTTGCCGCCTTCTTGTTGTTCTGTAAATGCTGGACTTTCTTCAGGCGGCGCTCCTTCCTGTGTCTGTTCAGCCACGGAGGCTCTCGCTGCTCATGATGACTTCAGTTCACATGATCATAATCAATAAGGAGATGCTTCATTATTTGCTTGTACATAGCTGAGATTCTGCTCCAACAAACTGATTGTGTGGATGAAGTGAATCTGTTCATGAAATCATCGAACAAGAGTCGTTTAACAGACTTTACTGACGGGACGTGTGAACAACCTGGAAAGTGTGTCCATGTTTTGCTGTTTTGAACAAAGGATGGTTCAGATTTTGATTCTCTTCATATTTTGTTGTGTTCACTGATTCTTCCATATTTTGAGGTGTGGGACAACTCGTCTGTGATTCGTACTAAACCTTTGTATGTGTCAGAGAAAAGAGCAGTAAGACTTATTAACAAGGTGGATGAAAGAAAACTGCAACAGACTGTTTATCAGGTCACACATGATCAAATTCAAATATTTTGTTGATTTGAAAATGTTATTGTAAAGACAGAAATCAGCTGAAAATCTACAGAGGTTGTTTATATTGAGATCAAGGTGGTGGTGGTGTTTGGGGGTGAACAGGAAAAATAAGTACTTTTTATGAGTTATCTGTTACTTGTTATCGACAGTTGCACCAGCAGACAATTAATTTTCTGAGTCAAAGCCACTAAAAGCTCCACCCTGTCTAGATCAAGTTTTCACCCTGACCATGGTATAACAGACTTCACTGATTGGATGTGTGAACAACTGAAATTTAAATAATGAATAAATAAACATGAACAAAGTATTTTCTTCTTGTTGTCATTCTAGGCTCATTCTGACTTTTCACTCTGCACTGGGATCAGGGTTTCTAACACCCTTTTCCACTAGTCAGAAATCCCACTTAAACCCACTAATATCAGGCTTTTATGTGCAATGTGAATGTGTAAACTCTGCATTTACATTACATTTACAGCCGGGTCAGCTGACTCTGTAGTAGACACATGTTTTTATCGACTTGGCTCAGCTGTGATCTAAACACAAGACCTGGGTGAACAAGCTAAATTCCCCGGCGCAAAGTGATGTCGTCTATCAACATCCGTTGGTGGTGCATAAATAAAGAAGGAATTTCGTATGCGGACGTTTTATTACTGGTTACAGCGTTGGAGATGGAGCCCCGTTCATTCCTCTGAAAGCAGCTAAGTGGTGTTTTGAAGCTAAAAAAAAGTTATACTTCCTGATCATGAAAATACCTGGATCGCAGACCGAGACTAACATCTGGTTTAGCGCCCGGCTAAATTAAAGGGGGATAAAATGATTTAATCGTGCGGCTCTTTCCAACTGCTATTGGACCGAATGGCTCAAAGAATGACAGTGAAACGAGTCATGTCAATGTATCCACCGTTGTACAGACGCTTCTTTCACAACGGGTCAGTTGTTTTTTCTCATCTGTTACAACTGTTTCCGGCGCATTTGTGACGTACATGACACCTCGGATACAAATCACAGATGGGCTTCCTTTCCCAGGGAAGTGGGAATGGGGTCAATAGGCAACTTTTAACTGATTGACCTGAGTTTAAAAACCTGTGTAGACCTGATAAATTTGGTGGAACGGCGGCATAAGTCAAATTGGGATCCGTCAGCGGTAGCCAGGCTGCTAACACAATCTTTGCGTCAGCGGTGCCGACAGTAATACCACAGGGTAAAACTCGGAGTGGGGGGGTAAAAAAGTCGCCTGGTTCAGCTTTAAATTTGGTGTTGAATTGAAATATTGTGTAATCGCTCTACCTGGTCTTCATTGTCTCACTGAAGTTACCTGTAGCCGTCTGGTTATTTCATGGCGAGACAGTCGTTCAAGTTTCCATCTGAATATTCGAACATCTGCACATGAAATATTCGTGCATCAGAAAAGTTAATGAGCTGACACAAAGCTCAGACTAGCACTGTCTGGAAATGGACTTTAAAACATAAATAAATGTGAACCTTGCCATGCAGATAAACCAGCAGGGCCCGGTAACAGTCTAACAGGTAATTACACAGTCAAACATTCGCACCAATCTTTAAACAGCCCACTAAGTTTCAGCAGATTTAATCTGGTAAAACACATTAATTAACTGCTCCTCCTCACACTTTAATATAAACGTAATAGATGCCCTCAGGTGAAATTTAACAAAAGAATATAAATTAACTTTAATGCATTAACTCTATTTTTTTCCTTTATCGTAAATCTCACAGGGGGAATACGTTACACAGTTACATCGTGTGGCGAGAGATTATTGCAGGAAGGTTGAACGTTATCAAAGGGGGCTATTTTTTTTATATTAAATTCAGCCTGTTTCTTTTCAGGTGCTAATGAGTTTGAGTGAAATGATCATTTAATTCGACTGAACGCTGCGTTTGCGGGCTTGTTAGGTAAGTGAATAAATGGCGACTATTAATCATCTAGCAGGGATGATGTGTAAGACACCACTGAGGGTTATGATCCGGAGGAATTAATTAATATTTCATCATAAACCCTGGTCATATAGCAATAAAAGCTTCATTGTATTTCAGTTTTAAAGAAAAGCTTCAGCATCTGGAAAAAACAACCAAAACAAAATATTTGATCACTCGACCCAAATCACGTCACACTTGATCGTCAGTCAACCTTTTTTAAATGATACGCAGTAAAGGATGAAGAGTTTTTGAGCATGCTTTCAATAATTACATGTAAATTAACTATTTAGAAACAATGTTTTGTCACTGTCAGCTTCAGCAAGTCTGTATTTGTACCGGAAGAAACCAGGTGTGTTAATCATTCACCCATTACGTCCGATTTAACCAATCTACCTAATGAATTTAGCTTTTTCAGCTGGTTATCAGTTAGCTATGATTTCCAACTTACTAGCTACACATGCCAACGTTTAATGCTTTCTGTTATCGTTCGGCTCATTCGCCAAGCAAAACAATCACAGCCGAGCAAACAGGCTCAACTCACAGTCATTCCAAACATTGTTAGAACGCCGATGATTCGCTTCATGCAATCTTACAAGATAAAAACCGTGTTTACGATCACAAAGTTTTGACTACACCGATGAAGAGGCGGGATGTTTCTTTTGTGTATCGAAACTCACCGAAAGCTTTCGGTTCTTATTCCCAAACATCCAGTAGATCCATTTCGGGTAACAATGTAGTCAAAAATATAGTATTGTACGCATAAATGGTGACAAATTAAGGAAAACTGAGATCATGGATGCGTTGTTATGTTCAAAGTTCCTGTCATTTTAGTTTCATTGTATGTTTGTTAGCATGTTTCTCTGTTTTGTGGCTAATTCCCTCCATACCTGCACTTCACCTCCCTCATTCATTTAATTTGTATGTAAGTCCGGTCTTTCTGTTTAGTCATTGTTGATATTATTATTATTTGATTAGTGTCTGATATTCTGCTGTTCCTGTTTTCCCTGGTGTTCCGGTGTTATCCGGACTAAAACCACAGCCATTGGACTTCCTGCCTGCTGTCTCATGCATTTGGGTCGACATTCCCTGCTCCAGCGTGACATCGGGCTTAAATCAGTAAAGAAAACTCCTCTATTTGGAAGGAAAACAGCTTTAAACTGCAATACAGAGACTACAAAATTAATTTCTCTCGGAATAAATATAACCGTATTCAAAGTGTCTGGTATCTGGGTGTGAGTACGATGATGTAGATCTAAATAAAAATCCAGATTGACAGAATTTAATGTGTTTTATTTGAACGGCTTGAGTGAAATAAAGGGGGACTATTGGGCCTTGGCAGAGGTATATATTCTACTGACTGCCATTCTTGCTAGTATTTGATTATCAACCTTCACCAAAATAATTAATAAAAGAGCATACATGTGTTTTCATTGAAATATGATAACACAACCACTTTTAAACGCCCCATTAAACGTTTAATAAATAGTTTGAAACAGTCTATGATGTTGTTGTAAGCAGATCTAAGTCTTAATAGAGGCTGTTGTTTTTGAACACTGGTGTAATAAACAGAAACAGTAATTGCTGACACATATTTTACATAAATGAAGGATAAAAATGTCCTTATAGCTGCTCACAATTACATGAATGTGTTATAAAACGTTTATTAAATGTTAATATTTGTGCCCACTACAAAAGAAAATCTAGGTTGTTAACGAGTCACTGCTTCAACTACATGTTTGTTCAGATATTTTTTTAATCACCTTTTACATGTGAAAGGGCTCCGAGGGACGAGATTACGGTTGATACGGCGCTGGAGAGCCTCACCATCAGCAGCACTTGTTAATGCCAATCAACAGGCCCCGCTCTGTTGCTAGGAGACTGGAGAGGATATTTTCAGTTGGCCCAGCGAGACTCTGATTGGACTGTCATAACTGGCCGCTGGTGTAACTGACCATGAGTGCAATAACTCAAGTTTCATCCAGAGAGCGAGGGCTTTTAAACTGAGCACATTTTATAAATTGACCAAAATAGGGATCAGAGTGATCGAGGAATGTCACAGCGCGCACAGAAACAGAACGGCCGTTAAACATCAAACAACTGGAGAAACTAAATCAATTAAGAGCTGAACATCAAGAGAAAACATCTTCACGTAATTACTCCAGTTATTAAAATGGAAATCACCTAAATAATCAGATTCATCAAGTTGCCGTTTCCCCAGATTCTCTCCTCCTGCGGTTCAGTTGGAAGGATTTTGTTGTGAAGAGGTGGCCTTTCAGGAAACACCTAATTGCTATTGGCTGTTTCGTTTCGCGGTGACATTTATGAAAACTTTATGGACAGGAATCGCTCCAGCGTGTGACATTTTGGATTCCCTTTAAAGCTGTGAATATGAAGGTTTTTCCATCTTACGGGCCACGGCGCTCCAAAACAAAAACAACAACAGCTCCCACACCGAGTCTTTATGGCTCAGATGAAAGAGCGGCGAGGGAAAAGAGAGTGACGGCGTTTTCATCCCGTAAGAAAAGGTTACGAATGTGATGCTTCCTGATGGAGACAAAGGTCTTGTTTGGTTTGAAAACACAAATCTTTTCATAGGTGGTTGAACTATGCAGGTAATTGAAATGATGAACGGATGCTCCAGCTGAAGTGTGATACAATTTTGATGTGGATGTGTGAAGCAAACCAGGACAGTCAAGATGTTTCTCAAGAGCAGAGGATGAAGAGCGTCCTTGTTTCAGGATACTCCACCACGCAGACTGTTTTTTTTTTTTTGACAAGCTGTTCCATCGCCCCTGGCGGGATTAAAAAAGTTGTCTGAATCTGAATAAGAGTAGTATCGATCATAATATCTTACTCTCTGCAAGAAAGCGTAATTCCCAAATTGTCGTCCTTTAAGTTACACAGTGATGTTTTCAGAGGAAAGCCAACATCTGCTGAAAGTCACACTTATAATACACTTAAATACCTCTCACAGAGTGCGACATGCAAATGAACGCGCACAAAATGGCTTCCAAATATGGCCCACATGCAGACTCTCTATCACAACATCAGCATCTCTGCATGTGTGTTGAAATGATTCCACCAGTGGCAGACACCACGTCTAATGACCTAAGTTGGCGTGACAGTCACGGTGCATTAAATCAACAGGATTGGGCCGGTCTCAGCTCTGAAATGGATTAGAAACAGAAACCAGGACATCTCTCACTGAAAACTGATGCAAACACATGTTGTTTAAACAACTTACAATCTCATAAAGAAGCTAAATCACATGTAACCTAGCTGATATAATGTATTCCCGCCAATTTGGTGACTCAAACAGCGTAAATAAATGTACTTAAACTCGACTGTTCCCCGTTAACATTCCTCATCGCTTTAAAGCTGCTGCAGGCCGTAATCTGACAGCAGATCTGTGGTGAGGGGCTACTCGTGTTGTGGGGCAGGTGGACTGTTTCCCTGCAGTCACCCCACTGTGCCTTCATCTGCATACTGGATCAGATTATCATTACATTATGTATTCCAAGGACAAGCTCGAGCGTGATGGATGATTGGTGCAGTCTAGTAATCTTCACCAAGGTGCTTCGTCCAGCCAGAGCAACAGTGATCTACTGCTCTGCTGCTCCAGGGTCAGGCTCGATTCAGGGATACCATCAGTTAATATCTAAAATATTACACTCTACTTTTAATTATTTATGATTTTACAGTATGGATAACCTGTACGTTTTATATTAACACACAGCGGAAACAATGGATGGTGGTTGTGCCGGGGAAAAAGGTGTAGACGTGGGTGTAAAATCAACTTTTATGAATAAAAGTGAATTCAAAATGTATCTGCTTCTATACCAAAAGTTTGTCCAGTTGTAAGATGTAAGATATATAAACTATAAAATATCATGTCAAGCCATAGGCATGGCTATCTTAGCCATTTAGTGAATGTTAGCAATGAAAGAGCACTTCAGACAATATATTTGAGAAACTCTGAAGGTGTATTAAAGCTAGTTAGCGACTTACATTAACGTTCAGAGTCACTGCATTCTAGCGTCGACAGAAGTGGGAGTGACGTCAAGGTAAAGAAATGGTATGGTCCAGTTTAGGGGCGTCTGAAATCATATTACAAGATTCTTACAACTATCTTAACTAGCTTACAGTTTGTCGTAGCATTATCATGTAGCCTAACTAGCTTACAACTAGCTGACATATATGTTCTAACTCTCTCAGTTGGCTTACTGTGTTTGCAGTATCATATAACTAGCTCAACTACTGTAGCTTACTTTTGTGGCCAGTAACACATTAGCAAGAGCACTGATGCATAATTTAGCAGTATTATGATGCAAGATATTGCGAGTAACTCGATAACACATACAACTAATCAGAGGTTTGTTAAAAGAAGCACTTCCTTGTTGAAAGAGCAGGACAGGATTTTGAAATGAAGCTTGAGGGTTTAAACACTCAACAGCTGAAACTCTACGTATCCTATAGATCTGCCCACACGTCTGTTTCCAGCTCAGATTATTTAAATAAAACATTTTGGTTTAATTTTCATAACACATAGATTATACATTCTGACATCTGATAGCGTGAGACAAGCCGTTCCTCACCGTTCCCATTACAGACAGATAATACAGCGTCGACGACTCCACTGACAGGAGTGGAATAACAGGTCGGCCCACGCAGGACATGTGTGATTAAGGGTGATAAAATGTATTTGCGGTGCCAGTCACACAGATGGAGTCACGCTCCCATTGGCGTAGACACCATCTAGGGCCAAGTGCACAGAGATACAACATGATACACCTGTGTGACAGTTGGAGGCCATTTTAAGTGTGACTCACAACATCACCTGGTGGTGAAGCTACAGGTCTGAGAACACGCTGCTGCTGTCTGCTCAGTAATTCATTTCACTTTTATAAAGAAGTCTGGGACTGGACCAGAGTAACTGCGTCGGTGTTGGGAGGTTAAATCAAAAAGCAAGAGCATCCTCTGATTTTAAATAAGTTCTCGCCTTGACGTAATAAAACTAACCCTACAGATATCTTTAAAAAACTGGTTAACTGAAGCATGAAGAAAATAGTTCAAGACAAGCTAAACTAATTTAACCATAATAATTGTATGTAACAATAATCAGGTAACAACATTTCACATTAACAAATATAAGAATAAAAGGCTAAACATGGCTTATAAATCATATAAGTCATGACATATATAAAAGACACATCCACAGGTTGTTTTAAATAAATGACACCAGATTGTTTTGCATTAGAAAGTTGAGTGTGTTGAAATTAAGATAATCATTATTTATCATTTAAACATTTATGTTATTCTTGTAAGAAAGGCTGTAATCTACATTTGAGATTAGCTAAAATTCAGTTACCCTCTCTGTCAGACTACTTAGAGGACAAATTGTGACTCTTGCCTCTTTTAAGATTGAAAATAAAATGAAACTTGTTATTAAGCTTCATTAATTCAACTGTTTAATTGTTCAACAGAGGCAGAAACAAAGAAAGGTGTGGATCCTTATGATCTGTGGAGCTTCTACACTAATTTATTCATCATCAGTCCGTCCTTCTCTTTACTTTGGACCATATTTACATTATTTAATGGTCTGTTTGTTTCCAGAATAAAACTTCCTCTTTGTAAGAACTTCCTGCCTATTCAGGCCCCTGATGAGACAGGAAGTGGGATAAGGAAAGCTTAACATTCCCAGATTATCTTTACAGGAAGTGAAATTAGGCACTAGGATAAATTATGACTTCCCCCCTCGTGAAGAGCGTCTGTACTCGCCTGTGGACCAGATTCAACATCTGGTATCAACAGTTAAAAGTATTGAATCAAGAAACAAGATCGGACAAATGTCGAACCAGCATGATTTAAGATACCGAGAACCTCCGAAAGAAGCGATCAGACGGGGACACGAGAGCTGAGCTCGACAATCAGAATGAAGTGAGATCCGAGTAACCCATCGCCCTCTGTGGAGTTGCTTCCTTCACACATAAATAAATAAAGTCTCCTCCTGACGTCGGTGTGTTTTCTTCTCAACGTAACTGATAAACTGTGCTCTGCAAATCTTCTCCCCCTCTGTTGTTATTTCTGATCGATGTGGATCATCCACCAGACTGAAACACTGAGTGTGTTTACGACTGAGGGCTGACACAAACAAAACCAAATCATTCACACCTTCGGACACTTCAGACTGACAGATTGACCTTTTTTTCCAACATGTCTTTGGATTCGTCGTTCGTCCAACACATTATTAAAGCCTGGAACGGTCGTGGTCAACCATCAACTTCTAAAGATCACTTAAACATTTGGTGAAATCAAATTGTAGAATTAACAGTGAGCTCACGGATCAGGACCAAACAGCTGTGCAGCCTGAAGAAAACCACTTCTCAGTGAGGCCAGATGGAAAAGAAAGGCTTCAGGTCTCTGTGGAGCATAAAGACTAGACTTTGGAGTCAATGGACCCAGGTCATGTGGTCTGATGGGTCCAGATTCACCCAGTTCCAGAGTGATGGGGTCCTGTGGGGGGCAGTGTTATGATATGGGGTTGATTCAGTTGGTCATGTTGAGGTTCAGCAAACGTTTGTGCCCAAAACATGAAGTCAGCGGATGACCTGAATATACTGAATGAGCAGGTTTTTAATTCAATGCATTCATTGGGCTCAAACTGTGAAAGACCACCAGATAGTCCAGAACCTGAACCTCCCCGTCAGAATCTTTGGGATGTGCTGGAGAAGAGCCCGACTCTCCCAACATTGATACAAGACAGAAATAAATGTTGTGACGTTGCAGCCGATCAAAACAATGCCACGGCGAATGTGTGCCATAATTCTTGATCTATTTTCAATCATATTCATCAATATATAAAATTAGTACATTGTCACAAAATACAGAAGAATTTGAATTGAAAGGAAAGAAGAACAAGCTAGTTAATTTAGCAGGTATTGTATTAAAATATCTAAATCAAACAGGAGCTTCGGTCATGAAGAACACGGAGACGTCGTCCTCTCAAAAAACGAATTTAATCAAAAACAAAATGTTGATTCAATAACAAGTTTATAAAACAGTGATTTAGTTACATAAATAAATCGATCAGTGTATCAAATCTTAGTTTCAACTTCATGAGCATGTTGACATGGTTGTACAATCATTTACCTAACGTAATAAATAAAAAGGGAGCATATTTCATTTTCTAAAACAAAACAAAAGTAGGAACTACAAACAGACCTCTAAACGAGGGAATGAACAAGAGACGACACTGAAAAACAGATGAAACGAGCTTTTAAAGCACAGAATACAGAGCCAGTTCAGATTTTTAAGAAAAAAATCAAAGACACTGAAAGGTCGTAACCGAAGTCGGTCGGCGCATGAATAAAAGTTTGGTAGTCAGAACTCCCATTTGGTTATTTTAAAGCATTAAGACAAGGCAAGAAAGAAGGCTGTTCTCGTGTGAGGAAGTCTGGAGAGAAATGAAAACAAACGGGAGCTGAAGAGGAGAAACACAACAGAAGCGTAGAAAAAGTGAGAAACAGTCGAGACCTTCAGTATAGAGCAACTTTCTGTCCTGCACAAAGTCGAGACGTCAGAAGAAGAAGAAGGGCATGAAGCAGAGCGTTTGTTTGGTGGCCGGGTCGTTGCAAGAGGCAGATTTCTCTCCGGCTGTTGTGTCACCGCTGCTCTGCCGCCACAGTCGTCTGTTTCTCCGACTCAACAATCCTCAATACACGTCTGTGTTCGGGAGAACACGCACTGTGCATGTCCACTTCCTGTCATACAGCCGGACAGTTTTCTGCAGCTCGTTACACGTGAGCAGAGCAGAACTGGCTGGTGTTGGACTCCTTTCTGAACCGGGCCCTGATGCAATGCAAGGCGAATGTTTTGAAGTCCTTCTGATATGTTTTTTTTGTCCTTGTTTCAAAAAACCAAAAGTACTGCAGCTTCAAGTATTGTGCCTTACATAGAATATTCTGTCATAAATTAGTTAACATATACATTTTTTTTTCAATATTCAGACATATACTTTCATATATACAGGACAATAAAATGCTTTTGTTCTCTTTCATTATCTTTTTTTGTCTACTTTTTTTTTCAAAGAGAAATCCCTGAGAATGTTTGTTGACAGTTGCCAAAGTTTCCACAAGAGCGAGCGCTGTGACAGTGTGTGTTTCTGCGACGAACGTGTCTGTAAAATAAATTGTTACCGAATGTTCGAGACAAAAACAATCAACAGGACGACAGCAGAAACAAATATCGACCCAGTAAATTAATTCTGATTGTGGATTTGGAGTTTTTAATGTTGGATTCGGGCCACTGAAGAAAAATTAGTTCTGGTTTTTATTTCTCAAATTGAGTTTTCAAAATCTTTTTTTTTCCTTTTTCTGAAAATTCTGAATTTTTAATAACAATTGAGGCTTTGTAATGAGGAAATTTTGACTTTTAACTAATTTCTTTTCTCAAAATTCTGCCTTTTGTCACAGAATTCTGACTTTAACTCAGATATGTGACTTTTTTTCTGAAAATTCAGATTTAACTGAGAAATTGACTTTTCTTTTCTCAAAATTTTCACTTAGGGTTAGGGTTAGGGTTAACCCCTGGGTTAACCCCTAACCCTTACAATTCAGACTATTTTCACAGAATTCCGACCTTTTCCTCAAATTTCTGACTTTTTCAAATTAAAATTTGACTTTTTTCCCCACAAAAAGTTACTTATTTCTCAAAATTCTGACTTCACACTGAAAATTCTGACTTCACACTGAAAATTCTGACTGAGACTTAATACTTTTGACTTTTTTTTCTCATAATTTTAATATTTTACAGTTGAAGATTCTGACTTCTAACTCAGAAATCTGACTTTTTTCTGAAAATTCTGACCTTTTATAAAAGAAATGTAAAAATGTGACTTCTTTTTTTCTCAAAATTTGGACTTCATACTGAAAATTCTGGCGTTCGTCTCATAATTCTGACTATAAACTCAGATTTGTTCTGACTTAAACTGAGTTTAAAGTCAGAATCCAGAGAAATTAGTCAGAATTGTGAAAAGAAAAGTCAGAACCTCTATTTTTTTTTTTTTTTTACGGTGGCCCTGATCCGTCTCCGTCGTGAGGAGAGTAAAGCTGGATCCTTAAAAAGAGGTACTTGTCACTACAGATGGAGTTTCTCTGTTTGGTTTAAAGCCGCTTGTCTTCTCTTTGAGGCTGTGAACGTTAGCTGAGGGAAGGACGAGGAGCGCTGTGAGGACACTATTCAGTTTATACTCGGTGTAAAACTCTCTCGCTTTCATACATATAAAGGGAAACACACACAAACTTCCACAAATCAACATTTCTCTCCTTCTGAATGGGTTTATACACATCAACACCAGCTGTTGCTTTTTACGGTTTACAGTGTTCTTCGTCTTCTACGTCATTTTTAGGAGAAAATTTACCCTAAAACATATTTCACATCTCGTTCCTGTCATCTTCAGCTGTCCAGTTACTTTCTCCAACACTAAAAATCAACTCTGAGTCCGTCTGTGCTCACATACACCGTACAGCTCAACATGAAAAGACATATTCACCGTGGACGAAGATGACTGGTTATCACATTCGACCCTTGAATTGCCAAATCACAGGAATATGATTTGTTTTGGGAGGATTTTCACTTCAAGTTAGAAAGGATTACAAAAGAGACTCAAGTAATATCGACGATTTGGTCGTTCGATCCTCTTTCAACCAAATCTCTCTCGAACGAGCATCATGAGTTTCTTCTTGCCCTTGTATATCTGTTTCAGGTTGTCTATGAACTGCGTGAACTGGATGTGTCCGTCAGCCGCCATCAGAAACGTCTCCCTGGCTTTACTGAGGAACTCGATGAACTCGCTGTAGTGGCGCGGGCTGATGTGCGTCAGCCGAGAGTGCGTGGTGTTGATGTAGGCTCCGATCGTGGCGTCCAGTAGCTGCCTGAGCGGAGCCTTGTCCAGAGGCATCAGCTTCCCAGAGTTCCTGCGACTGTGCAGCGCCACCATGCCCGGCGTCGTTAACGTGCACCGCCGCAAAATGTCCGACAAGACGGTGGCACATTTCACGCTCTTCACCACCAGGGGGATGACGGACGCCAGTTCGTTTTTCCCAAGTGAGTGGCTGAGCGCACACGCCCACAGCACGTCGTTGATGGCCGGGTGCGTGTCTTGGTTGTAGCTGAGGTTCAGGTGAGTCATGGCTAACGTTGCTAGTTTGTACGCCCTCATAGGATAACCGCGGTGCTCCATGTAGCGCGCTATTGTAAACAGCTGTGTGTAGTTCATTCCCGTGGCGGCTGCGTCCAGTACAATCTGATAGGCTGTCTCGAAGGCAATGTGGTCCTTCTCGCAGAGTGTCAGCGCCGAGAGGGCACAGTTTTGGGGGTCCTTCATGGCACACTGCAGGGCCAGGGTGCGGGCGGAGTTGGCCAGGTTCTCCTGCTGATGGCAGTCCAAATGCAGGCGGACGATGGTGCTGTTGGACATGACGGTGCTCGCCACGACGCTGGTCGCTTCGGTGGGAGTGAAGAGGGTGAACCAGCTCTGCATGATGCTGTCCAGCGCGAACACACCTGGACGGAGACAAACAGAACGAGTTAGATGTGTCGGATCATTTTAATCTAATAAAAAGTTAATGTTGGTGTTACTCAAGGTTCAATCTTTGGTCCCTTGTTCGTCTATTTAACATGTTTCCTTTTTGTACAGTTTTATATAAATATGACGTCATCTTTGACTGTGTGTGATCGTTTGTGCCTATTCTTCTTCTGGTGCAGGAGGAAAAAAAATCGCTCTTTATGTCACCAGCTTGAACAAATAACGTTATTTGTTGAAAGAGGGACGCCAATATAATCTGAATACTAACTCATCCTTCTCTAACTCGTTGTGTTCACACACACGCTCACATCACTTTCCTTTTAACTTGCTTCATTTATTTTTTATAGCTTATTATATTTTCCCTCGTGTCGACCTGTGTTGTATTACAAACACCTCCTGCTGAAGCTTTTGTTTGTTTGTGTTGTTTTCCTCTCAGACGATCCCGAACACAACACATCTCTCATTACTCATGTCACAATTAATATCCTATAAATAATGTCATAATCTGAATCTGCAAAGTCACTAGTAAATACATTTATCAAGTAACTGTTGAGGACAGGAAGAATACAGTCACAGAAAAAGGAAATCTAGGTTCAGTTTTTTATTTCTACTGTAAATCTGCTGCAGATGTTGCTCAATCTCAAGATTACCTTCCAGTTAAAAGGCAGCAAATGTTTAAATTAGTTTAAAAATCACAGATACTGATAATCAGACAGAAATGCTGAATAAAGCCGAAGAGCATGATGTGCTGAGGGAGGTTTGAGGATCTGATTCAACATGTTGTCAGCTTTTTCAGGGTTTGTTTACATATACAACAACAAAAAAAAACAACTGGTCCAGTCCGTTAAAACCTGCAGTCCAGATAGAAAATTAATTTACTCTCCGCAAAAGTAAACTTGCTCTTTTAGACTCTAAAGATGTTAAAATCTAAAGCTAAAGAACCCATAATTTTCAACTTTACCCTCTGTTTTATTAACTGGTGCACGACTTTGACCTGCTGAACTTAAAGTTCCAACAAACAGATCACGTCACCGGTCTTCACAATGGCTCTTCACCGGCTAATTAGATATTCTATTTCTAATTCTCTGACATTATATAGTCTGGCTCTGCTCTGCATCACCAACTGGCCGGCTCTCAATGAGTCCATTCAAAACTGCCCTCGCAGAAAACAGGGAGTCCTTGTCACTCCCCCCACATTCACAAGGAATCATCTGGGAGGAGGGTTTTCCCCCTACAGAGCTCCGTCCCTCTGGACGCCAGCTTCCTGTCCGCTTCAGGGAAACCAGCCACTGGGTTTCAGTATTCCAAGTCCAAACATGAGGCGCACTTAATAAGCCAGGAGCCAACAATCTTCCATAATCACCACCCTGACAGTCAATCCTTCGCCCTTCCTCCTCCTCTGCTGCTGCCGAGAGCCCTCAGAAACAAAGTTCGGCCTGAGTCCCCTCAACTGGATGTTAAATAATCTTAGACAGATATTTGAAACGGTTTCAATAATGATTCTCCACAGTATCGATGCCTCAGTGCCAGCTGTGCTTCCTCGCTCTCTCCTCCCACAAGAGATAAACGCTAATGTTCCTAAAAGGGTGAGATATTTAATCTTCCCTGCACTCATTCTGCTGTTCTCTGCTGCTAGCCAAGAACAGTCCTGCCTCAGTGTCCTGTTACAGCCTTTATATATTCATTTTTTAGTTTAAAAAATATATTTAAATGTTGTAAATGCAGACGGCCCTGTTTTGTTACGCCTATCCAGGCTCCCAGTCCAGACTTCTAGCTGCACGGCTAACTGAGCTAATTTTCTACTGGCAGCTACAGCTTGCTCTGGTGATGTATCCGCCCCTTATTTGCTCAGTGTATGAATACCAGAGACCTCTGCAGGGTCAAAGCCAGATGTTAGCGGGTGAACGTGGATAAACTCACCAGCCTCAGTCGCACAAGTGACCAGCCACCGCACCATCTCTCTCCTCCGCCAGTTCAAGGTGGACAGCGTCATCCTCATCACCTGTGAGAAACATCAGGTTAGCTCTGAATCTGCCCGACATGTGAGATGAAGAGTGAAGTGTGTGTGTGTGTGTGTGTGTGTGTGTGTGTGTGTGTGTGTGTGTGTGTTGCTCACCTGAAGACCCAGCTCCAGGGACACTTTGAGCAGCGTGATGTCGGGCAGGCTGTCCATGAGGGTGGCGATTTTGAAGGCATCCTGGGCCAGTTTGAAGATGTGGGAGGCGGAGTGGATGTTCTTCTGGATGGACTCTAACACTGTTTCTAGCTTACGAGCGTCGCCTGGTCACAGAAACAGAGGTTCAGTTTTAAACAAACATCTTTTTAAGAGAAAAATCTGTTTGTAAATGCTTTTCAGCTCAAAACCAGAATATTAATGTTGTTTTAAATAGTCATAGTGACTGTTCCTATTAAACATCTCAAATCACGTCCACATTATACGTTTGTTTCCTGACTGATATCAGGAGATGGAGGTGATGGCGGTGGCCACAGTTTGGGACCAGGTTTCAACATTTGTAAGTGTCACACCACTGAATATTTTTCATGAGCTCTTGAGACAATTTCCTGCTGAGTTTGTGGCGACAAAAACAGGTTTGTTTAACGAGGTCTCCAGACAAATTCCAGCCCGTGTGTGTGGCGATAAAAAAACAGATATTTTTGAGGGGAAGTCAGGACATCTCTAGCTGTGTTTTGTGGCAAAAAACAGGCTGTTTTTTAGAGATGTCGGGACAAATTCCAGCCATGTTTGTGGTCGAAACAAAACCGCGTGATTTAAAGGAGACCTCGGGCGACAAAACGTGATCTTGTCGTCGCCCTAACCAGGTGGTTTTTAGACAGAGCTTAAACACTGTGCTGTCATGAGATAAGACGGGACGTTCAACCAAAAGACACGTTGAGTTGCAACGTAAAGAAATGTAAAAGCAGCAGTGTAAACATCTGTGTACCTTTAGCAGCAGTGAGCATGGTGGAGGCCAGTTCACACTGTTGGGTCTCTATGTGGCTGAGAGTGAACCAGCGAGGGAGGCGATTGGGCACCACGGACACTATGTGGTGAGGCCGAGACAGGTCACCGGACGGCGCCGTGGACTCCAGGACCGGCAACCTGAGCACAGGGAGAGAAGAAGACGATGAGTCATGATCGGACAAAAAGACACCGGACGCGATGTGTCGAGTCAGAGGAACGTTTCAGGAAGGTAAAGAAGTGATCAAGGAGAAATGTTCCTTTTGCAGCATCGATCAATATTTTCTCCTCCACACCTCGACTCAGGTGGATCTTTGCCTCGGGCCACGAGAACTGAGAATCAGGACGAGTCCAAAAGAAACAGCTCAATTCTTACTCCTCTAAAACAGTGAGAACATCCGCCCGTGTCTGCCGTCTAATATTCCTTCTTTTGTAATTAAAGAGAGATGATTCACATATGATGAAAATCAAAAGGGTTTAATTTGGGCGAGAGGAAATAAAGTTTGCTAACACCCGTGGCGGTCAGGGAGGAAACCAACAGCATGTATTTATTATTAACACGTTTTTATAAAACTCGTTTTCAGCAGCGTTGAATTATTTAGTGAATATTCCAGCGAAAAGGAGGTTTTGTCATTAAACAGCGCCCCAGATAGCTCCTAAATCCTCCTCCTCCTCCTCCTCCTCCTCTCGATCCCTGCAGCCAGCACACACAAACCAGAGGACATTTAGAAAGAAAGCAGACGAGCCGCTTTATATTCGGACCGATCAGAACCGCCCAACTCTCATTACTTAAAGTACGTCTTCTTACTCTCTACGAAAAACTGCATTTTTCTTACCCCCCAAAAGGGACGACGACATTATGTCCGTCACTAAACTCTCAACAGAATCAATCCAGGCATTTATAATAACCGCTCAATATCGACAAATCACCGACACCAGAAAGTTCTGAACCACAGGTCTGTGGTTTCTGGTGTCAGTGCACGAAACTCTCTCTCTCTTTCTGTGCTTTTTTTTATAGATTAATTCTTTAAATTCATTCAAAACATACAAACAAGAATCTAAATATAAATACAAACTTGACACGATGGAGGAATCAAATATACAGAAAACAGAAAATTAAGACTAACTAACTTAAAACAGAAAAAGTGAAACGGTAAATAAACCAGGTTTTCCATCTTTTCCAGGACGTGTGGGAACATTTTCTCATTGGTTTGCTGACTGAAGTTTATTCAGTTGATAAAAAAAACTTGTGTTGTGAATAATTATTTTACTCTTGTGATCAGAAAATATTGATCTGAAGCTCAATCTCAGCTCTGTTTTCTAATAAATAATAAATACAGCAAAACATCATCTGAGGCTCAACTTGAGAACAACTCTTGTTTAGTCTCTCCGGCCTCAGATCTCTCGCCGGCTCGTCCACGTCTGAAAGAGTTCTTCAGGGTTATGAAACAGTTTTAAACGAGGTCCGACTTGTCGACTCACCGCATGGCCCTCAGTGCAATTTTGTACGCCAGCTCGGCGTCGTGAGGTAGCAGGGAGGTGAAGAGATACTTGGCAAAGGTGTGCATGGGGACGCTTTCTCTGTAGAGCAACTCCCCAAGACCGCTGTAAGGACCGGCTGCAACACAAACAGACAGTCACCAGGTCAGTGAGATAACGGTCACAGTGTGATATCAGTGATGGAAACACAGACTGATCTGATCATCATCACAGACGTTACGGTCGAGATGCGTTCAGTCACTCACCGTCGAGCAGGAAGACGGCTTGTTTCCGGAAGATCTTCACCAGCGTGTCGTCTAAATCCACTTCCTGTAGCCTGGCCAATAGCTGCTCTTCGTTGCGACACACTTTCTCCTGGGCGTAGAGGCCGTCTGGCATCATCCTCTGCTGCCCTAAACCAATCAGAGCCGTCTCCACGGCCAGCGACACGAACGACTCGCCTTCCTCCAGGAAACGCTGCGCCCGCGGGACGGGATGCTCCGCCCTCCGACCCGAACCCGGCGAGCCTGAGGGTGACGCAGACAGAGAGGAAGAGAAACAGGAGGGTGAGGGATGACTCAGGGAGGAGTATTGATAAATCTATTGATCTATTTGTTCGCTCTGGAGTTCCCTTTTCAGAGCCGGTGCTCCTGAGGGACGTAATCATGTGTTTTAATGGCTTAATGATGTCTGGGCAGACCTCACCGCTGCTCCCAGGGGGGCCACCAGTCCCTAATGAACACACACACACACACACACACACACACACACACACACACACACACACACACACACACACACACACACACACAGCAGAGTGCTCGCGGTCTTAATTGAAAACTTTCACAACTTCTTCCTCGCTGCAGAGGCTCCGTGTATCCAGACGATCCTCTCTGACTAAAGTATGTTGAAGTTCGTCGAGCTGAGCTCTCTGCATAATTAATGCATTTTAATTGGAGTGTTTTTCCTGCTGCATTTCTTATTCATGAGCTGTTATTGGTGGATGACTGCGGGCCGATCAGCACGTCTGTGTCATCGCCGCTGATTGCAACCTGAGGGCCTGCAGCTCTGACAGGAAGACACAATCACTGCAGAGTCAATGTTTGTCTGTAGTACACAGAGTACAGTTACTCTGTTACTCAGAGACACTTTGAGGTAAAAACGAGAACAGTTCTCATTTTCTACGACTAATCTACAAGAGAATTACGTCTATTATCGATTAATTTCATCTGATTTAAGCATTCTCGGAAAAGAATCGCCCCGACCACTCTGGATTGATTATTTCCTAAAAGGAGTTTATCTTGCAAAATGTGAGTGACGTGCAAAAACACGCTGATGATGCAGATGTCTGATTCTGAATGCAGGACTTCTGATGGTCCTGCAGTATTTCTGCTGCATTGTTCTGGTACTTTTACTTCAGTATCTGTGTTTCTGTACCTGAGAAGTCGAGCAGGACCGCCGCTCCGTCCTCGATGCCTCGGCCCGTCTCCATCAGGGTGTTGAACAGCGTGCCGATGGGGTCCAGCGGGTGACCCACCCAGCCCTCCAGGTTAGTGACCGAGGTGACGCCTTTATGCAGCAGCTCTGCAGAAACACACACACACACACAAACACACACATGCATTTTAACTCTTGTTCTAACCGTCTTTATTGTCAAAGACTGATGTAAAACCAGCAGGAACTAAAACACCTACAAATAAATATTAAGCACAATCATTTATTGACGTTTAAATCACATTACTGTCAGTATTTTCTGCTCTACATGACAATAAATCCTAGCAATAAATTCCAATAATTAATCCAACCCAGACTGGGATTAACGGCAGGAAACTGATGAATTAATTTACCCGTTAAACAATAATTAATTTAATTTGAGTTCTTGCTAAATTATGAGTTAATGAGCTTGTACATGAACGTCTCCCAGCAACCGACGAGACACTCGGTGAAGGTGTTATGAATCACAAAAACATGTAAAATAATAATATTAGTAGTCTTGGTGAGATTGTTTCCCCAGTTTGTGTGATAGTTTATTCCCTGAAACATCATCTAAAGAGGGACTTCTGTGAATGGATTTGGATTTGTACCTGGATGCTTGTTTCCAGTTTTTTTTCAATGAGTTTTAAATGTGATATAAAACTAGGAACCACTGAGTAAAAGATTTCAGACGTCTGCGACACGAGATTCATACTTTTCATCATTCAGAGCCTGAGGGAGGAGAGACCGACCTTTTTTGTGAGCTCTGAAGAAGTCCAGCTGTTTCTGCTGTTGCCTCCGCAGCGTGTTGACGATGGCGATGGCCAATCTGAGCGCTTCCTTTGGGTAACCGTGAGATCTCAGGGCGTCGACTCGGGCGCACGCAGTCGGGACGTGTTCTGCAGGAGAGGAGAGCAGATATGTTAGCGACCACCTCTACATTTTTCTCAGTTTTTTTAAACAATCTCCGCTCTAAAACCGAGTGTCCTTGCTCTCTCACCGTGCCACAGGGGCCACCCTCGGGCGTCGAAGAGGGAGCTGTTGAGGTTGTCATGGTAACAGTAGTTGGTGTAGTGGTCCTCGGTGATGATGTGCTGCAGGTGGGGGTCCTGCCAGTGCAGGTCGCAGGCCTCGATCGCCCGCGTGAACACGGTCCGGTGCGGTCGAGTCAGGGAATCTGCGAAACACATGTCGATAAATCCATAAAGCGTTCTTAAGATAATTAAAAAAGATGCTCATTCTAACTGCAGAACCTGCCTTAGAAACATCACGTTTTAAAGGTTCCCTCAGTGTCGAAGTAATTCAGTTACAGTAACCTGTACATCCATGGGTACACTGGAAACAGGAATTGTAACAGCTAATTCGGCAAACTAATCTGCCAAAATACAGACAAATATATGCTAAAACACGGAGCACTCTTTACTTGTGTTACCTCAAGTCCACAGTCATAACCCAGTCAAACATAAACACACAGACATAATACACATATCTTAACATTCAGTTTATCCTACACTTTCAGATGATAGCATTATCGGTTGTGTCTGTCTAGAGTAAACGTCTATAAACTTGCTTAGAAATTGCAGAAAAAAAAGATACTTCATGTAACTACAGAACTTGCCTTAAAATCATCACGTTTTAAAGTTTTCCTCAGTGTCAAAGTATTCCAGTGACAGTTGTCTGTATATCAATGTGTACACTGCAAACAGGAAGTGCGAAGAGCTAATTCGGCATATGTTTAATGGTGCTAATCTGCAAAATGTAAACAAATAAACATTAGAAACACAAGGCTAAGGT
Organism: Diplodus sargus; assembly: GCA_903131615.1. NCBI lineage: Eukaryota > Metazoa > Chordata > Actinopteri > Spariformes > Sparidae > Diplodus > Diplodus sargus. The sequence goes on from CAEMYA010000038.1 coordinate 79,640, forward strand.
TGTAGTCTACAGTGTAACTCGTGACTCTGACTCCATGGCAACATTATACTTCCTGATTACAGCCCCAAAATTATGTGTATTGTAATTCTGAAAATTATAATAAAAATAAGACAAATAACAACAATAATAATGATGACAAGAGTGACATATCACTGTAATGTATTTGTCTGATTCAGAATGACACCCTCGCCGCAGCCGGATTACAGAACGTAGATAACACAACACTGCTGCTGCAGTAATAACGGCGCCCGTCTTCTCATTCGAAACGGTTTTATTAGCGCCTGATAGAAACGTTCGTGTGTCTGTATTTTCTCTGATTTAGTGGAAAAAAGCTGCAGGACCTCAACTGTGTTATTAGGCTCATTCTATTAGCCGCACTAAAAAGGTAATAAGGCTTGCAGGCACAGAGATTGAAGGAAGGAGAGTTGATTAAAAGAGAGGGGGGAGGGTGGAGAAAGAAGACTTAACAGGAGGAGGAGGAGGAGAGAAGAAAGAGAAACCTCCTGATGAGAAAAGATGTGAAGTAGAGGAGGATTCGGGGAGTTTAAAGACAGCGAGGTGACGTCTCTTCTTCATCAAGGGGGTGTCATCTCACCTGGGTTGCCAGGAGGGCCTTGGGGCAGAGCGTTGGTCAGATTGGTCAGCTCGCTGCCATGGTTACCGTCCTCCAAGGGGCAGACGTCCACGCCGTTCCACCTGCGAAGCTGTCGAAGCCAGAAACCCTTCTGCTCAGGCTTATAGTGGGGGTTCAGCACGATGCACATCCACAGAGCTCCTGCAGAGACACAACACTCACACCGTCATCCTGCAGCAGCAGAAGAACACTTTGTGTGAAGAATACTTTGATCTCTGTGGCAGAAATACTTAATTTAGCTCCTTAAATTGATGCAAAGTGGAGCTGAATGTTCCAAAGTGCAACCAAAGGTTATTTTCAGCATTGATTAATCGTTTGATTTAATTTCCTTCTTTCGAAACACCAACCAGACGTCCAAAACCCAAACGCCTGCAAATTCACTTTACTTCAGTGTGAGACCAGGTTAGAGAGCAAACTCACAAGTAAATTATGACGATATCAAGATAATTTTCTCATAAAAAATAATAATCACGAGGAAACAAATCGTTGTTCATTAGATCAGCAGCAGCACGTCAGCATACATAGATGGCGTCTTGACAAGTATAGCAACTGATTTCTGGTGTCAGATCAACGAGTGCTGTTATAGATCGACGCTTCAAGCTTCCTAATTTATATAAATAGATTATTAGCCTTCAGTATTCAAACACCTAACGGTAGTTTCTCCTCCCTCGGCTGACGAGAGGCTGAATATGAAACAGACGCTTTGTTTCTTCTGCTTTGTCTTCACAATAAATGGACGACTGAATCATTTTCAGCTGCTCATCCTTCACAGCAGTCATAATGTAAATATGCTTATATCAAGTCAGAAGGTTAAACATTCATTCATAAGAGCGGACTGATTTTAGAGCTTCAGCTTTTATAAGAATATTATGAAGGTGTTTTTCTTCAGAAAACTAATAAAATGTAATCTTTTCTCAAAGGAAAACGGAGGATGTAGCATGTTTGACCCGCGGCCTCTCAGGGCTTCTGTAGATTGTCAATTAAAAATCAAAATGTTAAATAGAACCCGGCACCGGTTATTGGCAGCTTATTAAAAATCTGATGATTTATTGTGAACGGATTTCTTATCTTGACTTGAATTTTTACTTTTACTTTAAAATTCTAACTGTTGTTTGTTTTTATAGTTTTTATTGGAGCTTTGAGCGATTTGTTGATTTTCTGTGTTGTTAAAAAATGTCCGCTGCAAAACCGAATCTACCTTCAGGTGCAGATAAAACAACATGCATCTGAAACAGAACCGCCTCTGAAATGGAAAACCAGACACCAGAAAGAGAACTGGGGATGTTTTCTGTTTTGAACCCCGACGATGTTCTCAGTGATGCAGAACAGCTTTGAGAATAAAGACAGTTTCTGATTCGATACGGCAGCAGATTGCAGATGATTGGCTGCAAATGACTACATTTTTTTATGATCAATTAATTTTCTTTGTTTATTAAAAAGCAATTAATGACCAAGACAACGTCTTCAGGCCTCTTATTTTGAAAACCTCCGAAAAGAATCGGTTTATAGTGTTTTTAAACAAAGAAAAGCAGAAACCAGAAGATAAAAAATGTGTTGATATGATGTGCAGATTAATTTCCTGACGATCAACTCTGACTGGTTGTTGCAGATTGTTAAAGAATTGAAGCACTGGCGGTTAAAAACACAAAGACTGTCGGTGCAAACTAAATAAAATAACAGACGGCAAAATGAAACAGGAGAAGAAAAGAAAGGAAGTGAAGTGAAGAGGAAAAGGGAGGAGAGGTGAGAGAAGGGAAGGGAAGGGGGAGGGTGGCTGGAAGGATTGGGGGGGGAGGGGACGAGAGGAGAGAGGCTTTATCCTCCGTCTCTTTGTTAGGGCTGCTTCAAGGACAACAGCAAGGAGGGAAAACACAGCGCCGAGCAGAGTGATGTCAGGCGAGAGTGACGAAACACGGAGCAAGAAGCTTCACAGCGGGCGAAGACAAACAAACAGAAGAGGAAGAGGAAGAGGAAGGTGGAGGAGAGAGCTGTAACCTGCTGTTGTTGTTTACTCGGCGCATCACGCTGTGATTTACAGTCAAACTTATTTTTATGGGATTTTGTTCACAAGACAATAAACTCAAGTCTTTCTTTGCAGCTGCTGACCACATCAGTGAAACACACCACAGGATGGATGTTTGGACGACAGCAGCAGGTGAAATAACGAGCTGGACACGTTAACATCTGTCAGCCTGGTTCTGCTCGGTTTGACTCGGCACGGCCGGGTTCTGCATCTCCACCACAAACTGGGCTTCCTGTTTTAGGATGTGTCTTTAACTAACGGAGCGGCTGAGCAACTATGGACCAAACTGTCACCATCCCCCAAAATGGCTCCACTAACTCAGTTACAAACACGTTTCATTTCCTGTGAAGCTCTTCACAGTAAAAGCCTCCCATTATGTGATCATCTAAAAGCTTTTATTATGAAGAAGAAGAAGTCCAGGAAATGTTTCACCAGCAGAAAAATGTAAAAGTAAAATCTCACATAGTTTTGTGTTTAAGTGCTCAGTGAACGAGTGTGTGTGTGTGTGTGTGTGTGTGTGTGTGAGTGTGCGTACCCAGTTCGTCCCACAGCTGCCTGTACTTGTCCGTCATGGTCGTCCCCTGTTGCCTCCACAGTGCCAGTCTGGGGTCGCCCATGAACTGCTCTGTGATCAGCGTTAACATTCGAGCTCCGTTGGAATCCCTCATCTTCAGCATCTCTCTCACCTGCACAGACCGGAAAGGGAGGGGAGAGAGGGGCATTGTGGGTAAAGGTTGCCGTGCAGCGTCCGCAGCACCACGTTTTTTTTTTTCCGTTGTTGTTGTTACCTTGCTGAACAGTAAGTTGAGCTGCTTCCCCGAGCCGTGGTACCCGCCCTGGGAGAGAAAGAGCTTGACCTGTTCCTGAACCTGCTCCTCGTCCAGATGCCAGCAGTTCTCATCGTCCACGCTGGCGCCCGCCGTCGGGTCCGGAGCGCCTGCAGCAAACAAAGGAAACCAGTCAGCAAGTCGTTACGAGAGCCTCGTTAAACTGCGTGATTGAATAAGTTTACAGCGTGAGCGGAGGAGGAAGTATTCAGATTGGTTACGTGAAAGTAATTTACCTTTAACAATAAAACACAGATTTCCATAAAAGATAAAAAGGGAAGAAGAATGGGATACAAGAGTTGGACCCCAATATTCATCTTATCAGATAGTTTGTGATTGATTGATTTGTTGAATTCTTAAAAACAAGTGAAAGACACATTACAGCGCCACCACTGCGGTGTTCAGGAGAACCGAGGGGGAACACTGAAGTAAGGAACCTTAATAAAAGTACAGACGGACCCTTTAATAAACATGAATATGAATTTTTCCTGCATCAGCACATAGTTCACCTTTTGCATTAAAGCATTACTGCAGCGCTGGTTAAGCACTGATCAATACATAAAATGCAAAATCAGCAACATTAACCAGACGAGTGAAGGAACATCGCAGACTTTAAACACTTCACACGAGTCACAGAGGAGAATAAACTCTGTAAATTAAACCTGTTGGATTAATAACAGCTTCTCAGATCAGCTGTGGATCCTGAGGCTTCCTCAAAGTTTATTTATATCATCAGGAGGAGGAGAGGAGGACTTTATATCCTCAGGAGGAGGAGAGGAGGACTTTATATCATCAGGAGGAGGAGAGGAGGACTTTACATCATCAGGGGGAGAGGAGGACTTTATATCATCAGGAGGAGGA
>CAEMYA010000038.1:87991-123095 GCA_903131615.1 Diplodus sargus
GTGTGTGTGTGTGTGTGTGTGTGTGTGTGCACATGCAGGAGGAGTGTATGCTTGGCGGCGAGCCAAAGCCCTGAGCTCAGCATTTTGTAATGCACTTCCTCTGTGTGTGTCTGCGCTTCACAGCTTGCATAATACAGCGCTGTGCACTGCATAGCAACCAAACTTAACTCCTTCGCTCCCAGCGCGGCACAATATCTGGCTGTCAGGTGAGTTAAATTCAACCTGTGTGTCAGCTACGTGTGAATCAACTCAACTTTTCTATTTGAACCCTGAAATCTTTCTTTCATCTCATCCACAGATCACATCGTCAGATCCTTCCGTAAACAAAGATATTTGGGGTATTTTACAGCAACAGCTGGAAAATCCAGGAGCACAAACTGCATCAAAGAAAAGTAGTTAATTATTAACAGTACTGACATTAATAGCAATACAATGAAATACTGGTATTTTGGGCTGCAAGTTACGTCCTGCTGGGACAACGATGCAAACAATAGTTTCAGTACGTGCATCAACATGAAAAGTCAACCGACAACTCTTTAATTTGGCTTCTACTAAAAGTCAAAAAGTGTCGCAAGTACACTAGTAAAGACAAATATTTTAAAACAGCTTGACTTGGAAAATATTCACCAGAAATAGACCAACGATGCAGCGATAAAAAAGACAGAAATTTGTTACAGAGTTCGGGTTTGACAAACTCTGTCCAGAGTGAACCCTCTTCACAAAATAATTAATAGAGGATCTCTGAAAAAAGTATATTAAGGGGCATCTTCATCGTTGTTGGAGTTTGATAGACATTGGAGCTGGACTGGAGCTTAGCTTAGCACCACGGCTGTAAGCAAAGCTAGCCTAACAGGAAGTCACCGCACTCAGCGAGGAAACCGCCATCTTTGTATGGATTAAAGAGATCAGATATAATGTGTTCATTAGTGAGCTGTAGTAGAGCTAGTTTACAGGTGTTGTTAGCTTTGGGCAGAGGCAGGCTAGCAGCTTCCCCCTGTTTCCTGTCTTTGTGCTAAGCTAAGATAAGATAGACTAAGATAAACGGCCAATCTTTCATCAGTCGACCTGGATTACTGTTAAAAAAATAAAAATATTATAAAACAAGTGGCGTTGTAGCTAACAGCTGTGCCACTGTATAAATAACCTTAATAAATAAAGTATTAACAATACATAATGTTAATACATCAGTTTTTTAAAGATACACTGAACACTCCCGCCTGGAAACCGAGGTTGAACACTTAACTCCCAATTAAGCCCGAGGTAGTCGACTTAAGCCGTCTCTGTAGGATTCAGAGAGGAGGACGTCTCAGTGCAGAGGGGAAAACACAGGAGGGGGAGTTTCTAGTTTCTATGTCTGAAAACAAGTGGAGGATGTTGAATCCTGTGAAAGAGCAGCAGGTCAGCTCCTCCATGCCAGAGGCTGCTCACTGAAGCCGAGGCTGCAGGAGGTCATTCTGAGCTCCGTGGCCGAAGACTGAGCTGCATACAAAGGACGACCAGCAGCAGAGAGTGTGTGTGTGTGTGTGTGTGTGTGTGTGTGTGTGTGTGTGTGTGTGTGTGTGTGTGTGTGTGTGTGTTTTTCTGGTGACAATGGGGAACCTAATCTCTCACCCGTGGAGATGCATGGGCACCTCTGGGGCTGTAGGAAGGAGAAGTAAACAACCAATCAATACTCGCGGAGCGCTGATTACCATCTGCCCTTAATGACCGGTTTAAGATCAGCTTACCACAACACTTACACAAGCTAACAGGTAGAGGCTAACGCTAACTGACTCTTTCGATTCTGGCAAAGCTATCATCAAAAGAGACGTGAATCAGGCTGAACTGCTTTCTGAGCATTGATCGGATCGTCCATCGCCATGGGAACTGATACCAGTTATGTAAAAACTGAAGTAAAAGAGGGCAGCCGGGTAGCAAACTGACCGTTCGCTAACTGTTAGCAACCAACTGCAGACGGCTGATTGAGTTTTGTAAAAGAAACACGTCTAAAGAGCTTTTCAAGCTTTTCTAAAAACCAGAAAACTAAAAGGAACGACTCAGAGAGTTTGTTTATCTTCTCTGAAGTAAACTGCAAATGTTAGCATGCCCGGCTAACTGTATTGCTTCCTAAACTAGCCACGTGACCATTCGTTAACCGTTGACAACCAACTGCAGACCTCTGAAGCTTTGGAGGAAGAAGAAAGTTTGACTGGTGCTTGCAAAAACTAAAAGGGATGACTCACATAGTGGGTTTATCTTCTCTAACGTAAGCTGCAAACGTTAGCATGCCCAGCTAACTGGCTTACAACCTAAGCTGCTACCTAAGACCATTCCCCAGTCTGTGTCTGAATGGATTGGATTGCTGGGCTATATCTAAATTACTAGCTGCAGCAGCGGCCTCACCGAGCTTTACCTCCAAGGCTTAGCTTACGATTAGCTAGCTGGCTACAGCTGTGAGAGCTGTTGTTTCAGCAAGCAGAAATGGATGTTTGTGGAACATAAATGTAAATATAAGTTATAAATAGTGTTCATTACTTTCATCACTATGAACGCTGAGTGATAAATCTGCCACTGTTGTCTTTGTAAACTGAGGGGGGCGGGGCTTAGCGAAAGGTCACCTGGGTTCAAGAGCCACAAGCTAACAAGGTAATGAGGTGAAGGAAAGCGGGGTTCTACAGTGTGTGTGTGTGTGTGTGTGTGTGTGTGTGTACGGGAGCACCTCCACACGAGCTCAAAATTAGGTCAATGAGGATTTGAGTTAACTGGGTCGTCTGCGTTCCTCTTAATCACCAACAGCTTCTTACACTATGAACATGCTAATCAATGCTCTCTGTGCTCACACACACACACACACACACACACACACACGCACACACGCACACACACACACCACTGACCATAAATAAACCTGTCACCGTTTATTTTTCAGAACAACTCATGCAGTCATCTGCGCTCGACTCTCCTGTGTTTGAAACAAAACCTTCTAGAAATAACAAACTGCACTGAAAGAAGGACGGTTTCCTCCTCGACCAGCTGGAGATAAATTCCTCCAATCTGTCAGAAAAACAACGAGGCCTCGGTAACATCACATGGCACACGGTCTCATCATTGAGAGAAAGTTTAGACACCCTCTTCAAGATTGTCTTATTAAGCAGGATCGACTTAAAGACCTTCATCACGTCAGTCCATTCTCAGCCAACCAGAGTTTAGAACTGTGTTCTTAGCGGAGGGCTTTTAATTTGAAAGTAGCGACCGTTAGCAGCTTGCAGCTATAACTACAAGTGGACAACAAAGACAGCTACAGAGACTGAGGAGACGCTAGCATCTCTCTCCAGTTGCTCAACTTGACGTCCACGGATGACGTGATGGACTGACTGCTGTGATCAGCTGTTTCCTGGTTTTAAAACTCCCCGGCTGTGGGTTGCACAACAGCGCACGTCATCGACACCTCCGCCCATCTCACGCACATCGACAGCTCAGATTTACAGCAAAAATGTACCCTACGAGGTGGCAAATAGGTGGACCAAAGCAGACCCCGGAGCGGTGGAGGAAGGACTCAGATCTTACACTTGATCCAGCAGATTATCTGATTATTACATTTTTGAGTGAAGTTTCCTTTAAGCATTTTCCAAAACTTTCAAGACTTCTATGATCCCTGACTGCCGCTCTCTGCAGGTACGATCATCCATGTGCCGGGTCCATCGCGTGTTAATGACGCAGCGACTTTTGAGTTCAAATTGTGCTCTAATTTTAGAAGAACCGAGGAAACAAGCGGTTCACATTCAGCCCCCCCGACAGCTGCAGTGCCTCCGTGGAGGATCACGGTCAGACACGAACAATCTCACCAGCGTTTTTGACGTCAGCGGATCTTTGCTAAGACAAATAACGGCCATCAGAGGCTTCACAACAAGCTCCTGGAGGGACAGAGGAGGATTTTTCCTCCCCCCTGTCTCTCTCCATTTAAAAGCATTTGTTTGAGTGCTGTGTGTTCCCGATGTGCTCACTGAAAGTCATTTGTTCAGCCTCTGAGGACCATCAGCAGGCCGGCCAGAGCCTCTCCTCTCCAAATGCATTTGTTCCCACTCCTGAGATACAGCTCGGCCTCCGCAGAGAGCCGCGCTGCTGCTGCTAATGAGCGCAGGAATCCCATACACACAGAAATCAAATCAAATAAAAGCTTTTAGTGTTTGCTTACATGTTGACCTGATCGTAGTTTATTAAATGTTGTTTTCCAAGACGTGAGCCGTGTTTGCTAGTGATGTCGATATTCTCTGAGTCAGTTTGACATTTTGAGTCTTTGTTTGCTGAGAGTTTGACGAAGAGATCGATAGAACAGTGACATAACGGTTCTAAAGTATACAGTGATATATATAAAAGTGGACCTCTACCGTCTGCATTACATATGAAGCAGGAGGCAGTTAGCTTAGCTTAGCATAAAGACTGGAAACAGGGGGAAACAGCTAGCCTGGCTGGCTTACAATATCTGGTTTGTTTAATCTGTACAAAGTGTAAAAACGCCAAGTTTTGGTTTTTAGGAGTGTTGTGCTGGACTGTTTCTTGGACTCCAGCCGAGCCTGCTGTTTTCCCTGTTTCCAGTCTTTATGCTAAGCTAAGCTAAGCTAAGCTAAGATAACTATCTGCTGGCTCCAGCTTCATCTTTAATGGATTAACATTTGAACAGTATCAATATTCTAATCTAAGTCTTAGCAAGAACAGTTGACTGATTCATAAACACACAACATGTCACTTCTGTCTGAGTCGGGTTCAGATCCAGAACCTCTGGAGGAATAAACACCTGGAGGCTCATCAGATTCTGTTCTGATCCGGAGCTGTTTGCCGACGGGAGGAGAACTCAGAGATGATTTATTTATCTTCACTCCTGTTGATCAGCCTGACTGCAGCAGTAACGTTGACTGCTGACTGGAGCTGGAGGGGAAATGGACTTTACTTCATGAACGTATCGATACAGGGAGGAGACGGAGAACCAGAACCAGAACCAGAACCAGAGTCTCTGCTGAGTGCAGAGTTCACTCAGAGTTGACCTGAATTCAACCTCTGTGTGCGGCGTTACGTGCTAATTTAGCAACGTTGTGATGTTTTAGTTTTATTCACGTTGTGTTTCCTTCCTCGCTCTCTGACTCTGTCTTAGAAGTTATAGCGACTGGCAATCAAACGGAAAGCACTGTAACTCTTTCATTGGTTCCACATTTGTTGAAAACATTTGGGATCATTACAATAATAATGTAATTAAGATCCAATCTTTTTCAGACATTTCAGAAATTTCACATATTCTCTCTTTGAACCGCAACAAGATAACGATCAATTCAAGCCGTGCTGAGGTGTTTTTGGTAACATTCACAGCAGCTGAATATAAAAAAAAAGTAAACTCAATCCGTTAAATTATTTACTTCACATCTTTGATCACATCAGTAAAATACTGACAGAAATAACCAGAAAGTTAAAGAGAAACAGCTCGATGTGGGAACAAGCAGCACACCAGTGAAGCAGGCCAACGAGGGGCTGATGGGAGTTTACTCAGAGGAACCTGAACGCTGGTGCAGCTCCAGCTGTTTCTGTCTTCTGTTTTCCCTTTAATGTCACCATTTCCCTCCACTGGATCAGCGCTCACCGTCTCCTGAGGTTACAGTCTCGGTTCTGCCACGATCTCACGGCACCAACGAAACTGCAATCCAGATTTTACTCTGATAAGTTTCGTTGGTTGACTCACTCTTCTCTTCTCAGACGTCAGAACGGACACGAATGCACAAATAATACATCTCTGCTCTGTTAGAGCCGAGCGTGGAGACTCGACCATCAACTGTCTTTGTGGTGCGTTCAGGAACAGCTGGGACAAAATCCTACTGATTCTCCCTTTAAATTTAATAGTCTTTGAATTCTATTAATATGACGTGAATTTCAGTCAGCTTTGACCACAAATGTCCTTCAGAAGGAGACTTTTTACTCAGATACTCTGAGTACATGTCAGAGCCTGTAGCACCAGCGTGACCGACACCAGTTGCTGACATCACCGGTTTTCATGTGAAATCGTACGCGTCACTGTCCTTAATTTCTTTCTAAATTCTAGGAACGTTTGCATCCTTAACAGCATCAGTGACGCAAATCCACATGTGTGCACGACCGTTCTGGTCCGACCGACCCCCTTTCCAGTAAAGTGTACGTTCATGCCGTCACATTCACACGCCGTATTTGCATACAAGTATAAAAGTCATAAAGTGAGAAACCAAACAGTGACTCAGAAACAGCTCACTGTATAATTATCATCTGTGTTCTCAGAAAAGAATTCAAAAAGGACCTGAAGTGTGAGACTTTCACGAAGTTATCATGAATCGTTTCACTTCTCGTTAGCGCCAACTCTGTTTGAAGTTTGCACGAGTTTGACTGTGTGTCAAAAACTTTGTTTTTAAATTAACTTGGGATCTGCAGGTTTAGATGAGGCCAGAGGAGCTGCATGGAGCCACTTTATGTCTTCTGTTGGTTGTTTCTAACATTTTAAAGACTCCAGCAGCTTCAGTTGTTTAGCAGAACGCTGCAACTCTGTTTTTACTGTGACGCTCCAGAAATGTTTTGTTGATTACGAAACTTCCCCTGAAATTTCCATCAGCCTGGAGGGGAGGAGACGATGACTGGATCTCCATGTTTGCGTGAACTGTTCCTTTAAAAAGAACACAGCCCAGCCAGCAGCTCCAGGTATGTTTAAAAGACACGTTTGGCTTTTGTCAGATCGCCAACAGTCACATCGTGTGTGTGCATGTGTGTGCTGAACAACGGGCCAGACAACATCATCCGGGCTGGTCTTTGTCTGCAGCCGCCTGAGAGGGAGCAGCCGTTTAACTGTCGGCGTGACGTCATAACGGCGTGTCTGTAGGAGGAAGGAATACTTTCCTACAGCGTCACGGAGGAGGAGGAGGAGGAGGAGGAGGAGGAGGAGGGGCCCCTCGCTGTCAAAACAGGATGCAGGTCACACCATATCACAGCAGAGCATCAGCTCCACACGCCCTCCGCCTGCTTTCTGTTTGGGTTAAACAGACCATTCAGCTTGCTCAACATCTTTGGGGAAAGAGGCGCTCTGTGTAAACAAGCAGGTGTGACCGGACCGGAGGATGAACTACAACACACTCCTGGTTCAGCCCTCCTCCTCCTCCTCCTCCTCCTCCTCCTCCTCCACCACCTCATCAGTCTGCTCTGCACAACGTTTCTCTGCCGTTATCGGTCTGTTTCTGCAGCCAACCTGCTCCTCTCCTCGCTGCATCTCATTGACCAGCTGGACCTGCTTTCCTGTTCAGCTGCGATGTGATTCATCGTGTCGGATCCACACACACAGAACAAAATGATGGCCGTGATTACACCAACAGGCGGCTCCAACTTCCTGATGTTCATCTTTCTTTCTCACTCTGGTGGAGAACACGAGATGATCACATGTGTGATGAAGACCTTTAAAACGGGTTGTTTTATAAGAATGAAGACGGTTTCTTTGTTCGGCACAAAAAGGAGGAAAGAATACGAAATAATCAACAGAAACAACAAAACATAAACCGTCATCAGCGGCCAAATATCTAATGTTTCACTGTTTTTGAAAAAAGATGATGGTAAATGTGAGAGGAAAGAAGAAAGAATACAAATGCATGATACAGAAAATTGAGATTTCACTTGTATTTGTGCAAAATGTTGGGAAATATTACAAACCAACCAAACAAACAAAACAACAAACCACTCCTGGGTGAAAGTAATCAATAATAAGTATGAAAAAATAACTCTTACGAACTGTAATATGATCACTGAGAGGTCTGAGACAGACAGAGATCGCTTGTGTAAAAATGCGTCACAGACTTATTTCTTAATATCTCGACAGCACGACCGATAACATCAAACCTGATCGATGCCGCGACTTTATCAGTTTGGCCCTTTAAATTCTGGGTGTCGATAAACATCCACAACACAAAGTAGTTCAAACTGTCTCCACCTCCAGCAGCTCCAACCCTAAAATGCATCATCTCAAACCATCTATTCATGTCATATTTACTAAGTTCATGGTATGTTTGTGTGAGTTTTTCTGTCTGATCGTCCTCCTCTAACCGTCGCTGCTCTCGCCTCGCCGCCCCTCCCTGCGGCTCGCTGCATTACAGCCCAGTCGATACGCTCTTCAAGTGCATCCCGTTTCCATCACACGTACCGACATTACTCATCTCCAACAGATGAAAACAATGACTCAACTTGTAGGCGCATGCCAGGCATACCGCGTTAGTGCGGAAACGCACTGTATGGGTTTGCAGGGCTTGTGGTAGCTTGTGTCATCCCCGAGGTGTGTGTGTGTGTGTGTGTGTGCTGGAGGGTTACTGTACTGGTTTATGCTGTTTTAAGCAGGTTTATGTGTTATTATAACAAACCATCTGCTGATTATTTGCTCCGCTTCATGCATAAAAAGGTCAGTCTGGTCGTCATGGAAGAAAACTGCTCAGCTTGGCTCTGAGGCTGAGAAAGTAACTCCCGGAGGACGTCACCGGGGTCGGACTGCAGACGTCAAATATTGATGGAAAATTGTGTTATCAGCTCGGGGCAAAGAGTTTAAAACCCGGGCAGGGAGGTCTAGAAGTGGGGGCGATCGGTTCAGATACCTCCGGTCCATGAAGTCCCACTCAGACAATGTTACATCAAACATTCTGGGATGATTTATTTATTCATAGCCTATAAAATATCACAGGATCACTTTGTTTTTGTTCGATCAACAGTCCACAACCCGAAGACATTCAGTTTACTATCAAATCGTCACGACTGAGGCGCTGGAAGAAGACGGCTGTGACATTTAAAGCGCTTTAATCCATCAGTAATAATGGCGTAAACACTTCATCTATAACAGAAATAGGCTCCGATTGGTTTCGATCGCTGGTTAAATCATAAACACTTGTTTCGTGTGTTGCAACAAACAGTTTGCCTGAACGTGTTCAGACAACAGAACGGTTTCAGGACGCGTCGTGAAACCCGGTTTGCTGGTCTAAAATGTAACACGCTGTACCTGTTGGACTTTCAACGCCATCGCCCAAAAGCACATCTGTGAGTCAGGGCGCTGGAGGTTAAAGAAAGGCCCGCAGCTACAGTTGAACCAGGAGAACGAGATCATTTGCTTGTTGTTACAGATAGAGACGTCAGTCAGCGCAAAGGTGGAGCATGCAAAGAGAATGCAGAATAATCAACTGAAGCCAGGCAGGAGATCCCCCACGTGAAGGGCAGGAAGTGAATGGTTTCAGGTCCCGTGACAACACTGGGGAGGGGAGGGGGGTTTACAACGGGTTCACATTATGTGACACACAGTCTGGTCTCCTGGTGCATTTGGCTAAACAAACACGTCAATGATTTCTCTCCAATGAGGACGAGATACCGAGAGCAGGAGGCTGGAGGGCGACCTGACAGGATCACATGCAGGACGGACATGTTTAAAGTCAACCTCGTGTTTTACTTCTGCACATTTTCTTGTATAAGGAAACATGAAAACAATACAATGACACATGTGTTCAGAGTCTAAACTTCAGACCTCTGCTGGGGTCGTTCCCGCTGCTAAAATAAAGTGAAAACTGAGGGTTTGTCCTCCTTCTTAACAAGCATACACAACACTGTTTATACACTATAACATCTGTCCTTCTTCATCCTTAAAGCTCCCATAAAACTACATAGTTACTGCGATGGCCCGTTGGACGACAGGGAATACAGTGCTGCACTGCTAACCATGCTAACAAGCTAATGGGTGCTACATTAGCAGCAGGTTCCAGTTACTGGAAACAAATCACCTCAGCATTGTAACTGGCCTCCATTGTTAGCTAGTTAGCTTAGCTTGCTACAACAAGTCATTACTTGTTCGTACTATTTTTAACTAGGCTGAGTCATTATCAGCTCTAACAAACGTGTTGTTTGTTTAGCATTATAGAAAACAGGGTAGCTAGTTAGCATGAGCTGCCTCGCTCTCATAGGTCCAGTCGTGGCGATGGCATGCTAATATATTTGTATTTCACTTGGAAATTGGAAGCTAGCGGCTCCCCTGAGCCTAACAGAGAGAGTTTAAAGTGAGTTTCAACTCATTGTTATCCACAATTTAACTGCTTCACTATCACAGTGTTGTTTTCGTGGAGCTTTTAGCAGCTAAAGTTTCAGATATATTCCCTTCAGTGAGCAGAGAATACTTGACTTAACTTTCATCAGGAGGAAACAAAAACATCTCTGGATGAGGGATCACGTTGCTGTATAGCTGCTGGATGTGTAAATCAGCAACTGCTTGCTAACAAGTCCATATAATAGTAGTCATTGTATAAAAAAGCAGCTTTTGCAGGCTTGAATTTCTCCTTTTTTTGTTAATTTCCGTTCGACTTCAAACACTGTGATGTTTCTGCAGTCTGAGCAGCGCAGAGGAGAGCAGAGGAGGACCATCAGTCTTCATTAAACTTCCTCTGGCTGTGAGCGGAGGTAACAGCCTCTGATGGATGACACCTTTAAGTTCCCATTAAAAGGTAAGCATTGCTCATAAGCAGCTTCTGATTTACAGTCAGGCTGGGAGCGCCGAGCCGCCTGCTCCACCAAGACAAAAGCTTGGGCTTCTCATCCAGCCGGCTCCTCTCGACGCAGACCCTCAGGAAACACTATTATTTTCATCTCCAGCCTTTTATTCATGAGATTCAAAAAGATCAAGAACGGGCAGTTCGGCTGGGTTGACCTCAGAAAATCCTGAGCGGTGCTAATATGTATGAAAGGCTCGAAGCGATTCACCTGTTATTAACTAAAGTGGTCTGTTTGCAGAGCTGCGGAGGGCTGAAGGGCGCTCCTCTCCGGAGACCACCCCGCCAGGTTCAGGGCTCCCAGGAGGCGAGCACAGCGGCAGGCTGTGACGTGCCGAGACACAGCGTGGCTGAAGAAAACTCCCCAGACACGACCAACTGAGAGTCTCGTGTCAAACTCACAGGCAATTAATCGATTAGTCGGTCCATAGAAAAACACTCAGGATTTATTTATCATTTATGTATTTATTTCAAGCGACAAGCTCAAAAGGTTGTTGTTCGTTTTTCTGATTTTCTCTCTTTGTTGCTGCTCGGGACGCTTTACCAACCCAACATGTGTCTGTTTGACGTCCTGGGAATTAGACTCAACAATCAGCTGTCTTTGTGGTGCGTTCAGGAACTGCTGGGACAAATCCTACTGATTCTACCTTCAACTTTAATAGTCTTTGACTTCTATTAATATGACGTGAGCTTCAGTTAGCTTTGACCACAAATGTCCTTCAGAGCGAGACTTTTTACTCTGAGACTCTGAGTACATGTCAGAGCCTGTAATCTATTACTTTTGTTGAGTCAGTACTTCTAATTTTCCGCAAACCTCTGATGAAAATATTGTTGACTTTCATTCTTTCGTTCAGTAAATAGGACGAACCTTCAATACGAGTTAGCAGCGGGAGATAAACCAGTCCGTTCAGCTCAGCTATAAGTCAGAAAGCTAATGTCATGCTAATAAGATCCAAAGCTAATAACATCAAGTACGGCTAACAAATATAGCAAATATAACGTATAACAACAAGGCTAGCTAGCCGCCACGTCACTGTCTCCAAATCAATATAAGATGGTCACCTCCAAAACGCCATGTTGTGCTTTAGGAAACTGGAATTAAAGGAGAAAATAAACAGCAGAATAATAAAACGTGGAAACTACAGTTGCAGCGCAACGTGTTTCTACAGCAGTCACTTAAACCAGCACCAGCATCGTGTGGGTGTCCCGGAAGAAGTAAGACGTTAAATAAGACGAGAATAAAAATGAGATACATCGAGCTGATTGGGGGGCAGACGGAGGTAAGACTCCCCCTCCTCCACCCACCTCTCTGCTCCGTCGCCTCTCCTCTCCCTCCGGTTGAAGGTTAATGATGAAGGACTACGGCAGAGGAATACCGATCAGGGAGACGTGGATGGATGTGGAAAGAGTGCTAAACCGGTCTGCGGCGAGAGATTAAGAGCAAAAGTCAACTACGGACCGACCAACACGTTTCCTGTTGTCAGCAAACGCAAAAATAAAAGACAAAAACCATCAATAAGACGATCAAAGTGAGAGATATCACCATCATACGTCTGATATCCTTCATTACACTGACACCACACACACACACACTAGACCACCAAATGTGTATTCATCCGCTGCTGAAAATAGTCCACGTACATCTGTTTGTAAAGAGTTTTAAGGAGGAACCAACGAGCGACTGAGTCAGAAAGATCTACGGTTCGGGTCTTAAGCCGGAAGAATAAAGCCCAACACCAGCTTTGTGTTTTCAAAGACCTATTCTTTGTGTCAAACTACATTAGCAAATTAAAAGTGTGTGTGTTCATCTGGGTGTGTGTTTGTGTGGAAAACTCCGAGCCACATTCCTGCTGGTGTTTGACACTGACCTGGAAAATACCTGGGCAGAACTCCAAGACTTCAACCAGCAGCAACAGAAAAACTAACGTCCACTGCCTCCTAATTATTTTACACAGGTACAGTCACTGTTGTGTGAAGCCATTTTATTTTTTTCAGAGCGCCGGGTTTCGCCGACCTCTGTGAAGTCCAGCCGGGCGCTCGCTTCAAAGCGTGCGGATGATGCAGCTCCAGTAAAAATCGATCTGGCAGAGCAGAAGCATATTGAGGTTGCTATGCATACACCATTAATGCTGATCAACAACCTACAAGGCTGAGCATGTTTGTGTGTGTGTGTGTGTGTGTGTGTGTGTGTGTGTGTGTGTGTGTGTGTGTGTGTGTGTGTGTGTGTGTGTGCGTGTGTGTGTGTGTGTGCTCTCAGCATACTTGCAAACCTTTGCATCATTCAATATGTGAGCGCCGATTCATTGATTCTTCATAAAATTGCAGATGAGAGAGCGAGCCGGCAGTAATCAGTGTGTACAAGAGGCCCGAGGCTTCATGTACACAGAGCCAGTGTGTGTGTGTGTGTGTGTGTGTGTGTGTGTGTGTGTGTGTGTGTGTGTGTGTGTTCACTGCTAACACTAATTGTGCTTTAATATACTTTGCTCAAGTTTAATTTAATACAGTGTGCTGAGTTTAGCAGTTATGTGTATGAAAATGTGATGCATCACACCATCAGGAGATTCAGTTAAAAGTGGCCGCGATCGATATTTTTATTATACGTGACAAAGTGAAAGAGGTCGCTCGATGAACCTGCGGAGAAATCATCGGCTCCGTCTGCAGCTCCCGTCGTCTTTACGGAGCTTTACATCGAGCTTCAGCTCAAAACTTTAGAGAGAAGGCCGATAAACCCTCTCGGTGCACTACAGCAAACACACGCTGCTGCAACCTCCAATAGATCAGAAAGAAGTTGCTCTGTACTCTGTGTGTATGTGGCGGACCCTGCCACCTTTCTTCGCTTCAAACTGTTTTCTGGGACCTCATGAGAGCATCTAGTTTATTTAATCACTTCATATCTTTCTGAGTTGTGAATAGTTTTGAATTTCTTCCCCCAAACGACAAAGTGCCCTTTAAAAATCCAATAATGTCATATTTAATAATATTCTACACACAGCGGCCATTTTATCGCCGAACAAGAACTTTTACTTCTGATGCTTTCACGTCTGCACTTTTACTGAAGTAACATTTGTAATAGATTACTCTCAGATGATATATTCCATGACTGCAGACAGAACGTGACGGTGACAGCAGAGGGAGTAACACCGACTCCTCACTCGATGATCATCACAGTCGTTTCCCGGGCAGAGCCGGCGAAGGTTTGGCCCAGTCGGTCTCAGAGAGACCTGGTGATATTTCACTGTGTGGTGACGGTATGTCGCGCTGCCAGCAGAACCAAACCCAGCGTCTGAGCACAGAAACAGGCCAGGCCGAGACTTAAATGTCACATGATGAAATGTGAAGAAAACCATCCGCAGGCTGCAGTGACAGCAGGCCGTCGCTGCCCGTCAGCCCAGTGACAGACCGTCAGCACCGAGACTCAAATTCTGCACTACGGTGTACAAAATGACAGAAATGTTGATGTGAACTCAGTTGTAAATGTGAGTTCAAACACAGATTCACCAAAAACAACAGAAAAGACCAATAAGTGTGTCTGTTAATGTTTGAAACAGCACAATTTTAACATTTACAGAATTAAAAAGGCTAAATTGAGACAGTTTCTCAGGTTAAAACAAAAGGATTTGACCCCATTATTCTTTCTTTAACTGCTATTCGAAGAGCTAATCGTGTTCTTAGCTTTGGAACAACTACACTTCCCATATTCTGGCAGTTACGTCAACAGGAAGTGAAGTGTTGCTGGGGATCCAGTGAGTTAACTGTGGGTTCTTCCAAATCACTTAACAAGGAAGTGAAACCCTCCATTTGTTTGCATTTTGATAGCAGCGATGAAGGCCGACTGTTGCGCCGCCTCTCACGCCCCAAAAGACGCACCTGAACGCACCGCGAAGACTTCTGGCGGCTAATGATGTTCTGCGCCTTTCTTGAAGAATAAGAAGCCAAAATAAGGTGAAGTTTTGCTAGATTGGTGAAACCGTGGACACGACAGGCGCATGTTTCTCTCGTTGTGGACTGATTGGCCGATCCAGAGTGATTTCTTTCATCGCCGTCACTGATTTTACCTGCTCAGTCGGCCAAAAAGCTGCCAAAGGAGAGCCGACAAGTACTATGATCAAAAACTAGGACCACCATCAGTGGCTCTGACATCAGCCGACCGTCAGCCTGGTGTGTCAGGGCTCTTTAAAATATGCCGAATCCTCTTTCAGTAGCTTCCGTCTGCTTTGTATCCATGAATGTACCAAAAACTATCACTGGATTATTTCACCATGAAGATAAACTTAAAATTGTGACATTTCTAAAGCAGGATCTGCAGGTATGAGGACCATCTGCTTTTTCTATGATTTCAAAGATGATTATTTGTGATTATTGATGCCGTGTGTCGCCGTCACCGATGTTGAGTAAACCGCTGACGAGCTGAAAAGATCTATGGAGCAGAAGACGACAGACTTTAAGTTAAAATCTCTAAAAGTTTGAGGTTTTGGTTCCTCAGATGTAAAATGTTTGCATGGTTTTCTCAGTCGTAACTCAACCGTCACTGGATTTCTGTTTACGGTTACTGTGATGAATGTTTTTGTTATTTCTGACACTTTACAGACCAAACAATTAATCAGCAGCGATGTTTTAAAGATCTATAATCCACTGAGGCTGAAGACATCAGCAGACAGAAGAGCCTGTGTGACGGCTGTAACTGGTCCTGCAGCTAATAACCGCCTGACGCTGTAACAAACACATTACAGCGTGTTTTCCCAACATATATAGACACCGTGTATTTCCTCCCTCAGGTCAACGTACACGTTGTTTTGATGGAGCGCGGGCAGATAAACACCGCAGTCTGTACTTAAACGTGTCACTGCAGCCTAAACTTCAGCTCGGACCGACAACTCAAGACCGTTCAGACCTTCAGAGTCCAACACGCAGCAGGTCATCGCAGCCTGGCATCGAGTCCTGAATCTGGTTTTTTCTGGACTTCATGAAAAAGCAGTTCGGCTTCAACCGCAATTCTGGAATTTATGTCTTATTCAGAACAAATTGTGTGACAATATACTGATAAAACAAACACATCAGATCCATTTCTTTTCATTCTTGCTTCATAAAACAGAAAACGTTATCATCATGTGTGATTCTTCGCTCCACCTCCCTCACTGAGTGTAATTCAAGTATTTAAAGACAAAAAACAAGCTATAAACAGCAAGTTTAACATGAATTTAACTGAGTTTTTTCACATTTCTATAGATATCACAATGATATCATTATAAGGGATTGATTGATTATTGGAGCTGATATTCGGTGGTTACGATAACCAGGTGTTGTGATTTCCCTACTTTTTTATTTTCTTACCATTATTTGCTTTTAAATTTAAATGAATATCAGTCCCAACCATCGTTTTCTGTCTCCTTGACTTTTAATAATCAGAGTCTCGACCTCTGAGCGTCATTGTGGTTTCTTGTGGCCACGATAAACATAAAGTGAAACTCCAGTTAGAACAATCAGGAAGTCTTGCTGGTTGCAGCCGCTGCAAAGTGAAGCATCTCAACAACTACTTCATGGATCACCTTTAAATTTTGTTAAATACATTTATATTCCGGGCATTTAGCCGATGCTTTCGTCCCAAAGCGACTTACAGTAGTTATACATTCATACGCTGATGGTGGCGGCTGCCATGCAAAGTGCCGACCGAAGACACTTCGACAGACCAGGGGAATCAAACCAGCAACCTTTCAATAACAAGACGCTGGCCCTGAGCCACAGCCGCCAATAACAAATACAAACACAGGGTGTGGTGTGTGTTGTCACCGTCCCCAGAGGATGAATCCTGATGACTTTAGTGACCTGACGTGATTCGAGAAGACATTATCTACAGATCTTCCCTGCTGAACTAAAAGTCTGTCCGTCTGAAGTTCAGCCAGGTGTCGAGAAGCTAAATAACTTGTTTTCAAATCAATTTGGGATCTCGGGGCTTCCAGAAACTAGGATTACACCAGATGAGCCGTCTGGAGCCATTTTAAGTTGCTTCTTGTCGTCGACAAAACATTTCTGGAGCTTCAGATCAAAACAGTGTTGCAGCATCTTGCTAAACAACTGAAGTAGATATTGGTATTAAACCACCAGCAGCTCTGAGTGCAGCTGAAGCAGCAGCACACTTCACTTATTCCTCCGGTGTTGGTCGTCCACCTCGCAGCTCAATAACTTCACCCGCAGATATGATATTGGCTATAACGGGTGGAATGAAGCCGCCCTCAGGTCTGAACCGGAGAAGCTGCAGTGTTTGTTCTTGTAGGAAAAGAAAAAAATGGCGTCCTTTATCTTTGCACTGATTAACAGTGAGGGTTTGTTGTGCAGTACGAGGGTCCACAGCTAATGTGTGCCAATTCATTTCCTCAAGGTCTGCAGTGAGAAACCTCCCTCCTCTTGTGCAGCCCACACACGGGGAGATTACATCTTTTATTTATCACTTCTTGGCTCTATTTTTCCAGCAAATTCCAGGCCGGGGTGCAATCAGCCAAGAGAGAAACCCTCCCTGTGTGTGTGTGTGTGTGTGTGTGTGTGTGTGTGTGTGTGTGTGTGTGCACTACTGTTATTCCTCTTTGTAAGCATGCAGATCGAGCCCCCTCGCTCTCCCAGATTCTGTTTCTCCCCTGCAGAAACATTTCCCAATATCTGGGAATATATAGGCCTCTGGTTTTGGCCGGACCGAGGCTGGTGTGTGTGTGTGTGTGTGTGTGTGTGTGTGTGTGTGTGTGTGTGTGTGTGTGTGTGTGTGTGTGAGTGTGTATTCCCCCCGTGGCCCTTCACAAAGCCCACATGAGCCTCCTGCATTTAGAGGTTTGGGGGAGGAGGAGGAGGACGGGTCATGCAGAAACTGTTCAGATTGCATTACAATTCAAATTACCCATGCAGAGTAATGGGATTACAGCCCTCAGCGAGTCCCTGAGAAGGTGTCCCGAGTCTGCAGGTGACAGACGCTCCGGGCTGACCGCGATAAAGCCTGCAAACTGAATTAAAGTGAGCTATCTCTCTCTCTCTCTCTTGCCTCGGCTTCCCAGAGAGCTCTCGGCCGTCTCTTCTCTCTCCGGTCGCGTAACACAAAGACACAAACCTGAACCAATTGGCTGCGGACTGGTGTGAATCACGGCCCGTTTTAAAAAGAATCGCTGTGCTCAATACGCTTCCTCCTTCCAAATCTCTTCTACTTAACAGGGGAGTGAAAAGACGCTTTTGTTTGCCTTCCTTTAGGAGGCGACGGGAAGCTTGAAAAGACACAAATGAACATGAAAATAGGAACAAAGTGCCAAACTCACAATGGGAATGCCGGGCATTTGATACGTGCTGCTGCTGCTGCTGGGTGATTCAAATCTCAAAGAGGTCTCTGAGCAGGACAGAGTGAGAAAATTACAACTAAATGACAAAAAAACAACCCACATATGTTACATCGGCGCGTGTTGTCGGTGCAGAGGAGCTGCAGCTGTCAGTTCAGCACATGTTCCTGTTTCTCCTTCCAGCAGGTTGTAAACAAGCCGACACAGCGAGACGCTCCTCAGATACTCTCACACAAACACAAACTCCTGAAAGAGGATTCTGCACCGAAACGTCTAAATAACAACAATAATCTGAGGATTGACACGATGCAGAGGTGTATCATCATCTCTCTGCTGAGAAAGACGCAACGTGCTGCACAATCACGTCCAACAACACAACAGAACAGCGCATTCAGATGAAATATGTGTCGGTTGAGACCCAACCCAACTCTGAACGCTTCCCGTATTACTCAATAACTTTTTATGTAATCATTTAGGAACTGATTATAACAAAAAGGTCGGGCTCAGTGGTTAGTGCTGTCCCAGCAAGAAGAAAAATTAGCTTTAATGCCTTTAAATGCTTCTTCTAAATCACATCAGATCAATTAATTTGATTTATTATCTGGATTTAAGGACACGTGAAGCACTTCCAGCTGTTTTCTGAAGCTATAAACCATCTTAAAGAGGAGCACTGCGTAGTTATGAGGAAGAAATGTTCAAATAATCAAACTCTGTTGTTTTCACGACTGATTAAACATTCTGACCTTAAAGGACGACACGAAAAGTCACATCAGATCAATTAACTCCATATATTCTGGAGGTCTGAGACCTGTGAAACTCACATGAGCCTAATTTGTTAAAAAAAGGGTCACGCTCTGTCTGAAGTGACATCTAGCTGATTATAAATAACAAAAAATGAGCTTTAATTGGTTTTCTGAGTCACATCTGATCAGTTAGTTTGACAAAATACGGATTAAAGGACACGTGAAGCGCTTCCAGGTGTTTTCTGACGTTATAAAGCCAATTTAAAAAAGACTTTTGTGTCACAAAATGACAGTCTGAGTTCACATTAGCCTAATTTATTTTATTAAGGGTCATGCTGTCGTTTTAAAACTCAGAATCTTAATATCTATAAGTGAATAAACACGCTGCTCTCAGAGGAAAATAAGGTCCCAGGGAGAGGTGGCAGGGTCCGCCACATGTAAACAAAGTAAAACTGTATTAAATGAAAACAAAGAGAGTTTGAATCTCTTCTCATTAACATTACTTCCCAAAAACTAATGAGAAATAAGAACAAATGAGCTTTAAATGCTTTTCTGAGTCACATCTGATCAGTAAGTTTGATAAATTCTATATATAATATGGATTAAAAGCACTTCCAGGTGTTTTCTGATGTTATAAAACCAATTTAAAAAGACTTTTGTGTCACAATCCAACAGTCTGAACTCACATTACTCTTATTTTTTCTGTATTTTGTGGGAGTTTCTCTGCTGCTGTGGAAATGTGGGAATCCTTCTTTTGTTTTTTTGTTAAAAGCCACAGCTTGACTTTTTTTTTTCTCCTTCTTCTTTTAAACGCAATTAGCGGATTTCGGGCTCTTTGTGCGCCACATCTCACATTCAAACTGCCCCCCGAGCGGCGGAGGAGGATTTAAATGCCCCGGCAGTCACACATTCCCATTCATGCCGCCGCAGATTTAAAGCCCCATTGTCGCCCGTGTGTCCGCCCGCGTCCCCCTTTGTCTGTCCGACCCTGTCACTTTATCTCCAACCTAGAATAAACTGCTGGTGTTGTTGTGTGAATCCTGGACCGAACCGGTCCCGGTACATCCACTCACCGACTTGCAGTACGTTGTCCACGCAGCCGCTCTCCAGCAGAGCGATGCCGCGGCGGAACGGCAGCCGCGTCTCGTCGCTGCTCTCCCCGCCGCTTCCGAGCTCCTCCCCGCCGGTGTTGAACGACGAGTACATGCAGATCTCCCGCTCGCTCCTCGGGAACGACCAGTAAACGATCCGCCGCTGAACCGGCTCCGGGATCCGCTCGAAACGCTCCTCCACCCGCTGGAACGGCCACTTCTCCGCGACTTTCCTCGCCGCGATGTCCAGCAGGGACTCCGGGTTCTGGGTTCGGCTGGAGCCGCTGGACGCCGAGCCGCCGCCGCCGCCGCCGCACGGAGCCCCCGCGGCCCGCTGGCCTTGCCGACACGTCGAGCTGTATCCCGGTCTACAGCAGAGCCGCTTGGCCGGGGGCTGCTGTACGCGCTCCGCCATGATAGCTCCGCTTTTAACGGCGACGGAGGAAGTCAACGCACCACATGAACCGGGACGGGAAGGAGAAGGTTCGCACGGCTCCGACTGCTGGCCGTGCTTTATGGAAACATGGGGGCAGGGCTTCTCCGGGCCTGTCAAACCCCTTTGTTGACAAATGGAGGGGGGGCGGAGTCTGTCCGGCCAGCTCCGCTACATCACGACCGGAGGGCGGAATTCCCGCACGGCCGCTAATCCTTTGTGGGGCCGCAGAGACCAGCTCGGAGGAAGGGGGTCGGAGGAGGGACCAGCATGTCCCCGTTCCGAGGTGTTTCAGGGGGGACAGGGAGGCTTTGTCTCGCCCGCTGGCTGGAGCAGAAAAGCCGGACTTGAATATGGGCGGTGATCGGCCTGTCAACACCGGAGCCTCGTGGTTTGGGGGGAGGGGGCAGTGAACGCAGCACCGCCCTGTGTGACGTTTAAAGGTCCGCTGGAATGTGGTGCGTTTAAAGACAACACAACTTAATGTGGGAAATAAAAGCAGGGTCACTATAAACTGCTCTATCATACTGTGGAGTTTAGGAAATAAACTTTAATATTTATAATATCAGTCAGAATCAGAATCTGTTTTCCTTTATTGATCCACAAACGTGGACATTTTTTTTGACAGAATATAAAAAAAACCCAAAAACAATAGTAAAAGTTAACGATATAATTAAAAGGTAAGAACTAGAATAAACTCGTATACACATATAAACATGGTGCTGTACAAAATTATCATGTACTCATAAACAGTGTATTAATTCATGATATTTATGAGGTAATAATAATAAAAATAATAATAATAGTGAATAAACAAGCTGTTCTCTGAGCAAAATAAAGTCACAGAACACTGATTGAAGCAAAAACAAAGTAAAACTGTATTAAATGTTGTTTCATTTTGTTTATTCAGTCAGTCAGAGTTTGAATGAAGATATTTAAAGTTGAAGAAGTGACATCTCGCAGATTATAAATAAGAAAAATGAGCCTTGAATGTTTTTCTACGTCACATCTGATCAGTTAGTTTGATTTATAATATGGATTAAGGACACCGGAAGCACTTCCAGGTGTTTTCTGACATTATAAAACCAAATTAAAAAGAATTTTGTCACAACCTGACAGTCTGTGCTCAAGTAAAACTGAATGAAATGTTGTTTATTCAGTTTATTCAGTCATTAAGACAAGAGAGTTTGTTTATTTACTTTAGTTTTATAGTGATTACTTCCCCAAAAACTCCACCGTGCAACTTTAAAGTCTGTTTGTTTATTCAGTTTATTCACGAAGAGAGTTTGAATATTAAGTTTGTTTGGGCAGAAAAAATAAATGAGTCAGTGAAGATCTTTCTCTTCTCATTAACATTTCCTCCTCAAAACTACAGCGTGCTCCTTAAATACTGATTTTAAACACTCAAACTCTGTCTGAAGTTTCATCTCGCAGATTATAAATAAGAAAAATGAGCCTTAAATGACTTTATATGTCACATCTGATCAGTTAGTTTGATATATAATATGGATTAAGGACACGTGAAGCACTTTCAGGTGTTTTTCTGATGTTTTAAAACCAGCTTTTACAGAGCGCTCCTTTAATACTAATGTCTCAACGTCAGAGCTCATGTAAACTACTTTATATACAGCGACCCGGTCCACAGAAGTCCAGTGGTTCTGAGCCCCTCAAAGGGTCATCACACAAATCCTAGACGTTCCGTCAGATGAGAGGAAAGAAGAAAAACAAAGTTCTGATGCAAACATTTGTCTTTTTATGCAAAAAATGATCTTCTAAAATGAAAATACGCAGGTAAACTACAAACATCTCACAGTTGTACTTAAGTAAAGAACTTAATTTTGTTCAGTTGCCTCAAAAAAGACTCTTGGTTGTTTCTGTGAGCCTGATTACTTCTACCTGGGCGCTGTGACCTCGGGCCGACAGGACAGAGTTCACTGTGATAATGGTTCTGTTGTTTTTCTGCCTTCGGGCCAAACTGCTGGATTTCTGTTTTATCAGCTGGATTATTGCTCTCACCTGAAGTCTCAGGTGGAGACTCGTCTCGATCGCAACAACGGTTCACTGTGAAAACGTCTTGCACAGTTTTTTCTGGTTGAACTGTCGGCTGTGACAAAGCGCTCCGTTGTCTTCATCTCTGACGGCTAATTAATAATGTTGAGCATTATGTTGAACTAACAGCCTTCATTTAAAGTCGTGTTTGTCCGTTTTCCACCATCACATGAGGGAAATTATCCGTCTGTATCGCTGCTCCACCTGCTCGAACTCTAACTGTGTCTCGGCAGGTAGTTTTTTTTAAAGCTACCTGCTGCTGGAAACCAGGTTGAGCCTGAACTTTTCCGGCAAATGAGGCTAAAGTGGCTAAAAAGTAGAGCTGCAGAGCTGGGTGATGATTCTCTGTGGGTTCCTTCACATTACACAGAGTTGTTTAATTTAGTGTTAATATGAGAAATATTGATTAATGGAGCTCCAAGAAGAAGAAGAAGGGGCTAATCTGGTCTCGCTGGTGTTTCACAGCCCGAGGGGAAGCTAAATTGAAAAATGTGACGTCGACGGTTAAAACCGAAATGCATCTCGGGCCGTGAATGTGGATGTGGGTGAGATGGACCGGGCCTCAAAACCACACAGTTCCTCATGCCAACAGGAAAGTAACTGAGTGCATTTACTCTCTGGGGTACAGAACATAAGATGGTGCACGTTCAGGTGACTTTTCTGGTTTACTTCATGGTCACGCAGCTCATTAAAATGGATTTCCCGCTCGTCTTTCGGTAGGAGCTGCCGGTCGCCGCATCTACCGGATGTTGCCGTAGAATCGACCGCCTGACTGCCAGCATGGTTGAACCGTGAAAAGACAGCAGCCGTGTGGTTCAATAAACGAGGTGTCTCGATGAAATGTTTGTCGTCTCAGAGAGGAAAATATAAGCACCTTATTAACATAACGAGCATCTGAAATTGAAATGTACCACAGCGAAAAGAGAGACGCCTGAGATATGAATAAAACCTCAGTTGTCAGATGGCGTCTTATTTAAGTCAGTGTGTCACACGCCGCCGTCTTCCTCCTCGCAGCCCACCTGCTGTTACTACCATGCTGAGCGAATAGGCTCAGTCGTTACTGCGCTTCAACTGCGCTGTCTGCAGGGTGAAATGAGACAATAGTAAAGATTTTCAACCAGGGAGCCTAAATCATTTACACAGCATGGAGCGAGTGTGCTGAAATGAGGCTGCTGATAACTGTCCTGCAGGAGCAGCAGGTGGCGCGGTGACTGGGAAGAACACGGGAAGAAAAGCAGAGACAGATAAGCTCATTACAGTGACAAACAGTGTGTTTATGCGAGAATAGAACTGTTTAAAATAATGTCTGAAATGTTCCCCGGGCGCTGATCAAAAGGAAGATATCAGACGTCTTCAGCTGAGGCTGCTGGGACGCTGACAAAATACCACAAGTGTTACAAATAAATGATCGTGTGGAAGAAAATGAAGGTTTATTTTGAAAACTAAGCTCATGGAAAGTCAGGTGGAGTTACAAAGTCCACAAAACATTTCTGGAGCATCGCAGCAAAACAGCCAAAGGAACAAGAAAAACATGAAATAAAATGCAGCTCGTCTGGTGTGATCCAAGTCTACAGGAGCCCGGAGGAGACAAACTGATTTGAAAAGATGTTATTTAAATCTTCACTGTAGCTGCGAAAGCTAACAGCGTCTGAAGGTGTACGAGCGACGAGCGTGACCGCGTAGATCTACGCTCTGAACTCACAACACAAAAATATACAGTCAGTAATGAACTACTTCCTGTTTGGCAAAAGGAACTTAAAGGGTCACTACGTAGTTTTAGAGAAGAAATCCAACCAACATTAATGAGGTAATAATACAAACTCAGCTGTTCTCAGAGGAAAATAAGAACAGAACACTGTTTGAAGCTAGAAAGGTGGCAGGGTCTGCCACATGTAAACAAAGTAAAACTGGATACATTTTGTCGTTCTTTAAGGTCAGTTTGTTTATTCAGTTTATTCAGTCATGAAAACAAAGAGAGTTTGTTTATTTAGTTTAAGTTAGTCTTTCTTTTCTCATTGACGTTTCTTCGCCAAAACTACAGAATGCTCCTTTAATACTGATGCAACCAGGGCAACTATTGAAGTTTATGGGAGAAACTCTAAAAACGCTGTATATCACATTTTACCATTTGCCTTCGTTTTAAAGTAATATGTTACATTATTACTTTCTTCTTCTGTTCATTCGTTCTCTGGAGACGTTGGCGTGTTTCTCCATCATCTCCCATAGACTTCAATGCACCTGACACCACATTCTGGAACCAGAGCGAGATTCAGCGGCGACCCTTCCTTCTTTTTCTCCCCCTGGTGTTGTGGTTTGCTCAGCTAAATCCTGTAGCATTAGTCAGTGAACGCACCACGAAACATTCCCCCAAATCCTGCATTTGAACCTCACCAACATGTTCGTTCTTTTGTTCGCGCCACGTGCATCGAACTGCAGATATCCACCTTTAAAAACCCCCTCAGCAGTTCAACTCAGGCTTCAGGCGACGTGCACGCGGAACCAGAATCGATCGCACCTCGCTGATTAAAGTCCACGCGGCATTTCCTGCAACATACAGTGTCGTATGTTAAATACTATTCAGGTATTCAGGCGTTAAGAAACGCTCTGAGACTCCCATTAACATGATTTCTATGGATGGACTCTCCCTGCTCGGCTAAGACGGCTATAGCGCGGGTGATAATGACACTCTGGCTCACTCCTGGGGATAATCAGACACACACACACACACACACACACACACGCTTGCACAACACAAACCATACTACCCTTTCACGCTGGGCTCATTTGCATTCTCATCAGTATGCATGAAATTTCTCGCTGAACTTTAATACCCTAACTGCTGCATAATACACTTTAATGAGCATAAAAGTGAGCATGACAATTAAAACTCGCATTAATCACTAAACGCTGAGGGGTGGGGATGTGGGGGAGGGAGGGAGGGAGGGAGGATACTGAGGACTGGGGGATAAAGAGCACTCCAGAGAGAGGATGAGGGAGGGAGGTGGAGAGAAAAGAAATTGAAGTGAAAAATGAAGGAAGGATAAGAGCATGAAAAGGAGGAGGGGAGAATGAGAGAGAGAAGGAGGGGAAGGAGGTGAGAGCTCTTATATTTGAGTGTTGACGAGCCGGCAGCGGATGAACGATGTGTTTTTATCCGTGAACAAACGAAGGCCTCCTCTTCCTGCTGCTTCCACCTTCATCCTTCACATGGTTTCCTCACTTCCCTCCCTTTGTTCCTCGTCCTCCTCAGCGACTGACGGCTGAGTATCCTCTGTCCAGAGAGGATTATGTTCCCTGATAATGAAAACAGACCAGGTTTTTTTTCTGCACCTTTACCTCCTCCCACCCCTCGCTGCTCCGGCTCCTTCTCTGACAAGACGATATTTTTTGGGGGGGGTGGGTGGGTATTTGAATATTCAGACACAGACGCTCACATGATCTCGTTTGGATGTTTCACACATCTGAACACGAACAGGCTCAGCTGTGAATCATATTCTGCTCGCTGGAGTCCAGATTTTTGCAGCCGATATGAGAAGTTTGTGTGCTGAAGACGAACTGTTGATTTGTCTTGTTTTGTGTGATGTTCTCGAGGAAGTAATTCTGTCATTCTGTCATTTTAAGAGTATTGTTTCAGGTCTTTACCGAGAGGAACCAGCTGATCTCAGCGGCGGTAGTTTCTCTTCTTCATGTTGTTTTTGCCTGTTTGAACAACTGTAACTTTATTCAATGATTTTGGTGAAACCGTCCCAACTGTCTATGGTTTACAGAGTTTTCTGATATACAGATATTATTATTCGTTGCTCAGATAAGTTACGTTAAAAGCTAACTGCTGCTAAATGAAGTTGCCGTTAGCTAGTGAGTGCAGCCGTTCAGTTCTATATGTATTTTTGGCTCTTTTCATGGCTTTATTGAAAGAACAGCTCATAGAGAAGACAGTACATGTGTTTGCGATGCTGCTGCAGCGAGGACGAGGCCTCTGCATGTGGAAAACACGCTCCATCAGCTCCACTACAGTGTTTTTTTTTAGAAAACTTTTAAAAAGCATCCAGCTGTCAGGCCAGTGAGATGCTTTATAAACCATCCTAGAGTCAAAACAGGGGTTGGTTAATAAGGCAGAAGTTAATACAAAATGTCAGACACATCTTTCAGCCCGGTCACCAGGGTCACATTTTAGCAGTTTTACTTTCTTTATTTCCACAGAACGTGTCTTATCACGTTTTATTAACTGGCTTTCATGTCAGATAGTTCTGACGAGAGACTGCGATGTTTCAACGTTTGTTTAAACGTGTGGCATCCAAAAACAGACCATTTCCATGGCAGGTCGGGCAGGTAGATACCTATTCTAACCTTTTTTTTTAAGCTTAAACCCAACAGGAGCTAACAGTCTAAACTAGCTCCGTCTTCATAAACATGCTTTGTTGGACATGTGAACGACACGAGGTAGAGTTGTAACAGTGATCTGCTTGTAGGGTGAAGATTTATGTGGCTGTCTTGCGGAGAGAATCTGTGAATTAGCTTTAAAATACAACCTGAAATGATCTGTAAGACTTCCCTGCTTGGATTGTATCATACATATAAAAGTAATGTGGACATTAATATCATATATCGTTATAAGTTTCATTACATTTAAAGACGCGGTGGGGGTGACGGGATGTGAGCAGGAGGAGACGGATTATATGGAGAGCTGAAGAAAATGTAAAACGCTGCTTACAAATTGATGCATTAGTATTTCATCGTTATATACATTGATATATCAGTCTCAGGGTGTGTTTAAATACTTCAGGTATATTTTACAGGTGATACTTCTGTACTTTTACTTTAATAAAGGATCTAAATTCTTCTTCCATCACTGCAGAAAAACCCACAGACACAGATATTCACTCGCAGCCGCATGCTGACCTGAAATACTGTATAATTTATTGAGTCCTTAAAGATGTTAATTACTGCAATTAAATATCAAGATGTCTTTATGCACACACACACACACACACACACACACACACTGAGCCCACCATCTAATCACCATTTTCGCTGCAGAGTTGACACATTTCTTACAGTGTTTGACCTCCTTTGTCCTCACTTCAGTTGAACCAAGAAGTGTGTGTGTGCGCGCGCGCGTGTGTGTGTGTGTGTGTGTGTGTGCGCATGTGTGTGTGTCAGGAGGAGGCGTAATAATAAAAACTCCATCTGCATTTCCATAAATCAGAGAGGCAGGTTTGTTGTCACCCAGTTGAGGGACCTGAGAGCAAGGCCCCGGGGCCTGCAGGGATTATAAACCAGTCTGAGTGTGTGTGTGTGTGTGTGTGTGTGTGTGTGTGTGTGTGTGTGTGTGTGTGAGACAGTCCCCACAACTCATCGTCAGCGCTGCATACACTTAATGTTTAAAACATATTGTATTTTCTCATATTTTGCCCTCAGCCTGTGTCTCTGTTCCAGTTCCTGTCCTGCCGCCCAACGTCTCCAGATTATATCCCAAAGATTTAATATACGTGTATATAACTCTGAAGTATTTCACAGTTATCAGATACAAAAAGAAATAAAGAAGAAGAAATAGAAGGACATAAATAAACAGAGATAAAAACGAGGACAACACAGCTGAACACACACGTTTAATTATCACTGTAAATCAACAATGAACAGCAACATACAAGCAAACTATAAACAAATACAAATAAGTATACATATGCACACATTAGTATGATTTATTAAGTGTCAAAGTAATTTCTTAAGATTTAAAGGAGCAGTTCCCCCCCAAAAAGTAAAATCCAGTCATCATCTCCTCCCTCCATGTTGATGTAAAGTCAGGTGAGGTCTCGCTGTTTCTAGAGCTTCACAGTAAAACAGTGTCGCAGCGTTCTTCTAAACACCTGAAGTAGATGGAGACTTATTTTAAAATGCATGAACAACTGGAAAAAAATATAAAATGGCTCCAAGCAGCTCGTCAGGCATCCAGAAGCCCTGAGATCCCAAATTGATCTGAACAGACGTTATCAACACCCTTAAAATAATCTGAAATCTTCAGTGCAGCTGCGAAGCTAAAAGCGTTAGCATGCAGCCTGTCTGGAATGGGTGCACGAGCTTGATGTAAATACATTTTTTTTTCTAAATGTACCCTGTAGAGGGTTTTTGTCGTCTTAAATTAAGGTACAACATTGCCAGCAGAGTTTCCAGACTGGCTCATTTAAGTCCAAATGAATACCCAATACCAAAACAAAGGTAAAATTAAAAAAGGATTCACATGGACATGTATTTACCAGCTAACATCTTAAACACTGTGTTTAAATGTAGTTCATTAATAAACACTCAATCGATAACTTTCAGTACAAGATTAAAGAAATCTGAGCGTCACAGTCGATCAACACAAGCTCTTTATGACATCCTTAATAATTCATGCTGTAATGCTAATATAAGACTATAAATATAGTAATAATATCAGCTATGTACCAGACATGATTTTTAAAATGAGCTGTCCAGATGAATAATTTACTGCATGAAGCTGGTTAATAAATGTTTTAATAATCTTTCAGCTTTCAACGCAGTGAGTGTTTGCATTCCCGTCACAGGACGGCTTGAGTTTCATTTTACTCATATTTGTGCTCTTTTAAATAAAAAGCATTTTAACACCGCTTCACTGGAGAGGTGAATAATCTACGTTTGCTTGTGCACCTGCTTGTGCCAATAAGCTTGATGTTTCTTTGGTTGTTTTTTTAGTTTAAAATCAAGTATCCAGCTACTATAGTTGTTTAGCAAAATGCTGCTACGCTGTTTTACAGTGAAGGTCCAGAAATGTTTTGTGGACTACGAGACTTCAGCTGATTTTTGGAGGAGATGATGACTGGATTTTCATTTTTGGGTGAACTGTTCCTTTAAGGTTAAGCAACCACAGCGTATTACAGCACAAAAATGCTAATTCACCTCCAGGCTTTCCGACTCATTCCTGCAGCAAATCTGAGCAGTAAATCTCCAGTTCAGTGCTGCAACAGATGATTATTGTCACTAACTAATTCACCTGCTGTTTTATTTGTTGATTGATCGATTGACTGATTGGTCAGAAAATTAAGATGAAACCCAGAAAGCAAAAAACCTTACATTTGAAAAGCTAGACCATCAAATGTTTGGCTAATTGATGAATCAATAAATTGCAAGAACTGTGATGTATTTCTTAAATATTCATGTTAAAGATCCATCTTTAGATCTTCCCTGTCTTATTTCCTTATTCTTTATTTAAGTATCAGGTTAAAAACAAGGACAGACGATGAGATCAAACGAGGGAAATAAAGAAAAAAACTGACCCAGAACCTGCAGGCATGTCACGCAGCAATTTAAATTAATTTGAGACTCAAATACGTCTCCAAGCCCATCATTCAGCGCTCAACACCATCGATGTTCTTTTCAATTACATGACAGATTTTCAGACAGTTATTAAAGCGGCTCCTCCTGAAAGTTATTAAGAAAGTTTCGAGGAGAGAGAAGTTTTTTTTTTTTTATCTGAATCATCTCGTCTCAGTGTGAAGAAATCCCCCCGAAGATGTCGTCACCCGGCTCCTCAGAGTACCGCCGGAGACAGCGTGGGCGTTTTTAAGAGTGTGTGCGTCCCACCTGATCTGATCCAGTGGGTTTGCTGTGGTGAAATTGATCCCTGTGGTAGCTACACTGACAGGCCCGAGGAGCCAGTGTTCAAACGAATTAGGAAGAAGAGAAGAAGACAGCCAGCGCTTTCTGTTTGTTCTGCCTCTAAATAATACAGCACGATGACAGCCAGCAAACAAAAGCAGTTGTGTAGCGCAGAGCGATAGCGGGGATAGGATGTAACACAGAGGAACGCTTAAATTACAGATGAGAATGGAAACGTCTTTTCTTTAATGTTTCGTTGTCTGTTAAACATTGATGGGAGACAAACCGGCAGAGAACGGAGGCAGTGAAGATGATTACTGTCCTTTTACAGTGAAGTATATTAATACTGTAATTACTTTACAGCAGTATAGATGAAAATCACAGTAATATATTGTGTTTCTAAAGTAAGTCAGGCACAATTTTACTGTGAAAATACAGTATGTTGATGTACATTTACATTAACAGTCTGTTATTAGCACATTGAGTTACTGTAAACACTTTTACAATAAAATAACAGTAATATTACAGCGATGTACCATGTTTTCACTTAAACCCAACATATTGCTTGTAAGCATGTTAGCCTGTTAGCCAATTAGCATGTAGGCCTATTTGTCTGTTGTTAGCCTGTGAGCTTGTTAGCCTGTTGTTAGCACGTGTTCCTTATTGGATCACTTTGTCTCTTGCTAGCTGTTAGCCCATTAGGATGTGGACCCAGTTGGACCACTTCTAGGCCTGATTGTCTGTTGTTAGCCTGTTGTTAGAATGCTAATCCGTAAGCATGTTAGCCCATTGGCATATGTGCCTTGTAGGCCTCTTCTAGATCAGTGACATGTGAGCTTGTTGTTAGCCTGTTATCATATTAGCCTGTTGTTAGCATGTATACCTTGTTAACCCACTTGCAGATCTGTAAGCCTGTTAGCCTGTGTGCATTGTTGGACCACTTCTAATCCTGTTGTTAGCCTATTAGCATGTAAGCCTGTTAGCATTCTGTTAGCCTTTTAGCATGTGTACCATGCTGTAAAACTACAATATTCTGTCGCTAACGTACTGTATGGTGCTGTACCCTAATTACAGTATTTTCTTCATTTTTTTTATGGTCGCTTCTGAATGCCTATCGAAATCTAAATAACAACCCATCATGCATTGCAAAAGCATAACCACAGTAGTTTATTGTGAGAATTTACTTGGTGTTTGCTAACAGTGCAGTAACAAACTGGAGCTCTGGACTCAACTCCCAGCTGTAGTTAATCTTTTAAATTTAATTTTTCTTTTTTATTTGTCAGCATAAAATATCTTCAAACTTTTATTTCTTACACTTAATTGCAATGCTTCAGGGTGAACAAAACAAAACAAATGATAGCCAAGTGATTGTATCCAAATTCCCTGAATGTGATTAAACATAAATGTGTAAAGTGTCGGTGGGGAGATTTAGCTCTAAATAATTGACAGTGCTGGATTAGTCTGCTGTAGGAATTATTCCGCCTTAAAATGCTCATTTCACTCTGCATGTGTTTTTTAACATTCATGCATCTGAAAAATAATTGAAGGGCCTGCGCGCTGCTGAATATTTCATCCCCTCTACGCCTCTTTTTTTCCCAAATTTTCACAGGCTGAACGATGGCTTTTGCACCCAAAAAAAGAAGGGTATGAATTTTTCAGGCATTTTAAATAATTAAGCCCAGAGTGTTTGGGGCGGCGAAGCCCTGATAAACTAATCTGAGACGGAGGGAGGAGGGAAAAAGGTCTGAGAGGGACATTAGAAATTTATTATTTTATCAGCAGTTATTTATTATTAACATAGAGAGATCCCATTAGCATTCATAGACAAAGGGACTCCTGGGAGGTTGCCCTGTGGAGCTCAAGGTGATACATTAAAACGGAGAAGTTAAAGGAGGGGAAAGTATCCGCTTCAGCCCTCATCTGCATATCAGCCGACGTCTTTCAGTCTGTGAGGTCAGCGGGATTTCTTCATTTTCTCGAGGTGGATTCTGGCAGATTCAGGACATGAAAATGAATCGTTCTGACTTCACAAAGTCTCGTACTAAATACTTCATGGTAGGATCTTGAAAGAAATGCAGCATCAGGGCTAAAGAGGGTTTTTTGGGAGCTTTAACATACGGCAGCGTATTTCTGCCGCACCAGAAGAAAAAGAAACTTGTCAGTGTCACATCATCATGTTAGTTATCTTCTGTTTGTATAAAATGAGTCGTCACTAGTCAGTATGTTGAATCATTACGTAATGAGTCATTAATGTTGAATCTCTCAGTCTGTTCTGCAGTAACTCATCATTTATAGCATACAGTCCTGAAATCGCACTTATTAAGGAATTATTCATTAATTATTCATTAACTATCAAGTCGTTCCTGATTCCTTCCTCAGTAACTACTCACATTTTTGTGCATCTTTCTGTAAAGTGATACCAACCAATAAGGGATTCACTATTTTCCATTCAGAATTGTCAGTGATGGAGGTGGTGGTGGTGGTAGGCAGGTGGGTGGTGTTTTTGGTGGGTGGGGAGGGAGGAACCTGGACTCCTCAAAGGCTTGGAGGTCTGTCAAAATGTACAAAGGCCGAGGACAGTCGAGCGTGACCGGACAGAGAGAAAGATCCAATATCTGTCTGCTTGATGTAAGAGAGCACCTACACTGATGCGTGGAGGAGTCGCTCCCTCCTCTCTCAAATCAAGAGAGGAGGAGAACAGCTGAGAAAGACATCCGACCCCCACCACCACCTCCAACCCCCGATCTGAGCCGACAACAGCCTGCACACACACACACAGCACATGGCCTTTATGAAAATATCCTAAATTCAATCAGGATCTGCAAATTTCATGAGCTGGCCATCCTCCTCCTGAATATCTTATCGGAGTGTCAAATCAATCTGGGCTGTAACGTCTGACACTCTGAGCCTTTATTCAAGACCGACTTCTCTCTGACGAATCTGTTCTTATCTCACAGCCGCTCTGACCTCCCCGTGTCCAGCCCCCAAAATCTCATTATACTTGAAATTTGAGGGGAAAATGTAACACCACAGGATTGCCTATTATCATCTGGTACCTGGAGGGAAATTGAAAGAAAAAAAAAAGAAGGAATAGTTTGCAGCCGTGCCAGCAGCTCTGTGAAGCTGTACTTACAGTATACTGCATTCACATGCTCCTCAGATCTTCCCCCCATTTCCTGAGTTGGGAAGTCGTTCTTCCAACCACGGTGTGTTCAGAAGCCTTCAAGTCGTGATGTGGAAAAAACGTGAACCCTACAAGGAAGACATGTTGTATCAGGAAGTGGTTCCACCCAATCGGCAGAATAAATGTTAGCAGTATAAGCATGAAACCAGTGAATGTTTTTAACAAGATGTCAGGAGATTTTCAAGCCATGTTTGTGGCAATAAAACATGATGTTTTTGGGGATATTTCAGGACATATTCCATTGGTGTCATTAGCAGCAAAAGTGCGTGTTTTCAACGAGATATTGTCACAATTTTCATCCAGAAAACTGGATGTTTTTAACAAGGAGTTGGGGGAAATTCCAGCTGTTTGTGTCAACAAAACCAGATATTTTTAATTAGATGTTCGCACACTGGATATTTTCAGCGGGACATAGGGACAGTTTAGTGCCATGTTAGCTGGCAACAAAACGGGAAATTCCTAAGGAAGACATCAGAAAGTTTTTTCGATGAGACAACCGGACATTTTTGACAAGGTACCAGCACAATTTGCCATAAACTGGACATTTTAAAGAAGGCGTCTGGAGAAGTTGCAGGTGTCTTAGAGGAAATTAAACTAGATATTTTCAATGAGACATCACAGCAATTTTGTAGATTTGCATTGAAATAATCAGGTATTTTAAGCCAAAACCTGATCTTTTCCAAACCCTAACAAAGTGTTTTTTGTGCTTCAACCAAACTTATTTATTCTGTTTGGGTTGAACACTGAGCCATGATGCTAGCACAGCAAAAAAAACAACAAAAAAACATGTGCATTTGAGCTGAAGATGTTTTTAAGTTTTAATATCTCTCTGCCAACAGAGAGGAGGCCAGTGTGAAGAGGAAAAGGGAGATCAAATGAGGAAATCGCGTTTAGATTTAGGTTAGAGAAGAAACATCCGTGGACTCACTTCTCTCGACCTGCCGGAGCAAAGGATGCTGGGTAATGTCAGTGGATATTTGCCTGGAGTGGTGGAGCTCCTCTGTGACCAAATACTCATCTCTTCTCTCACCCAAAAGAACCCATTAATATTTCAAATTAATGCAAATAACCTTAAATGGTGAATAATTGCCCCCGTATCAAAATTCAATTACTGTTAAACAGAGACGAATGGCTGATTGAAAATTATGAATAATTTCTGTGACAGGCGGAGAAGCACTGAGAGGTAAAAAACGTGAAGAACAAAAGGAGGATTTCACAAAGCTCATTGTACAGGTGGATATTTCATTACATACCTGTAACTCTGACCGTCATGTATATCAGTTCTTCACTGTGCAGCACAAGGTGGAGTTTATAAGACAGCAGGTCATGAAATGGTTCAAATGTAACATCTTCAAGCACAAAATAAATTTCATGTTTTAATGTGTGAGTGCAGGTTTGTACAGAAACACAGCAGAACCTGAAAACAACAGCTGTTTTGTTCTTAGCTCTTCTATTATTTCACACAGACTGGAAACATGTTCGCGTTCGTGTAGAAACTCCACTGACTTTTCTGCTGTAACTTGTCATTCTGAAGGAATGTGACTCTGAAGAGGTACTGTTTCCCCCGGTCACTATCCCAGGTAACAATGGGACAACTGGAAGAAATGTGGAAACTCTTCTTCATCATTATTGACTTTTTCTTTATTTCCTTTTTCTAATTCTTCTTCTTCTTCTTCATTGTTAACTTCTTCATTTCCTTCTTTTTCTCTGTCACCTTCTTCTTCTACTACTTCGCTTTCTTCTTCATTTACAATACTGCAATTGTACAAAGCGTGTCATATCATGTTTATATCACAGGTTTATTAGCTGATCTCCACATCAGGAATTGGAGTGAAGTTGAGTGTCTACGTTTCAACATTTGTAAGTGTGACGGGACATTTCCTCTTGGCTTGACTGAAAACACCTGTATTGGTCGCTACAAACAAAGATATTTTCTGATCCTCATCAGGTGGTTTTTGTGCATAAACGTATCCAGAGCATCAGCTCAGCGAGAGAAATAGAAGAGAGAGAAAAAGCAGTCGTAACTCCACCAGGTAGAGCTCTGGTGTTGTGTCAAATACTGCTTCCCTGTTTATATGTGTTTCCTCTGACCACCGGGACTTCAGATGGCAATTGTTCTTTAAATTCTGGTGAATTCTTCTG
>CAEMYA010000038.1:141476-158864 GCA_903131615.1 Diplodus sargus
TATATATATATATATATTACTGGTGAAGCTGCACAAGGTGGAGCTAGTTTAGTGCAGTGGTTCCTAAATCAAGGGTCTGGGCCGTCGCAAGGGTCACAAGATAAAACTGAGAGGTCCTGAAGTGACTACAGAGCAAAAATAACAAATTTGTCGTCATCTTTTGTCTTTTGTCGTCTTTGATTTCTTATCATACATCATTGTTGACCTCTCTGAAAAGTTCAGGGAGGAAATGTTTCTTTAGTGGAACTGCTTAAAACTGAAGCTGTATCCAAAATGACTCTCTGTTTAATCCATAAAGAGCTAAAACTTACTGTCTGATTGTGGAAACATCTGAAACGTGACCAAAAGAGCCAAGATACACAGTACATGTAACCATAAGTAACTAAAGCTGTCAAATAAAACAGTCTACAGTAGTTTTATATTTTGTTATTGCAGCTGGTAAAGCAGTATTACAGGTCTGTTTGTTTGACTGCTTTCTAGCATATTGGGATCTTCACCAGGGCGATTTCCCATGAAGCAGGTTAAGGAAAATTCTCATTTATTTTTTATAAATCTGGCTTAATTAATTGAAACTTCCATTCAATCACCATGGTTTTCACGCACAGTTAAAGGAGCACTCTGTACTTTTGAGGAAGAAATGTTAATGAGAACAGAAACATCTTCATTGGTCAATTTTTTTTCTACCTAAACAAACTAAATAAACAAACAGGAAGAGGAAGAAGGAAAACTTCTATGAGCTTCTACTTTCTTAATAATAACACCAGATGCTGTAGATACTGATGGACTTCACTTTATAGTTCACTTCTGGTTTTACAAATCAATTCATTTACAATCAATGACAGTCACCTTGACATAAATATTGCTTAAAAGCTCCTAAAGTCTCATTACTTCTCTTTAGAATCCTATTAAATTGAGGCTTATGCTTTGCTGATGTTTCTCTAACTCTTCCTCTGATTCTGTTCACTTTTCATTTCCTGGTTAAAAACAGCTGACAGTACTTGTCAGACTATTTATGAGCACATGATGGAGCCAAAGTACCGTTCTGGTGTTGAGTTGCAGACCGGTGAAACTTTCTTCTATGAAACTGGTGGAGGAAGTGATGAGATACTCTACTAGTGTAAAATACAACTATATAAACATGGGCATGTTGCGGCAGCACCTCTGTACCAGCCTGTTTACTTCGGAATCTACAGGTCTTCTTACATCCCAGCAGCTGTTTAAACTCACTGCTACAGCTGATTTTATCATTTACATTCAATATACCAAAGAAGACAACGTTTCATGAACAGTAAACATATAAAACTCTACAAATACATTAAACAGTCACCAATGAATAATACTTCTTTGAACCCTGTGGATAAAGTCACCAGATTCCCTTTAAAAATCGCTCAGTTTGATGAGTTATTAATGTCAGGAGAGACTTGACAAACTTTGATAAATGCTGTCTACATCACATTCTTAACTATTTGGACATTCCAGTTAATTCAGCAAATGTTTTTACCTGAGGATATATCATCGTATCGGTTTCTACCAGCTGAATAACAAAAAGTCAAAGAAGTTTTTGCTTTGGTTTTAACGCACAGTTAAAGGAGGAATCTGTAGTTTTGGTGAAGAAATGTTGATGAGAAGAGAAAGATCTCCATCTGTTTCTGAATAAACAAACTGACCTTAAAGGACAACACAATTTATACTGTTTTACTTTGTTTATATGTTCGGGACCCTGTCACCATTCTAGCGTCATAAAGCGTTCTTGGACCTTGTGTACCTCTGAGAACAGCTTGTTTATTCACTGATGGAAAAAATACATTGTTGGGGCCCACAGATGGAGGCATTCCCTGTGGATTTTAAAATGGACTCTGAACTGAACTCAGTTTCCCAGAATTCTCTAGTCTTAACATCTAGGTGCCATTTCAGCTTTGCGCTACTATTTGTCAGGGTGACCATGGGGCTACCTGCACCCAAGTTCTCTTCTCCTGGATTATTCTGGGCGTAACAGCTGCTGAGAGCTGCCAGCTGCATCTCCAGCAAGCCAGAATAACTTCGCCTCACAGCAGCGACACCAGGTCCTGCTAGTATTACAGGTTAGTTAGCACTAGCAGCTGCAACGCAAAGCTTGCCAGCTAACTATACAATCCAAAGAACACCAAGCACCGAGCTGCTATCCTTGCAAAGGAAAGGAGCTGTTTCCTTCACCCATCAGACCTTGCTCAGCAAGAACAGCACTGTTCAACATTGGGATTACAACCTTCTCCTGATTGGATTATCAGCCAAGGAACCACAAGCACCTCTCCTTCAAAGACAGCATGGGATGCTGGTGACCAACTTCATCAGCAACATCACCAGCAAGACTATGCTGGTAGGCCATCACAATTAATCGGACCTTGCTGGCGGACCAGCTTCATCATGCTGGTCCACCAGCTAAACAAGCACCAAACCAGCTCTAACCAGCATATGCCAGCATAGACCAGCATGGAAATCATGCTGGTCTATGCCTTTTTTTTCAGCAGGGTTGCCTGTTTGTCTGTAATAGTGTCATCTATTCCACACTCCACCATTGCTTCTGTTCTCTGTTATGCTGTCTCCCGCTTGTCCCCCCTAACTGTCATTGCCCGTTTTTTTTTTATTATTATCTTTTTTTGTCAACAACTTATTTCATATTGCAGAGTATGAGGAGGATTGAATTTGGCTGCGAAAATCTAATACAGGGCACAGAGTCAGTGAGGTTGTCACAGAACACCAAGTTTATTGAATACAAGCTTCAAACCTGCAAGATTTTGGGCTCATTTGAGGGCACCCGAAACCAACTGCACTATAAATGCAACACTTTGTTGCTCCAGTTTCTCTCACAAGTTTGAAGGTAGTTATGTTTAGGAGAGGTCATAGGCTTGAGAAAAGAGGTAGGTTTTTAGAGGGATTTGAATGTGGAAAGTGAGGGAGAGTCGCGGATTGGTTGGGGGAGAGAGTACCATAGTCGGGGTGCTGTTCTGGAGAAGGCTCTGTCTCCGAAGGTTTTGAGTCTGGTTGGTGGTATGGTCAGAGTAAGAGTGGAGAAGGATAGGAGGGGTCGGGAGGGGCGATGGGGGATAAGGAGGTCAGTCAGGTAGGGTGGGGCCAGGTGATGGAGAGCCTTGAAGGTCAGGAGGAGTATTTTGAAATTGAATCAGTGAGCACATGGTGTGAGAACCACCATTGTTTCTGTGTTCTTCAAGACACACACACACACACACACACACACACACACACACACACACACACACACACACACAGTCATAAACACACAGGCATGTATAAAGTACATATTTGTTAGATTGTGTGTTTTCTTCTTTGTGTTAAGTAAAATATGTTTGAACTTTCATGCTGTCTATTTAATATTGTACAAGAGTTAAAGTTACCAACCTCTACTCTGTCAAGGACTCCAAAATCCTTTGACCATTACTAACCGTTATGGTAATATTGGTTGTAGTTATTGAGTTAATTATTAATCAGAGTCTCAAAATGAAAGTATAGTACCTTTTTCTGAGACTAATTTGGTGAATTGGCTATCTTTTCCCTTCTTCAAGGGTGGTACCCAAAGGTGATATAATATGAATTGGATCTTAGAAGTTATAATAATTGATGATTATCCATGATAATCATCAATTATTACGTATAGCCAAATTTCACCCAAAACTCTCCATTATTAATGCGGGACGATGACGTAGCACACATGGTGCCCCGTGTGAGACAGTGTAAAACAATATAAATCTGAGTTTGCTATATTACCTCACTAAAATTCTGGTAGTATTAAAATTCTGACTTCTCCAAAACTACATAGCTCTCATTTGGAAACAGTGACTGTTCCTGAAAGTGCGGATGTGTAGTGACCCTATGTAATATTCAACAGAAAACAACAAAGAACGCAAATTTCCCTCTGGATGAATAAAGTATCTATCTATCTATCTATCTATCTATCTATCTATCTATCTATCTATCTGTAACGCACAGGAGTATGTGTTGAAAAGTTTAAATGATTAAAAAGGTGATTGTGAGATTGTGAAGTTTAAAATCAGACAAGAGAGCAGTTGTTTGAAACCAAGAAACCACTGATGCATTAACAGGAAACACGCTGATATTTATTCACAGAATAAAATCAGGTTAAAAACACAGGTAAAAGTCCACAAGAAAAAAGGCTAAAGTGAAAGAAGTAAAACTAGCACCCGT
Organism: Diplodus sargus; assembly: GCA_903131615.1. Lineage (NCBI taxonomy): Eukaryota > Metazoa > Chordata > Actinopteri > Spariformes > Sparidae > Diplodus > Diplodus sargus. The sequence goes on from CAEMYA010000038.1 coordinate 145,677, forward strand.
ACAGCTGCCGGCGGGGTTGGCTCTGTCACCAGGGAAGAGCCACCAACACATCCTCAGTTTGGTCCGTAGTCTCCAGGCGTCCCGGCGTTCTGGCGCCCTCGGTGCCAGGGTCATGTTAACAGAAATGTTAATCAAATTGAATATTTGAGTAAAATGTTACATCACAGTTTTTAACCTTAATGTGTGACGTCATACAGACTCTCAACATTAAATTGATCTTAATATAAACAGCCTCTGTAGATTTTCAGCGATTGTTCGACGGGTAACATTTTCAAATCGACTAATTTGTCTTTTCTCTGACACATGCAAAGCTTTAGTACGAGTCACAGACGAGTTGCCTCACACCTGAAAATATGGAAAAATCAGTAAACAGAACAAAAGATGAAGAGACTCAAAATCTGAACTGTCCTTTGTTCAAAACAGCAAAACATGGAGATAGGAAGGAGCACCGCCTGAAGAAAGTCCAACATTACAGAACAACAAGAAGACGTCAAAGTACCGCCCACTATGTTTGATTGACAGGTGATCTGTGTGCAGTGAAGAAATGCCACAACAATCAGCTCTCAGCAACAATCATGGAAACACAACAAGTCTGAAGAAACTAAACACACAATTTAACCCACTGACTCTGAAATAACTTTGATGTCTATTTGAGTCTAGAAAACTCAGCAGAGTCTCCAGGCCAGTTAAACTGAAGTCCAGCATAGAGAGGCTGAGTGAATGTGGTCTGGACTCTGTGGAGGAGAGTCATGGTGTCAGAGACGCTGTAGAAGGACAGAATACCTGCACTGTGATCCAGGTACACTCCAACTCTGGAGGACCGAGGACCTGAGACGGGAGTTCTGACTTTGTTGTGATAAAAGTTATATCTGTATGTGTAACAAATTAACATCCAAGATTTGTCATTGTATCCAAATCTACATTCATCTGACCTCCCTGCTCTGCCGATATTCTTGTATGCGACTGCTACACAACCTTCTCTCCGTCTCCCTCTCCACTCCACCTCCCAGTAACAACGTCCAGTCAGACTCTCTCTACTCAGAACCTGAGGACACCCAGTGAATCTGTCTGGGTGATCAGGATAAGACTGATTGTCTTTCATGTATGTTGCTTTTCTGTTCCCCTCAGATAATAACAGATATGCATCTGCTGTGTTTGGATCCAGTGTGATTTTACATGAATATCTTAAGAAGTCAGCTCTGGTAATTTTTTCTGGTTGTGGCAGTAAAACATTCACCTCAGTTTCTGTCAGTGAGATGTTTGTCCATGTCTCTCTCAGGACGTCCTGTAGTTTGTCTCTGACCTCTGACACAGCTGCTGTCACATCCTCAAAGTACTTGAGAGGACGGATCTTGATGCTGGATGAGTGTGTAGACTCACTGAGTGCTGACAGTGAGGGGTAGTTGTGAAGAAACTGGTTGTGATCCTCTGTGTGTGAGAGCTTCTTCAGCGCAGCGTCTTTCCTCTTCAGCTCACTGATCTCCTGCTCCAGCTTCTCCTGAAGCTCTTTGATTCGACTCACTTCCGTTTCCTGCTGGGATCTGACCTGCTGCTTCACATCAGAGTGTCTTTTCTCCATGAGCCGGATCAGCTGGGTGAAGATCTTCTCACTGTGTTCCACTGCTTTATCAGCAGAGCCATTGATGGCCTCCACCTCCTGTTGAAGCAGCTTCACATCTTTCTCTCTGTCCTGGATTCTCTGCTGGATGTTGTGTCGAATCCCCTCCAGCTCTCTCTGCCTCTCAGTCCTCTCTGCTGCAGCTGACACTGTGTCGTGGCCTTTATGTTCGTCCACAGAGCAGAGATAACAGATACACTGCTGATCAGTACGGCAGAACATCTTCATCAGCTCATCATGACGAGAGCAGATGTTCTCCTGGAGCTTCTTGGACGGCTCCACCAGCTTGTGTTTCTTCAATGGAGCCACATCATAATGAGGCTGCAGGTGTTTCTTACAGTAAGAGGCCAAACAGAACAAACAGGACTTAACTGCTCTCAGTTTCCTCCCAGTGCAGAAATCACAGGCCACATCTTCAGGTCCAGCATAGCAGTGATCAGCAGGACCAGCTTGGAGTCCAGTCTTCTTCAGCTGCTCCACTAAAGCTGCTAACATGGTGTTTTTCAGCAGCTTCGGCCTCGGTATGAAGCTCTTCCTGCACTGAGGGCAGCTGTAGATCCTCTTCTCATCCTCTGTGTCCCAGTGATCGTTAATACAGTTCTTGCAGTAGCTGTGTCCACAGGGAGTAGCCACCGGATCCTTCAGTGGTTCCAAACAGATTGGACAAGAAATTATTTCTTGATGCAGCTGAACTGCTTCTTGTGCCATTTCACCTCTCAGTGACAACAACTGTCTGAGCTTCACTTCCTGCTAAGTGAAGTTAGAATGACAGCTCAAGAAAAGCAGACAGAAGAGGATGTGGTTAACTTGCTCCACATTTGAAAACATCAAAGTTTGTAGTTGTAAATTATTTCTTGACTACTCAGTTTTTGCTGATATTTCTCTAACTCTTCTTCTGATTTTGTAAAAGAATCTATTAAAGTAATAGGTAAAAGTACAGAGATATCATCAGCAAAATGTACTTGAATGTATCTAAAGTAAAGGCTGAAGCTCATTTATTGATCATCATACAATACTAATTGTGACGGAGCAGCTCTGTCACTACCTGTGGGCAGCGCACACACATACACACACACACACGCACACACACACACACACACACACACAATGCATATTGCTCTGTGTTACCGCTGGCTGCAAGGAGCACACCCACGTCTGACACACATCTCTACAACCCGTTTAACTCTACAGCATTAAAGACATCCTGCAACTCATTCCTTAACCGTTTAGTAGCGTGATCAAGTTTGGAGGCAAAATGGGGGAAAACCATTTCCGCCCTTAAAAAGAGTGAGATGCGCATCTCTTGGGTCATGTGACCATGAATACAAATATTTTGTTATTTTCATGCTGATTGTGTGGCCAAATAACTCGTTTTGTTTATGTGGAAATATTCAGATGACAGAGGCAGCTGTGGCTCAGTGGGTAGAGCAGATCGTCGAGTGATCAGAAGGTCACTGGTTTGAATCCCAGCTCCCCCTAGTTGCATGTCGAAGTGTCCTTGAGCAAGATACTGAACCCAAAATTGCTCCTGATTTGCTGTGTAACCACAGCAAGACTGCCGTACCAAGCCGAAATGGCCTTCTTTTAAATAAAAAACCAGGGTGTATCTATTATTACAGGATTAATCAATTAACATTTTTCAACGTCACTTTTGTTTTGTTTTGAGTTTAAGTAGAACCCATTTACAACTATACAATATAGCATAAAGAAACAGCAGCTGGTAGTTCAGGACATATATATACTGCACATTTTACTGTGGAAGATGTTCAAGGTGGAGCTAGTTTAATGCAGTGATTCCTAACCTAGCTGTCAGGCCCCTCGCAAGGGTCACGAGATAACACTGAGAGGTGGGAAGTGACTACAGAAGAAAAATAACAAATTTGTGTTCGTTTTTTTGGATTTTTTTGTCGTCTTTCTTTTCTTAGCAAACATCATTGTTGGCCTCTCTGGGGCTCAACAATTAAAATAAAACTATCTGCCAAGTTCAGGGAGGAAGTTTCTTTTTAGTGGAACTGCTGAAATTTGAAGCTGTCTTCAAAATGACTCTCTGTTTACTCCATGAAGAACTAAAACTTATCTTATTGGGATCTCCACGAGGGGGTTCTTCCATGAGGCAGGACCAAAGAAAATCCTCACTTATTTTGATAAGTCTGGCTTAATTAAATTAGACTTCATTCCATCACCATGGTTTTAATGCACAGTTAAAGGATGGTTCTGTAGTTCTGATGAGGAAATGTTCATGAGAATAGAAAGATCTTCAATGATTGATTTGTATTATCTGCCTAAACAAACTAAATAAACAAACAGCACCAGGAAGAAAAAGAAAGTGTTTTCAGTGCTCCACATTTGAAAATGCCAAAGTTTTTAGTTGGAAAATATTTCTTGGCTCTTCAGGCTTTGCTGATATTTCTCTAACTCTTCCTCTGATACTGTTCACTTTTCTTTTCCTGGTTGAAAACAGCTGATGGTACTTGTCAGATCATTTATGAGCACTTGATGGAGCCAAAGTACCGTTCTGGTGTTGAGTTGCAGACCAGTGAGACTTTCTTCTAAGATACTGGTGGAGGAAATATTCAGATACTTTACTTAGGTAAGACTACAACTATATAAAAATGGGAATGATTTAATCATTTCCATTCAATATACCAAAGGAGAACAATTGATTAACAGTAAACATATGAAACTTTAAAAATATCAGTGAGCACATGATGTGAGAACCACCGTTGTTTCTTTGCTCTTCCAGACAAACACACACACACACACCTATAGAGTACATGTTATTTAGATCGTTTGTTTTCATATTTGTGTTAAGTAAAATACTTTTGAAATTTCACGCTGTCTATTTAATATTGGACAAGAGTGAAAGCTACCGACCTCTACTCTATCAAGGACTCCAAAATCCTTCGACCATTACTAGCTGTCATGGTAATATTGGTTGTAGTTATTAATCAGAAACACGAACTGAAAGCTTAGTACTTTTTTCAGAGAATAATTTGGTGAATTGGCTATCTTTTCCCTTCTTCAGGCGTGGTGCCCAAAGGTGATTTAATATTAATTGGATATTATCAGTTATCATAATTGATGATCATCAATTATTATTTATAGCCAAATTTAACCCAAAACTTCCCATTAATGTAGGACCATAACGCACCACATATGGTGCCCCATATGAGGCAATGGAACACTCTATAAATCTGAGTTTGCTATATTACCTCACGAAAATTCTAAGTATTAAAATTCTGACTTCTCCAAATCAGCATAGTGCTCTTTTGAAAACATGGACTGTCCCTGAAAACACGGACGTAACAATTGACCACTCAACAAAAAACACCAAAGAACACATGCAAACATTTTTGAGAGCGATTCCAAACTTGAGTGAGAATTTATTTCAGAGTAGGTTTGAGCAGGTTACACTTCAACACATTCAATGAACCAAACAGGAGCAGGAAGAAGAAAAAAGAGCTGCCCCTTTCTTAATAATAACACCAGATACTGTAGATACTGATGGGCATCACTTTAATGTTCACTTCTGTTTTCACAAATCAACTCACATACAATCAATAACAGTCATCTTAACATAAATGCTAATCAAGCAGATGAGTTGCCTTGCACCTCAAAATATGGAAGAATAAGTGAACAGAACAAAATATGGAGAGAATCAAAACTGAACCGTCCTTTGTTCAAAACAGCAAAACAGAGACACAGTTTCCAGTTTGTTTCCACGTCCTGTTCAATGACTTCATGAACAGATTCACTTCATCCACACAATCAGTTCGTTGGAGCAGAATCTCAGCTATGTACAAGCAAATAATGAAGCATCTCCTTATTGATTATGATCATGTGAACTGAAGTCATCATGAGCAGCGAGAGCCTCTGACTGAACAGACACAGGAAGGAGCGCCGCCTGAAGAAAGTCCAACATTTACAGAACAACAAGGTGTCAAAGTACCGCCCACAATGTTTGATTGACAGGTGATCTGTGTGCAGTGAAGAAATGCTACAACAATCAGCTCTCAGCAACAATAATGGAAACACAACAACTCTGAAGGAATGAAACACACAATTTAACCCACTGACCATGAAATTACTTCTGTCTATTTGAGTTTACAAAACTCAGCAGAGTCTCCAGAAGTTAAGTAAAACCGAAGTCCAGCATAGAGAGGCTGAGTGAATGTGGTCTGGACTCTGTGGAGGAGAGTCATGGTGTCAGAGACGCTGTAGAAGGACAGAATACCTGCACTGTGATCCAGGTACACTCCAACTCTGGAGGACCGAGGACCTGAGACAAGAGTTCTGGCGTTGTTGTAATAGAAGTTATAACTGTTTGTGTCACAATATAAAATCCAGGATTTGTTACTGAATCCAAATCTACATCCATGTGAGCTCCCTTGTCTGCTGATATTCTTGTATGCAACTGCTACACCAACTCCACTCCCTCTCCACTCCACCTCCCAGTAACAACGTCCAGTCAGACTCTCTCTACTCAGGACCTGAATCCACCCAGTGAATCTGTCTGGATGATCAGGATAAGACTGTTTTTTTCGCATGTATGTTGCTTTTCTGTTCCCTTCAGATAGTAACAGCTGTGTGTTTGCTGTGTTTGGATCCAGTGTGATTTCACATGAATATTTTAAGAATCCAGCTCCAGTCTTGTTCTCTGGTTGTGACAGTAACACATCCACTTCAGTCACTCTGAGTGAGATGTTTGTCCATGTCTCTCTCAGGACGTCCTGTAGTTTGTCTCTGAGCTCTGACACAGCTGCTGTCACATCCTCAAAGTACTTTAGAGGACGGATCTTGATGCTGGATGAATGTGTAGACTCACTGAGTGCTGACAGTGAGGGGTAGTTGTGTAGAAACTGGTTGTGATCCTCTGTGTGTGAGAGCTTCTTCAGCTCAGCGTCTTTCCTCTTCAGCTTAGTGATCTCCTGCTCCAGCTTCTCCTGAAGCTCTTTGACTCGACTTACTTCAGCTTCCTGCTGGGATCTGACCTGCCGTTTCACATCAGAGCATCTTTTCTCCATGAGATGGATCAGCTGGGTGAAGATCTTCTCACTGTGCTCCACTGCTTTATCAGCAGAGCCATTGATGGCCTTCACCTCCTGTTGGAGCAGCTTCACATCTTTCTCTCTGTCCTGGATTCTCTGCTGAATGTTGTGTCGACTCCCCTCCAGCTCTCTCTGCCTCTCAGTCCTCTCTGCTGCAGCTGACACTGTGTCGTGGCCTTTATGTTCGTCCACAGAGCAGAGAGAACAGATACACTGCTGATCGGTACGGCAGAACATCTTCATCACCTCATCGTGACGAGAGCAGATGTTCTCCTGGAGCTTCTCTGACGGCTCCACCAGCTTGTGTTTCTTTAATTGAGCCACATCATAATGAGGCTGCAGGTGTTTCTCACAGTAAGAGGCCAGACAGACCAGACAGGACTTAACTGCTCTCAGTTTCCTCCCAGTGCAGACATCACAGGCCACATCTTCAGGTCTAGCATAGCAGTGATCGGCAGGAGCAGCTTGGAGTCTAGTCTTCTTCAGCTCCTCCACTACAGCGGCTAACATGGTGCTTTTCAGCAGCTCAGGCCTCGTTTTTAAGCTCTTCCTGCACTGAGGGCAGCTGTAGATCCTCTTCTCATCCTCTGTGTCCCAGTGGTCTTTAATACAGTTCTTGCAGTAGCTGTGTCCACAGGGAATAGTCACCGGATCCTTCAGTAGATCCAAACAGATCGGACAAGAGAAAGTCTCTCGGTCCAGCTGAACTGCTTTCTGCGCCATTTCACCTCTCAGTGACAACGACTGTCTGAGCCTCACTTCCTGATAACTGAAGTTAGAATGATGGCTGAAGATAAGCAAAGAGAAGAGGATGTGGTTAACCTGCTCCACATTTGAAAACATCAACGTGTTTAGGTGTGAATTATTTCTTGTCTCCTCAGTGTTTGCTGATATTTCTCTAACTCTTCTTCTGATTCTGTTAAAGAATCTGTTAAGTAAAAGTACAGAGATATTGTCAGCAAACTGTACTTGAAAGTATCTAAAGTAAGATTAGATTGTGGAAACTAATGCATTAGTGTCTAAAGGCTGGAGCTCATTCATTGATCATTGTACAGTACTATAATACAATATTATATATATGCTGTACATTTTACTGTTGAAGCTGCTCAAGGTTTAGTTGGTTTAGTGCAGTGGCTCCCAACCTAGGGGTCGGGCCGTCACAAGGGTCACAAACAGTAGCATAACGTCATGGTGATAGGCCCCGGTGCAAATGCTTTTTTTGTGCCCCCCACCTGCACCCTAAACACAGGCGCACTTGCGCGAGCGCGCGCGCACGCACACACACACACACACACACACACTTGGACACACACGCACGGCCACTCGAGAGAACTGCTATTGCAGGGTTGGACTGGACACCAGGAGTACCAGGATTTTTCAATAATGGGCCGATGGGTGGCCGTTTTATATTTTATTCTTATTTATTTATTATCATTTATTACTTTGGTAACTACCGTGAATTACTGAATAATAGTCGGGTTTCAATTAACCGCAGGGTCCCTTAAACGCCAGGTGGAGGTGTATATTTTGGTAAATAACCGCCGGTTCCAAATAAATGTCAGGTCTATATATACATGGTTTTTTTTATATCAAGTGAGAAGACATCACACTGCACGTTTTTCTTCTTCGCCTTTTCACGTGTAGTACTTGCTTTCTGTCAGTCAATATCACATTGATGATGGCCATGCCTCCAGTGCAGCAAAAACATAAAAAGTACGACTTGAAATTCAAACTTTCTGTCGTAAAATATGCAGAGGAAAACTCGGGAGAAGCAGCCGCTAGATGCTTCTCTGTCGACCCCAAGAGAGTGAGAGGTTGGCGAAAAAATAAAACAGAGTTGTCCAAGGAGGACAGCAACAGGGCCAGGCTGCCTGGTGGAGGGAGGAAGAAGGCTCGCGAGGAGCCTGAGATAAACATGCGGGGATGAGTTATCAGCAAACGGGCACACCACAAGAGAGTGTCCCGTAAAATGATCAGGACGATGGCGAAGCAAATATACGCCATCGTGAGTGACAGCAGAGATGAGGAGTTTGCAGCGAGTGCTGGTTGGATACATCGTTTCCTCCGCAGCAACAACTTCACTTGCAGAAGACGCACCACTATTGACCAGAAGGATGCCAGAGAATTCACAGAGAAGCTGGCGAAGTTTGTGACATTTTCATCCCGGATTTTTGAGAGGACGGAATTACGCCTGGTCCCAAATTGCCACCTGGTCTGTTCAGTGATTGAAACAAACAAACGCCCCAGCTAATATTTAATATTGTACGGTATGATAGCTCTCCCCGCCCGGGGAGAGAGACAAGCATCGGCCTACAGTGCTCAGCTGCAGACACTGCAGAGAGGTCATGAGACGCAACTCATCATGACTGACAGGCATCAAGGCCACTCAGCGTTATCTTACCGACCCACCCCCAGCAATTTCATTCACAAAAACAGGGACTTGTGGCAATTCTGGACAGCTGTTTTTTTTTTCTTCCTTCATGGGCCCATGACGGCGTCTGGGCCCCCGGTGCACCTACACCGGTTGCACCGCCGATACTTATGCCACTGGTCACAAGATAAAACTGAGGGGTTGTGAGATGACTTAAGGGGGAAAATAACACAATTGTGTTCATTTTTTGACTTTTTTGTCGTCTTTGCTTTGTTATCAAACATCATTGTTGACCTCTCTGGGGCTCAACAATTAAAAAAAACTAAAAAAAAACGTGAAAAGGTCAGGGAGGAAATTTCTTTTTCATGGAACTGCTTAAAACTAAAGCTGTCTCCAAAATAACTCTCTGTTTACTCCATAAAGGACTAATACTTACTCTCTGATGGTGGAAACATCTGAGATGTGACAGAACGAGTCAAGATATACAGTACATATAACCATAAGTAACTAAAGTTGTCAGATAAAACAGTCTACTGTGGTTTTATGTTTTGTTATAGCAGCTGGTATATCATTGTTACAGGTCAGTTAGTTTGACTGCTTTGTTGCATATTGGGATCTTGATGAGGGGGGTTTTCCACGAAGCAGGATAAAGGAAAATTCTCACTTATTTTGATAAATCTGGTCTAATTAAGTGAGACTTCCATCACCATGGTTTTAACGCACAGTTTAAGGAGCACCCTGTAGTTTTGAGGAACAAATGTTAATGAGAAGAGAAAGATATTTATCGCTTGATTTGTTCTCTGCCTGAACAAACTAAATACCCATACAGCTCAGCGAGAGAAATAGATGAGAGAGTAAACAAAAACTGAGCATCAAGTTGTAACTCATGTCTAGTTTTGCAGAAATATTTTCAGCTAACATTTATCCTGACGATTGGGGTTGTAGGAATCGAAATGAGCACCAGGTAGAGCTCTTGTGTCAAATACTGCTACCCTGTTGATATGTGTTTCCTCTGACCACCTGAACTTCAGATGGCAATTGTTTTTTAAATTATGGCGAATTCATCTGAAAAAGGAGAAAACATATGTAAACATGAGACTTGAAATGAGTCAGACTGAAACTTCAGCTTCTCCTGAATTAAATGATGTTTGACACTTGATGCTGACTGATCGAATAAGGAGGGAAACATTGAATAAATACAGGAGAGTCAGGCGCACCAAGTCTTGTTCCAGGTCTTTGAGGGTTAAATATGGACAGATGATGTCTTTTAAATGTTTGTACCAGAGTATTTTACAGGATGTGTTTGTATTTACAGACACAGTTGAAATCTTAAGGTTGTTCAAACAGGAAGAAAAGACCAGAAAGCACTGAATGACTCAATGACACTGCTCAACCCTGCGACCTTGTGGCCAAAGTCTGCAACATCATGTGAGGTTGTCACAGCCTGCATCACATTTCACTCCTACTGTAAGCATTCAATATACCAGAGAAGACAACATTTAATTAACAGACACCATTTAAAATTACACAAATGCAGTAAACAGTTCTTTGAATCCTGTGGAGAAAGTTACCAGTCTCCCTTTAAAAATCACTCATGATGTAGGAGCACGAAGTACCACGTATGGTGCCCCGTGTGAGGCATTGTAATACAACATAAATAGTTTGCTCTATTACCTCACTTCAATTCTAAGTATCACAATTCTGACCAAAACCACATGGTACTCATTTGAAAAATGAAAATGCGGACGTGTTGTCACCCTATTTAATACACAACAGAAAACAACAAGAACACGTGAACATTTTTGAGAGCAATCCCAAAACTGAGTGTTAATTTCTTTCTCAGTAGATTTACCACCAGGTTGGTTACACTTCAATGCATTCAATACACCAAACAGAAGAAGGGCGTAGAAGTATCTGTATGATCTGCCCCTGTCTTAATAATAACACGGGACACTGTAGTTACTGATGGAAATCACTTCATTGTTCACTTCCATTTTCACATATTAACTCAGATACAATTAATAACAGTCATCTTAAAATAAATGTTAATCAAATTGACTATTTGAGTAACATGTTATATCACAGTTTATCGTCCTTAATGTGCAACATCATACAGACTGTCAAAATTAAATTTGATCTTAATATGACCAACCTCTATACATTCTCAGCTGATTTCTATCTTTACACACGACTGATAACATTTTCAAATCAACTAAATCTTTAAATTTCATCACCTGTGACCTGATAAACTGTCTGTTGCTTTAGTACAAGTCATAGACGAGTTGCCCCACACCTCAAAATATGGAAGAATAAGTGAACAGAACAAAATATGAGCAGAATACACTTTCCAGTTTGTTCACACATCCCATCAGTAAAGTCTGTTAAACAACTCTTTTTCAGTGATTTCATGAACGGACTCACTTAATCCACACAATCAGTTTGTTGGAGCAGAATCTCAGCTATGTACAAGCAAATAATGAAGCATCTCCTTATTGATTATGATCATGTGAACTGAAGTCATCATGAGCAGCGAGAGCCTCCGTGGCTGAACAGACACAGGAAGGAGCGCCACCTGAACAAAGTCCAACATTTACAGAACAACAAGAAGACGTCAAAGTACCGCCCACAATGTTTGATTGACAGGTGATCTGTGTGCAGTGAAGAAATGCCACAACAATCAGCTCTCAGCAACAATGATGGAAACACAACAAGTCCAAAGAAATGAAACATTTGTTCACATGTCCCAGGGTGTGGCTCAGTCGTCTCCTCGACTTCTCAGACTTTATGTTAAGGTAACTTGTAAACTGTGATTTGTTTCTCTTTTCTGTACACGCAACATCTATTGAATGTCTATCCATCATGGAAGAGGAATCCCTCCTTTGTGGCTCCCCCTGAGGTTTCCTCCATCATTTTTGTTTTTTTTTACCCTGTTAAAAGGGTCTTTTTTTTGCATCACCCTGGCAAGTCTTTCCTCACTCAAGTCAAGGGTCCAAGGACAGAGGATGTTGTTCACTGTACAGATTGTAAAGCCCATTGAGGCAATGTGATTGTGATTGTGGGCTATAAACAGAATTGATTTGAATTGATTCGGAACACACAATTTAACCCACTGACCCTGAAATGACTTCTGTCTATTTGAGTTCACAAAACTCAGCAGAGTCTCCATTCCAGTTAAACCGAAGTCCAGCGTAGAGAGGCTGAGTGAATGTGGTCTGGACTCTGTGCAGGAGAGTCATGGTGTCAGAGACACTGTAGAAGGACAGAATACCTGCACTGTGATCCAGGTACACTCCAATTCTAGAGGACTGAGGACCTGAGACGGGAGTTTTGACTTTGTTGTGATGAAAGTTATAACTGTCTCTGTCACAAATTAATCTCCAAGATTTTTCATTGGATCCAAATACACATTCATGTAAAATCCCTGCTCTGCTGATATTCTTGTATGCAACTGCTACATTAACTCCTTTCCCTCTCCACTCCACCTCCCAGTAACAACGTCCAGTCAGACTCTCTCTACTCAGGATCTGCTCCCATACAGTGAATCTGTCTGGGTGTCTAGAATAAGACTGATGTTGACTCACTCTTGTTGCTTTTCTGTTCCCCTCAGATAATAACAGCTGTGTGTTTGCTGTGTTTGGATCCAGTGTGATTTCACGTGAATATCTTAAGAAGTCAGCTCTGGTCTTGTTCTCTGGTTGTGACAGTAAAACATCCACTTCAGTCTCTGTCAGTGAGATGTTTGTCCATGTCTCTCTCAGGACGTCCTGTAGTTTGTCTCTGACCTCTGACACAGCTGCTGTCACATCCTCAAAGTACTTGAGAGGACGGATGTTGATGCTGGATGAGTGTATAGACTCACTGAGTGCTGACAGTGAGGGGTAGTTGTGTAGAAATTGGGTGTGATCCTCTGTGTGTGAGAGCTTCTTCAGCTCAGCATCTTTCCTCTTCAGCTCAGTGATCTCCTGCTCCAGCTTCTCCTGAAGCTCTTTGACTCGACTCACTTCAGTTTCCTGTTGGGATCTGAGCTGCTGCTTCACATCAGAGCGTCTTTTCTCCATGAGACGGATCAGCTGGGTGAAGATCTTCTCACTGTGCTCCACTGCTTTATCAGCAGAGCCATTGATGGCCTCCACCTCCTGTTGAAGGAGCTT
>CAEMYA010000038.1:160345-227630 GCA_903131615.1 Diplodus sargus
CCCATGTAACACTCAACAGAAAACAACACACACACAACAAGAACAGGTGAACATTTAAACTTGTTAGAGAGCGATCCCAAACCTGTGTGTGAATTTATTTCTGAGTAGATTCACTACCAGGTTATCCTTCAACACATTTATTGAACCAAACAGGAGCAGGAAGAAGAAAAACCTCTATGAGCTGCTCCTTCGAAAATAATAACACCAGATACTGTAGATAGTGATGGACATCACTTTATTGTTCACTTCTGTTTTCACAGATACAATCAATAACAATCATCTTAACATAAATGTTAATCAATGAGCTAATAACATCTCATTATTTCTCTTATATTGAATATTTGAGCAGAATGTTACATTACAGTGTCTCTGCTTTATCGTACAACATCATACAGACTTTCAAAATTACATTTGGTTTTAATATAAACAACCTCTGTGGATTTTCAGCTGACTTCTGTCTTTACACACGACTGATAACATATTCAAATCAACTAAATCTTTACATTTCATCACGTGTGACCTGATAAACAGTCTCTTGCTGTGTTTTCTTATTATTGGTCTTTTCTCTGTCACATACAAAAGATCAGTACAAGTCACAGACAAGTTGCCGCGCTCAAAAAAATTTGAAATATGGAAGAATAAGTGAACAGAACAAAATATGAAGAGAATCAAAATCTGAACTGTCCTTTGTTCAAAACAACAAAACATGGACACACTTTCCAGTTTGTTCACACGTCCCATCAGTAAAGTCTGTTAAACGACTCCTGTTCAGTGATTTCATGAACAGATTCACTTCATCCACACAATCAGTTTGTTGGAGCAGAATCTCAGCTATGTACAAGCAAATAATGAAGCATCTCCTTATTGATTATGATCATGTTTACAGAACAACAAGAAGACATCAAAGTACTGCCGACAATGTTTGATTGACAGGTGATCTGTTTGCAGTGAAGAAATGCTACAACAATCAGTTCTCAACAACAATGATGGAAACACAAGTCTGAAGAAATGAAACACAATTTAACCCACTGACCCTGAAATTACTTCAGTCTATTTGAGTTCACAAAACTCAGCAAAGTCAGAAACATTAACTCCAGCATAGAGAGGCTGAGTGAATGTGGTCTGGACTCTGTGGAGGAGAGTCATGGTGTCAGAGACGCTGTAGAAGGACAGAATACCTGCACTGTGATCCAGGTACACTCCAACTCTGGAGGACTGAGGACCTGAGACAGGAGTTTTGACTTTGTTGTGACAAAACTCATAACTGTCTGTGTAACAAAATAACATCCAAGATTTATCATTGTATCCAAATCCACATTCATGTGAGTTCCCTGCTCTGCTGATATTCTTGTATGCGACTGCTACACCAACTCCTCTCCCTCTCTCTCTCCACTCCACCTCCCAGTAACAACGTCCAGTCAGACTCTCTCTGCTCAGGACCTGAGGCCACCACCCAGTGAATCTGTCTGGGTGATCAGAAGACGAGTGTTCATCTTCCATGTATGTTGCCTTTCTGTTTCCCTCAGATAATAACAGACGCCTGTATGCTGTGTTTGGATCCAGTGTGATTTCACATGAATATCTTAAGAAGTCAGCTCTGGGCTTGTTCTCTGGTTGTGGCAGTAAAACATCCACTGCAGTCACTGTCAGTGAGATGTTTGTCCATGTCTCTCTCAGGATGTCCTGTAGTTTGTCTCCGACCTCTGACACAGCTGCTGACACATCCTCAAAGTACTTGAGAGGACGGATGTTGATGCTGGATGAGTGTGTAGACTCACTGAGTGCTGACAGTGAGGGGTAGTTGTGTAGAAACTGGGTGTGATCCTCTGTGTGTGAGAGCTTCTTTAGCTCAGTGTCTTTCCTCTTCAGCTCAGTGATCTCCTGCTCCAGCTTCTCCTGAAGCTCTTTGACTCGACTCACTTCAGTTTCCTGCTGGGATCTGACCTGCTGCTTCACATCAGAGCGGCTTTTCTCCATGAGACGGATCAGCTGGGTGAAGATCTTCTCACTGTGCTCCACTGCTTTATCAGCAGAACCAATGATGGCCTCCAACTCCTGTTGAAGCAGCTTCACATCTTCCTCTCTGTCCTGGATTCTCTGCTGGATGTTGTGTCGACTCCCCTCCAGTTCTCTCTGCCTCTCATTTCTCTCTGCTGCAGCTGACACGGTGTCGTGGCCTTTATGTTCGTCCACAGAGCAGAGATAACAGATACACTGCTGATCAGTACGACAGAACATCTTCATTACCTCATCGTGACGAGAGCAGATGTTTTCCTGGAGCTTCTCTGACGGCTCCACCAGCTTGTGTTTCTTTAATGGAGCCACATCATAATGAGGCTGGAGGTGTTTCTCACAGTAAGAGGCCAGACACTGCAGACAGGACTTAACTGCTCTCAGTTTCCTCCCAGTGCAGACATCACAGGCCACATCTTCAGGTCCAGCATAGCAGTGATCAGCAGGAGCAGCTTGGAGTCCAGTCTTCTTCAGCTCCTCCACTAAAGCTGCTAACATGGTGTTTTTCAGCAGCTCAGGCCTCGGTATGAAGCTCTTCCTGCACTGAGGGCAGCTGTAGATCCTTTTCTCATCCTCTGTGTCCCAGTGGTCTTTAATACAGTTCTTGCAGTAGCTGTGTCCACAGGGAGTAGTCACCGGATCCTTCAGTAGATCCAAACAGATCGGACAAGAAATTATTTCTTGATCCAGTTGAACTGCTTTCTGCGCCATTTCGCCTCTTGGTGACAACGGCTGTCTGAGCTTCACTTCCTGATAACAGAAGTCAGAATGACGGAACAAGACAAGCAGAGAAAAGAGGATGTGGTTTAACCTGCTCCACATCAACGTTTTTAGTTGTTAAACATTTCTTGGCTCCTCAAGCTTTGCTGGTATTTCTCGAACTCTTCTTCTTATTCTGTTAAAGTAATAAGTAAAAGTACAGAGATATCATCAGCAAACTGTACCTGAAAGTATCTAAAGTAAGATTAGATTGTGGATGCATCAATGTGTAAAGTTGAAGCTCATTTATTTGTCATTATACAACACTACAACACAATATTGCATAAAGAAACAGCAACCTGTAGTTCAACATAGGACATATACATACTAGGGGTGGAACGGTTCACAAAATCTACAGTTTGATTCATATCACGGTTTTGTGGTCACGGTTTTCAGTTTGGTCTGGTATATGTTGATCGAAAATCATTGTTACGAAAATCAATTTTATCTTGTATAGTCAGGTTAAAACTCAAAGAATGAGGCAGTCTGACATTGGATACATCATCGTGACAGTCTTGGGTAAAAAGTAGGTAGATTCTGGCACTGCAAGAGAGGATACATTGCTAGTTCCAACATGCTTTTCATTTATTTTGCAAAGAAAGTTATCTTTAACGCTAATGCTAAGAACAAATAGTTATTCACTGTCACTAATGTAATGTGATGGGCAGTCACAGTCAGGAAACTTTCAGTAGCCCTGGAGGTCCATCCATCACTACTAAGCACTACATAGGCTGTCAGACAACTCTTCAACAATTCCTCATCGGGTCTCTTCATAAAGTGCAGGAATTACCGTGTTGCTGAAATGTTTGCAGGGGGGGATTTTATTTTATATCGTGGCTCGAGTGTTTTAATCATACAACGAAATCCCGCACCCTCCACCACGGCAAAAGGCTGCATATCTTAGGCTATGAAACACCACTCCTTTCGTTATGCATGTTGCCCCATCTGACTCATCACTGTAAGGCTGTTTAAAAGCTGCGGGGAGCAGAAGTTGTCCTGTCGACTTCCTCCTTGCGCTGCCAGTTGTCTCACTGGGATGAAGTCAGATAAGCTGACATGTTTGTCGTGTTGCTGTTAGCAAGACAACATGTGTTGCACAATGCTTGCACACTGTCGCACTCTTGTCAACAACTTTCTTACTGCCATCATCGTAGGACACTCTAAATGCAGAGTGATCCCATACAGCAGACGTGTACAGTGCTGCTGGCACATCTTCTAGCTCTTTTGCCACTCGCCACGCCCACAAGCGTCTCCACAACTGACCCAAAGATATTCTTTTACTATTTGCTACATTGCTTCGCTTCTTGTTTACTGGCGGTTGGCATCCAGCTCAATACCGCCCCCTGCTGCTCTGGAGTGTACACGCTTCGCCTCGATAATGAATTAGAAAAAATAGTTGCACGTGCCTATGAACCGAACATAACACACGCAAATCGAACCGAGACAGTTGAACTAAATGGTTCGGACAGTTTTCATAAACCGCTCCATCACTAATACATACTGTACATTTTACTGTTCAAGCTGCACAAGGTGGAGCTAGTTCAGTGCAGTGGTCCCAACCTAAGAGTTGGGCCCCTCGCAAGGGTCACGACATAGAACTGATGGGTCGTGAGATGACCAAAGAGGAAAGACAGCACATTTTTTTCATTTTTTAACTTTTATGTCATCTTTGTTTCCTATCACAGATAATTTTTTACCTCTCTGGGGCTCAACAATTAAAATAATACCATCTAAAAAGTTCAGGGAGGAAATTTATCTTCAGTGGAATTGCTTAAAACTGAAGCTGTCTCCAAAATGACTCTCTGTTTACTCCATAAAGAACTAAAACGTACTGTCTGATTGTGGAAACATCTGAAACGTGACTGAAGAAGCCAAGATACACAAGACATGTAACCATAAGTAACTAAAGCCATCAAATAAAACAGTCTTAAGTGTTTTTATATTTAGTTATAGCAACTGGTATATCATTGTTACAGGTCAGTTAGTTTGACTGCTTTGAAGCATATTGGGATCTTCACCAGGGGGGTTAGCAGGATTAAGGACAATTCTCACTTATTTTGATAAGTCTGTATTAATTAAGTGAGACTTACATTCCATCACCATGGTTTTAACGCACAGTAAAAGGATCACTCAGTAGTTTTGAGGAAAAAATGTTAATGAGAAGAGAAACATCTTCATTGGTTGATTTATTTTTTTGCCGAAAACAAACTAAATAACCAAACAGCTCAGTGAGAGAAATAGAAGAGAGAGAAAAAGAAAACTCTGCATCAAGTTGTAACTCATCTGTGGTTTTGCAGAAATGTACTCGGCTAACATTTATCCTGATGATTGGGGTTGTAGAAACTGAGGTGAGCACCAGGTAGAGCTCTGGTGTTATGTCAAATACTGCTCCCCTGTTGATATGTGTTTTATCTGACCACCAGAACTTTTTTTAATTATGGTGAATTAATCTAAAGAGAAAGCAAATGTAAACCTGAGACTTGAAATGAGTCAGACTGAAACTTCAGCTTCTCCTGAATTAAATGTTTGACACTTGATGCTGACTGGTTGAATAAGGAGGGAAACACTAAAAAAAATACAGGAGAGTCAGGCGCCCCAAGACTTGTTCCACCGCCCGACAATGTCCCCAGTTGAGGTCAACAGCTCTCCACCTCCACTGTAAACAGTGTTGGTGGAGGACTGCTTCCACCTTCTGAGGCGCCGGATAGTTTGCCAGAATTTCTTCGAGGCCGACCAGTAGTCCTCCTCCATGGCCTCCCCGAACTTTTCCCAGACCCGAGTTTTTGCTTTCACGACTGCCGGTGCTGCCACACGCTTGGCCTGCCGGTACCCACCTGCTGCCTCAGGAGTCCCCCGGGCCAACCAGGCTTGATAGGACTTCTTCTTCAGCTTGACAGCATCCCTTACTTCCGGAGTCCACCACCGGGTTCGGGGATTGCCGACAGGACAGGTACCGGAGACCTTACGGCCACAGCTCCAGACAACCGCGTCAACAATGGAAGTGGAGAACATGGTCCATTCGGACTCAATGTCCCCAGCCACCCTCGGGATCTGGTCAAAGCTCTCCCGGAGGTGGGAGTTAAAGACCTCCCTGACAGAGGTTTCCCCCTGACATTCCCAGCAGACCCTCACAATACGTTTGGGTCTGCCAGGTCTGTCCAGCTTCCTCCCCTGCCAGCGGATCTGACTCACCACCAGGTGGTGATCAGTTGACAGCTCAGCCCCTCTCTTCACCCAAGTGTCCAAGACATACGGCCGGAGGTCAGATGACATGACCACAAAGTCGATCATTGACCTCCGTCCTAGGGCATCCTGGTGCCACGTGCACATATGGACACCCTTGTGCTTGAACATGGTGTTTGTTATGGACAAGCTGTGACTAGCACAGAAGTCCAGTAACAAAACACCACTCTGGTTCAGATCGGGGAGGCCGTTCCTCCCAATCACACTCCAGGTAACAATGTCGCTGCCCACGTGAGTGTTGAAGTCCCCCAGTAGAACGACGGAGTCCCCGGTTGGAGCACTCTCCAGTTCCCCTCCCAGGGACTCCAAGACGGCCGCGTACTCTGCACTGCTGTTCGGCCCATAAGCCAAGACAACGGTGAGAGACCTATCCCTGACTGGAAGGCGCAGGGAAGCGACCCTCTCGTTCACTGGGGTAAACTCCAAAACATGGCGGTTGAGCTGAGGAGCTATAAGCAAGCCCACACCAGCTCGCCGCCTCTCACCGCGGGCAACTCCAGAGCAGAAGAGAGTCCAGCCTCTCTTGAGGAGTTGGGTTCCAGAGCCCAGACTGTGCGTGGAGGTGAACCCGACCATCTCTAGCCAGTACTGCTCAACCTCCCGCACCAGCTCAGGTTCTTTCCCCCCAGCGAGGTGACATTCCATGTCCCCATGGCTAGAGTCACCGTCCGGGGATTGGGTCGTCGGGGCCCCCGCCTACGACTGCCACTCAAATCATACTGCACCGGCTCCTTCTGAACCCTCCATATTGGTTTCTACCAGCCATATAAGAAAAACTCAGACAAGATTTCTCCCCAACTCAGGGTCGTTGCATGCAACTAGCCATCTTCTATAACATGGCATCAAATCACAGGCACACACACACTCCTTCAGCATATCACATCCACATGCGATATCAGTGAGCACATGGTGTGAGCACCACCATTGTTTATTTGTTCTTCAGACACACACACACATGCGCGCGCGCACACACACACACACACACACACACACACACACACACTGTATATAGTACATGTAGTATATAGTACATGTTAGATTGTGTATTGTCATCTTTGTATTAAGTAAAATACTTTTGAACCTTCATGCCGTTTATTTAATATTGTACAAGAGTTACCAATCTCTAGTCTGTGAAGGACTCCAAAATCCTTCAACCATTTCTAGCTGTTATGGTAATATTGGTTGTAGTTATTAAGTTAAATATTAATCAGAGTCACAAACTGACAGTTTAGGACCTTTTTCTGAGACTAATTTGGTGAATTGGCTATCTATTCCCTTGATCAACGGTGGTGCCCCGAGGTGATATAATATGAATTGGATCTTATTAGTTATCATAATTAATGATTATCCGTGAGGGGGATTATCAGGAGGGGGAAGCAGTCCTCCACCAACACTGTTTACAGTGGAGGTGGGGAGCTGTTGACCTCGACTGGGGACACTGTCGGACGGCGGAAGGAATACTTCGAGGATCTCCTCAATCCCACTGACACGCCTTCCATAGAGGAAGCAGATACTGGGGTCTCAGAGGCAGATTCATTCATCACCCAAGCCGAAGTCACTGAGGTAGTTGGGAAGCTCCTCAGTGGCAAAGCACCGGGGGTGGATGAGATTCGCCCTGAGTACCTCAAGTCTCTGGATGTTGTGGGGCTGTCTTGGTTGACACGTCTCTGCAGCATCGCGTGGCAGTCGGGGACAGTGCCTCTGGACTGGCAGACCGGGGTGGTGATCCCCCTATTCAAAAAGGGGGACCGGAGGGTGTGCTCCAACTATCGGGGGATTACACTCCTCAGCCTCCCTGGGAAAGTCTATTCCAGAGTACTGGAGAGGAGAATTCGGCCGATAGTCGAACCTCGGATTCAGAAGGAACAATGCGGTTTTCGTCCGGGCCGCGGAACACTGGACCAGCTCTTTACCCTTGCAGGGTGCTCAAGGGTTCATGGGAGTTTGCCCAACCAGTCCACATGTGTTTTGTGGATCTGGAGAAAGCATTCGACCGTGTCCCTCGTGGCACTCTGTGGGAGGTGTTCCGGGAGTATGGGGTCGGAGGCCCTCTGTTAAGGGCTGTACGGTCCCTGTATGACCGGAGCAGGAGCTTGGTTCGCATTGCCGGCAGTAAGTCAGACCTGTTCCCAGTGCATGCAGGGCTGCCCTCTGTCACCCTTTCTGTTCATTATTTTTATGGACAGAATTTCTAGGCACAGCCACGGGCCGCAGGGGATCTGGTTCGGGAGCCACTGGATCTCATCTCTGCTTTTCGCCGATGATGTGGTCTTGTTGGCTCTTTCGAGCCAGGACCTCCAGCATGTCCTAGGGCGGTTTGCAGCCGAGTGTGAAGCGGCTGGGATGAGAATCAGCACCTCCAAGTCCGGAAAAAGGTGGCTTGCTCCCTCCAGGTTGGGGGAGAGTTCCTGCCTCAAGTGGAGGAGTTTAAGTATCTTGGGGTCTTGTTCACGAGTGAGGGAAGGATGGAGCGTGAGATTGTGCAGCGGCCGCAGTAATGCGGTCGTTGTACTGGTCTGTCGTGGTAAATCTATGTTTACCGGTCAATCTACGTTCCAACCCTCACCTATGGTCATGAACTTTGGGTCACAACCGAGAGAATAAGATCCCGGATACAAGGGGCCGAAATGGGTTTCCTCCGCAGGGTGGCGGGGCGCTCCCTTAGAGATAGGGTGAGGAGCTCTGTCACCCGGGAGGAGCTCGGAGTAGAGCCGCTGCTCCTCCACATCGAGAGGAGCCAGCTGAGGTGGCTCGGGCATCTGTTTCGGATGCCCCCGGGACGCCACCCTCGGGAGGTGTTCCTGGCATGTCCCACCGGGAGGAGACCCCAAGGAAGACCCAGGACACGCTGGTGTGACTATGTCACCCAGCTGGCCTGGGAACGCCTTGGGATCCTCCCGGAAGAGCTGGAGGAAGTGTCCGGGGAGAGGGAAGTCTGGGTGTCCCTGCTCAGGCAGCTGCCCCCGCGACCCGGCTCCGGATAAGCGAACGACAATGGATGGATGGATCATCAATTATTATTTATAGCCCAATTTAACCCAAAACTCCCCATTAATGTAGGACCATGATATACCATATATGGTGCCCCATGCGAGACAATGTAACATAATATAAATATGAGTTTGCGATATTACTAGGGATGCGAATCTTTGGGTGTCTCACGATTCAATTCGATTCCGATACTTAGGGTCACGATTCGATTCAAAATCGATTGTCAATTCAACCGATTCTCGATTCAACTGATTCTCGATTCAAAAATGTATACAATGCGTAGTGTGTTAAGGCAAATTATGGCATCAAAACAATACAGTTTGTATAAGATAATTTGATTTTTAAATGAACTGATTTCAATGATGTAATCACACAAAGTCAAACTTAAGGCAAAAGGCAACATCTATCTATGGTCACATTATGCTATATAAGAAATGAGAACTTCATGAAATGCGCAACAACACAACTTTAATAGCGCAATCTGCGCTATTAAAGTGCAGATTTAGCACTGATACATTAGAGACAAATGCCAGGGTATGAGAAAGAAGAGAGGCCAAGGTTATAAATAATGTATATGTTTACACAGATGGAGTCCCTTTGGTGAGAAGTAGGGAGTCAGCAGAGAAACTCACACAAAAAACCCAAACAAGTGCAGGATGAGAAACCTAGAAGACAGGAGAGGGAGGTTTTCTCTCAACAGGGCGTTGTTTTCATGGAGTGAGGGAATTGTGTTGCCAAGGGGACCAGCCGGTGCACCAACCATGGGACAGCTAAGTCTAAACCACGGCTCCACCCCACCTGTTTAACCCCTCCTAACATGGGGCTAATGCTTGTTTCAGTCACATCTGTCAACAGGATAAGTACAATTCTTTAATAATACAGTTTGTTAGTTCATAGTGATCAAGTCACAGCAGTCAGGCACTTAAATCAGACAGGTACAATAATAAATATTAACATGCATCAACTTGTAAAGGCTCAAGATCATTTATTGATCATTATACAATACTATAATACAATGTTGCATGAAGAAACAGCAGCTGGTAGTTCAACACAGGACTTATATATACTGCATATTTTACTGTGGAAGCTGCTCAAGGTGGAGCTAGTTCAGTGCAGTGGTTCCCAACCTAGGGGTCTGGCCCCTTGCAAGGGTCATAAGATAAAACTGAGGTCGTGAGTTGACTAAAGAGGAAAAATGACAAATTTGCGTTCGTTTTTTGACTTTTTTGTTGACTTCGCTTTCTTATCGCACATCATTGTTGACCTATCTGGGGCTCGACAATTAAAATAAAACCATCTAAAACCATAAAACAGTCTATAGTCAACTTAAAACTACAATATTTCTCTCTGAAATGTGTTGAATTAATGTAATGGAAGCACTAAATATAGAAATATTTAGGTAGTGTCACAAAATAATGAGTCTCTTCTAAAAATAATGACTTAATATCTTGTGTGTATAGTGAAAAATGACATTATCTCAAATTAATCAGAAATGTTCTAAGTCTGTAAAGTAGTTCATCAAACATCAAAATATTGACACCTGAAACAAGCCTGCAAAATGTATTAAATCTCATTCAGACTAATTATTCACACAATATTTGTATAATTACTCAACAAAATGGCAGGAAGTTCATAGAAAGTCAGTGATTATCTCCTGTTTGCTGCATTTCTTTCCTCAGCTTTGTCATTACAGACGTTTTCTGTGAACTAAAGTCTGAACCACTGAGCCTTCGGCTTTTATGAACCAACTCCCAGAGCAGTCATTTGTTTTCAGAGCCACTTCCTCCCTCCCTCTCCTCTTTTCTCACAAGCCCTTCTCTTTCCTTTTGCTCTGAGTAGAGCATCAGATTGCTCGCGTGAGAACGCCGTATCGAGTCCGGTTGATTGTGATATCGGGTCACTTTATTTTTCCTTGTGTTTAATCCCTCATTCAGATCCCTCAACACGTCAGCCTTTTCTTTGGGGAGAGCTTGGATTTCAGAGCTGGGCTAAAATACAGGTCCTCTGCATATTTTCCAAAAGTAAAATAATGGTTCGGCATTGCACGAGCTGACTGCTCACTTGGACAGGACTCGGGTGATTTGAATTAGGGAGAACAGAAATGGAAACCTGAGGACTTGAATGCAACCGAATGCATTAACCTCTTTGTTTCCTGGATTAAGGGTCTATTCAACAACTACGACTCACTGCAGGAAGGAAAGTCCATCAGTTGTTGATTATCTTCAACTTGTAAAGTGATCGATATCAATCTACAGTGTGTGGACTATATTAACGCAGTGAATCGTGAACACAATAAGTCACAGAACAAATTCTGTATTTAAAGCAAAACATCCGCAAATCATCTCTGAAGCTATCTTTGTACAAAAGTGTCTCATGTTAAAGGTCTCTAGATGGAGCTAAAACAGTTTTCCAATGTAGCATCACTCTTCTATACGGCCCATTTCCACCACTGTGATGGGAGAAAAAGAAAAAAGTCATTTTTATCAGAAACGTAGTCAAAAAACTAACTTGGTATCAATGAGACACTTCGTTTTGTGTTGTACTTACGATGAACAACTGTATTTTGTGCCGATTAGCTCTTGTCAGCAAGCTAACACGCTGTAATGGAATGGTGAACATGGTTCACATTATACCTGCTAACACCGCATGTTAGCATTGTCACTGTTGCTGTGTCTCAATTCAGAAGCTTCATCCTTCAGAGGAGCATTTGAAGGCCAATTACGTCACAACGCTGCACGAAGGCTCCTCCAGATGCTCCTTCTTTTCCCTGTTTTTGGAGGATGCACCGCTACCATCCTTCATGGCCTCACATCTCCCAAGATTCTTTGCACGCCCGAAAAAGAAAAAAGAAAAGGGGAAAATGACGACATCTCGTGGCGTAGATCGTCACTTTCTCGGGCCTGGGTGGCAGAAATCGTATCGCAAGGGTTACGCCTTCAAAGACTGCAAAGGCCGAGTCCTTCGAAGGATGCAGACCCTGAATTGAGACACTGCATGTTAGCAAGGTGACGTTAGCATCAAAAACAGTTGCAGTGGTGAAGAAACCAGTGAGCACAATAACATCTGAGCTGCAGCAAATTCAGCTCAGTGATTCTGAAAAAACTAAATCTTACAAGTTGTATTTGTATCAAGTTGCCTACGCAGCAGTTTGAGACCCCTGTTCTAAGCTGACGACTCTTCAGCGCCTGTCAACAGAATAAAGAACGATCCTATGTCTGAAAACACAGTCCTGCCCAGAGGAGACGCTGAAGAGACCGAGGGGAATGTATGCTGTGTCGGGGAGGCTGCTGGCGGTTACGTAATGGCTTGTGGGAAATCGTTTATCTCAGCGGGGTGATGATGTGGGAGCAGGGAGGCTGGAACAAAAAACACTGAATGTGCCATCGCGCCCACAGATCCTCCACAGATAACAACACAAACTAGCAGCGCTTGCAGACGGAGCATAAGATCACAAAGGGCTCAACCTGATACCTGCTCACGTCCGGAGTTATGACATCAGCGGGCGACCCAGTTTGAATACAATCACATCGTGTCCTCACATGAACTCCTGCTTCATGTGTGGCACAGGGAATAACACATGAGGCTACCTGAGGGGTTAACAGTTCTTTAATGGCAAAATAAATTAGACTCCTCCATGGTTATATCTTCTACGTAAGGAATACAGAGCAGCTACAGGGTTTAATGTTAGCTAGAATAACAGAAGCACGATAATATGGCAATAATATCTCTTACAGGCAGAAAGTGCTCATTCATGAATATGATAAGAGTTCTTCTTTGATGAAGCGGAGAAGGATACACGAACATACAGTTTGTTTACACTGAAATGAATCACACTCTGTTCACACGGAGCTGCCGTCTCTCACTCGTCATGTGATTTCATGTCAGAAATCACGACTTGATTACTGGCTGCAGCATCAAGCACATCATCAGTCTGGAGTCTGAAGATTTATCCACTAATTTGGAATTAAGAAATGTTCGGTAACAAACTATAACTCACTCTGTTGTGTAGCTAGAAGCAAATCTAAGGACATTTTTAAGTGTTTATTCATGTATTTGAGCTGAGAAATAAAGTACCAAACTTTGCAGTTCCTCTAACATCCACTTGAGGCTCCAAAACCAAGAATATGCTGTTTTAAAACATCCAACTGTGCAGAAGAAGTTTACAGCCTGTTGCACAAAATGGTTTTGGTCTCGAATGACAATATAACACAGCTGTTAAAACATAAAGTTAATAATGTCCATTTATTTCCTGTTTATACACGTCTAATAAATGCTACACGAGAGGGTGACGAGTTAAGTTTTACTGAATCTTTTATCTTTTATTTTCCGGTGTCACTGCAGTTGGGATTTCCATGTTTTGAAGACGGGAAAGTACTGAAGTTAAATATAATTTTGCAGTGTTTTAATACTGTGTTGTGTCATGAGAGAAATTATAATTCTAGTTCTTTGCATAAACACAAGTTTCTACATTTTCATCTTTAGTTTCACAGCTGAATACAATCCAAGCGACTTCTTTGGAGGCACAAACAAAACCAATCAATTAAAAAAGGACGTCCTTCCTCCTGTTTGTGCTGGCTGCTAAGAAATCACTTTCTAATGTAAGTGAAGGGGGACAAAATCCAACAGATAACAGATTAAATGCGTAGCGTGGTGTCATGGTGAAGCAGTGCGAGTTATTGTTGTCACTGTTGAACAACCAGCATTAACGATGTAAACCTGACGCGACTCACAGACGACGTAGTGTTTACGATGTTTCGT
Organism: Diplodus sargus; assembly: GCA_903131615.1. NCBI lineage: Eukaryota > Metazoa > Chordata > Actinopteri > Spariformes > Sparidae > Diplodus > Diplodus sargus. The sequence continues at coordinate 174,110 of CAEMYA010000038.1, forward strand.
CTCGTCTGTCGACTTCCTTCCTTCAACCTGTGACGCATCATCTTCCGTTTCCCTGGACGATACAGCGACAGGTGACCACAGGAACAAGTTCATCAGGATGCATTCTAACTAGTAATTTAGTGTAATTGTTCTTTTTGTGCACTTTTTTAAAGAAAAGTTATGTTACAGACCGTCTTCACCTCCCTTCACTCGTATTTCGAGGGTTATTTATCCGCTGAGACAAAACATCTCTTAACTCTTATTTTTTCCCATTTTGTTGATCATTTTTGTTCAATAGGACATATTGCATCTTTAAATTTAGATGTTTATTGTAGTGGCGATACCTTGTGGCTTAACTATGTTTCCACACAGGGTTCAGAAAATATCACGTTTTTGGTTAAAACACAAATCGTCCCAACGTCTTGTTAAAAATATCCTTAGTGTGGTTTAACTTCATGAGTGAACGTCAGCACAGAACGAAGACGGTGGTTTCTGTCCACTTCACTTACACTGGAAGCACATTTGGCATGAACAGGAGGAGATGTCGGAGAAAACAGAAACAAGAAATAAACTTCCTTTGGTTGAGCTCACTGAGAATAAGAAGCGACATTAATGAACATTTCTATTCGGGGTCGACCGATCTGGCTTTTGTCAGGGGCGATACTGATTATTAGAAATCATGGAGACGGAAAACTGATATTCATTTGCAGTAAAAATGAAAACATTAATGTCAAAATTACAATTTACTCAACTTCTGTTCTGAAGTAGAACTCTCAGGTGATTTACTTATATCTTATATCAGCCCCGATAATCGGTCAACCCCTAATTTCTGTACTTTTAAAGTATAAGAACTTGATGTGAAATATGACGTGTCCTCTCAGAGATGCACACCGACATAAACTACATATTCACAAAGAAATATTCACATTGTGATGAGAAGAGATGAACTGATTTGAAATGGTCCTCAATACGAAGCGTACGTCCTTTTTTTCCTCGTTCTTTAAAAGCTGCAGCTGAGATTTCCTCTGCAATAAATCCTGTTTGAGTCCAGCTTCCACTGTTGGTTACTCGCAGAACAAAATATGTGAAGAGAAAGAGGCAAAGTGTCGGTATGAAGTTGTTTGATGAATATTCAAAGAGATACTGAAGTCATCAGTAAAATCCTGTGATGCAGCAACGACTTTGGCGATTGAAATGAGAACACAACGTCTATAAAAATATCCGTGAAGGGAAACTGGTCGTCATCTCTTCGTTTGTCTGGAGGAATAATCTCAGAGGATCACACGTTTTTCATCAGGCGCGTCTGTCTCCAGTCAGAGTGTCTACGGGCCGGTGTTCTGGGAGAGGTTGACGCTCCCTGTAGGAAGGGCCGGGAAGGCAAACGGGTCGGCGACGCCGTTCAGGGGAACTTGGGGGATCTGTGGGAGAGAAGTGTAGAAATACGTTGACTGATTATGATTAAAAGCTACATCTGGATCAGATTGTAGGAGATCAGCTCGACATGTTTCGGTCCAGTCATCCCTCCTGACGATTCGAGGAGGATTAGTGAAGAATATTTAGGTTTGCAGATTAAACTGTGATCCCAATGACGTTTGTGTCTGTTTCAGTTTGAGCCTCAAAGATTTAATCAATTTAAAAAAAGTCATGAGAATATTTTCTGGTTTCTTTCTTCCTCTCTGACAATAAACTGAATATCTTTGGGTTGTGGACATAACGAGACATCTGAAGACGTCAACTTGATCAACATTCCCCCCATTTTCTGATATTTTAGAGACCAAACAACTGAATTCTTTTGTGTTTACAGATTAAACCGTGAAGTTTGAATCCTTTTCTGTTTGAGCTGCAAGTTCCCATTTCATGTTTTTTGGGGTTGTTTCTTTAAATCAAGTCTTCAGCTACTTCAGTTGTTAAGCAGAACGCTGCAACTCTGTTAAACTGTGAAGCTCCAGAACTGTTTTGTGGACTACGACACTCCACCTGACTTCATATCATCAGGAGGAGGAGAGGATGACTGGATTCTCATCTTTTGGGTGAACTGTTCCTTTAACATTATGCAGAAACTATACAACTCTTCATCGACACGGTTCATCAGAACAAGGCAGGAACAGCCTGCAGCTTATGAAAAGTGTTTTCTAAGACAAATTAAAACCACCTGGACAAACAGTTGGGACGTATTCGTCCCAGAGATCCTGAAATCTGAGCTTCAGTTTATTAACTCACTTCCAACTGTGTTTTTAATGTCGGCCTTGTTTTACCTGAGCGTCTCCGTTCCAACAGAAGAAGGACGACTGTAACGATCCATTTTCAGGAGGATATCCCGACTGACCGTCAGCCACGTGAGCGCCGTGACCGGAAGACTGCGGCGCCCCCTGGTGGACGACCGCCGCATTCGGACAGGACGTTGTGAAGGGAGCGTTTGCGACGTGTGTGGGCCCGTTGTGTCTCACAGGAACAGTAGCAGCGTTCGGTATGTGACCTTCTCTTTTTTCATACATGCAGCTGCCAGATAATCGCGGTGTTTGCGGGTGGAAAGACGGAGCGGTTGCGTCCACGCTGCCTGCTGTGTGTGAGGAATGGAGTGTGTGGTGCTGAAAACTTGCCGGCAGCTGCTGTTGTTGCTGTTGTTGCCACAGTGAAGGGTGGTGAAGCTGTGGAACAGTTTGGTTTGGAGTATACTGCACTCTTTGGTCCGTAACGTCCAGGACAGGCTGACAGCTGCTGTGGAAGCTGTTGGTGTTTTGGACAGACGGATGCCAGGACTGTTGCCTGGCGTCAGGCTGCGAGCGAGCAGCGTGGCCGGACTGTGTTGAAGTCTGTTGGTGATTGCTGCTGTTTGGCATCCACAGTCGCGAGGTTTGTCCCTGGTGAGTGTTCTGACACTGTGTGGATGAATGTGCGTGTGCAGCACCATTTAGTCCAACAGCACTGAGAGCATCTCCCAGCAGAGGCTGCTGTCTGAATCCAGACCTCGTGTCCGTCATCGGCTGCTTGTTATTTGAAAACACAGTCGCAGGACGCTGTCCTTGAACGGATAAACTGTTCTGGGACACATGAGTGTGATCTGACCTCTGCAGAAACTCTCCAGCCTCCCTCCTCAGAGCCTCCTCAACGTACGAGAAGACGTCCTCGGCCAGGATGTGGGTTACATCCTTCGATTTGTCTTCCCTCTCGTTATTCATCCTAACGAGGGTGTTCTCCCAGTTCCTCAGCTCGGTATCCTCAACTTCAAGACCCTCTATCCCTCCATCCCCGATATCTCCCAAAATCTGCTCCAACGAGTCGATCAAGACCTGGTCCTCTGTGAAGGACCTGTTCTGTGAGGTCTGGGTCTGGCTCGGCACGCTGAGCAGAGCGTGGCTGTCCAGGAAGGCCTGCTCCAAGGACGACTGGGGTTGTTCCAAATCCAGGTCCTCTATCTGGTTGAGGATCTGGAGCTGAGGACTGGGTGTCTGCGGCTGGGTGTAAATGGAGTGGTCCTGCCGGCAGAGGGAACCCAGGAGGGAGGCGGGGTCCAGAGCTTTCTCTGTTGAGGGCTCTGTGGTGCCCGGTGCAGCAGAGCCCGGAGGACCAGGCATGGAGAAGGCATCCATCCAGGTCTCGTACAGGACGCCTTCACCGGTGGCGAGGTTGAAGGGCAGCTGCCGTCTTCTCTGGTGCAAGTGTTCCTCTCCTTCTTCGTTTCTGCAGGAAAATAAGAAAAGGAAAGGTCACCAGTTCATCAGAGGGCGGACAGACCTGGTTTTAACATCCTCAGTGATCTTTGTAAGGGAGTCTGCTTACGTGAGGGCTTTCTGACGAGCGATGATGAAGTCTGGTCTTCCTCCTTTGAAGACGAGCCTGGCGTTCGCCTGAACCCACAACCAGTGTCCGGTTTTTGTGAGCAGCCTGAAGAACGTGAAGCCGCTTTCTCCAGTTTTTATCACTGAGGACAGAACAGACTGATGTAACACCGACACCCATGACAGGTTAAAAACAAGTATGAAAGTGGAAGTGTGTTCAAGTGTGTGTGTCCTGTCGAGTATCTCACTCCTGAGGTGGTTGTCAGCGCAGTACATCATGTCAGCGGCGTGGATGAACTGATATCCAGAACCTGTTGTGACCAGCTCAATCTCTGTGTATCCCAAAACCAGCTTCCCTCTGAAGAGAAACAAACGGGAGGACAGGCGCTTACAGAAGCTGCTTTCATCAACACGTCAACACCGATCTGCGCTGAAAATTATATTTTTAGAGATTCCCCAAAACTGCCAACCTGGTGTCAATGCCCAAAGGAGCGAAGTCCATCCTGTGTTTGGACTGGAAGATGAGCGTCTTCGTCCGGATCTCCATGACTGACGGAGGCTGCACAGGTGTGGCGATGGCAAACAGAGCCAGCTGAGGAGGAGCCGCCGTCCCATCAGCCCCGGGGTTTCCCTGCAGGTGGAGGTTCTTCAGACGCCCGTTGAAGTTTAGAGCCTGAGGTTGAGGAGACACAGTTACATTTAAACATGCGGACACACAAAGACCTCTTTATAACCGTTTTCTCTTCCACTCACATCTGGCTTTTGTCTTCACTGTGAATGTGAACAATTACGGAGCCAAATGAGAATGAAAAGGTTTGTTAGTGTCTGAAGAAAAATCTAGTTTGCAACTGAAAACAACCACAAATCCAACCTCAAGGTACGCGAACGAAAATATTCATTCATTATCAGGATTTTAACCCTTTAAATACCAGTTACTTGTCACTCACAAAAAACAAATACTTAAAATATATTATTTTCATAGCATGGAACTTTTTTTTTGCATGAGGGAAACAACATGCATTTGACTAATCTAATGAAAAGAAGTAAAAGAATTACAAAAAGTCACCTGAACCACAACCAAACATAGTTTTAATGGTTCATAATATGGGATGGCTGTAGCTCAGCGGGTAGAGCAGTCGGCTAGTGATAATCTGGAAGGTCGCTGGTTCACATCCCGGCTCCGGGCTGAGCTGTGGTGCATGTCGAAGTGTCCGTGTTCTCAGTTTTATGTAAATTTTCAGATTTGATGTCTATTGGCCCTGATGTGGGCGTGGCATTAGCTGAGGGGGGGGCATGGTATCCTGAGTGACAGCATAACGAATAAGGCTCAGGGCTTTCCTCAAGTGTGTTGCCTTCAGGGAATGTGGTTACTTTGATAATTATGGCTCAACATTTTCTCTACGCTGTATTCACGCGATGGCCAGCGACAAACTGATGCTCGTGACAAAGTGCCGATAAGCAGTTTGGTTTTAGGCCGTAGTAAAAATATGCCACATTGTGAAGTTTAACAGTCACGTGATAAGAAATGCCGTTTCCCATTTTTAAACAACACTGTGAACGCAGCGTAGTCTCAACAGAATTGGGACACGTCTTCTTCTTCTTGTCCTACAATCAGTATATTTTAAATACATTGTTGCTGTTTCTCGACTTTAACTTTCAGTTTCAAACATTATTTGTTTCATAACTTTTCAATTTCAATGTTTTTCGCCCCAATACTTAAGAAATGCTTTCTTTATTGTACCAGGAACCCGGACGTGTTGTCCAGGAGGCAGCGGAAGCGACAGCAGAAGCTTCTGTCCAGGAAGGCGGAGTTCTCTGGAGGGATGTACTGCGGCAACAAGCTCACAGCGCTGCTGGAAGTGTTACTGCAGGACTGTCCGTCTGCAGAGAGAAGAAAAGACGGTATTACTGTTTCATGCACATCCACGTAAGAGTAAAACTGAAAAACCTCTGTGTGTCGGAAGGCCAGTTGGATTCTTACTGTCTGCTCGGGAGTCGTTCTCTCCGGGGTTGAGAGCGAAGTGCAGCTGACACTTGAACATCTCTCTGTCGTCAGTGTGAACCAGCTCAAAAACACTCTGGTGGACCACGTCGGACTGATGACGGACAGAAAGAGTTCACATTTACAATTCAAGTATCGGAAAACTTTTGTATTTAGAGTTTGGAGTCACAGTTTTACCTGATGGAAGCCCAGAAAGTCCTGGATGGTCGGTGATGCGTAGAAGACCGTCCCATCCGTCCTCACGACCAACACAAATCCATTTAAAGCCTGAAGAAGTGATGAAAATACACAGTCACACACGTGCACCCTGACAGATACTGTGATACATCCAGCGTTGTGTTGCAGTACCTGGAGGAGAAGCTCTCCCTCTGAGAAACTGACTCCATCCAGAGAGGCCGACTGTCCATTTCTGCCGTTGGTGGAGACGGGTTGAACCGACCTCTTCTGGAGCGCCGCTGTGGAATTCAAAAGACAAAAACTCATAAAAACATTCAACAGACAAAAAAACTCTGTGTTTGCTGCTGAAGTGGAGAAAATCTGTACTGTTGAATTTAGACATTTTAAACCAACAACGGTGAGCAAGGCAACATTTTCAGACAGATATCACAATGAAACTTCTTCGGTTGATTACTGACATGTAGACAATTATTTTCCATTACAAGTTCTTGAATATCTTATGTTTAAATATGCAAATGACGAAAATTAACTCAGATCTCTTTTTATCACTCCATAAACCGAAAATATACTGTCAACAGCCATAAAATAATAATTTTCTCCATGTTTTTATGAATAAAATGTTCTTTAAATCAGTCTGTGAGTCATACATGTCTGTTAAAACCTTCAGAATATAGAGAGGAATAAAACTGGAAAGTTTAGTGCAGATTTTTTGGCTCAAAACTAATTTCAAAAATATGTATTTTACAGTTCCAGACATTTTAGACCAAAAACAATGAATAAAGTAACATTTTCTTACAGACATCACAGTGAAACTTCTTCTGTGAACTTCTCACATAAAGACAGTAACATTTAAATGTGCCTCATCATTCTAAATGTAAAAAAAATAAACACTTAAATGTGAATTTTGCACATTTTCTTTCCATTATCTAGAAAGAACACAGACCCAAAATATCTCAAATCAAACATATTTTTTTAATGTTTTCGCCTCCATTGTCTCCGATTAAGAGAGAAGAGAAGCACGAAACATTGGAGCCAAAGTAAACTGGAGTTTCCAGCGTGTTTCTCCAACTCGCTGCATGTGTCTCTGCTGCATCCCTGCTAATGTTTCACTGGTTTATTTGTGGAACAGATAAAAGTATCAGTGACTTCCTGCAGGCAGCGTGAACCTCCATGAGCAGGGGGAGCAAGTGAGAGCATGTGCTTTTCTGTGTACACAGCTGCACAGTATTCATGTATTTGTGTAACATGAAAACATGAAGATTTCACCCAGAATTAGCTGCAAATGCTCACAATTAAAAGTGAGTTATAACGTATTTGCAGATAGATGCTGAAAACGTGGATCGTGAGTAAAATGCGGCTCATGATTTTTGTGTTTTGGTGTTAAAAAGAGGAGATTTTTAAGCTCTTGTGTAATCTAATCTGTGATCGCTGGCACTCATTCAGCTAAGCAAAACCTCCTTTCCTTTCCTTACAGTAATGACTCTATGGCACGCTACCCTCCCCCCCCCGTACTCCCACCTCCCTCCCTCCTTTTTAAAACAAACCCACTGGATCTGCCTCTCGTCTCTCCCCCCCGCCACAAACACAGGAATTTGCCCTGTCATCTCGGTCAAGAGCAGCTTTCCACAAACTCAGACGACTGCAAGAATCTCGAGTTTGTTATTACAACGCGAACTGTAGCCGACTCAAATCGGCATAATGCATCAAAATGTCTTCCAGTGTTGAACTCAGTGGGACAGAAAAATGTGCAGCACCGACCAAAGACTAAACAAACCGGACAGTTTTACTGAATCTGAGACCTGGCCTCCCCTCCTTCACTTCACGTCCATCCTGTCCTGCCCTGCCTTCCTCTTCCTCTCCTCTCCTCTTCCTCCCCCACCCACCCTCCACGTCTTCCTCCTCTGATCAGCACCGTGATGTTTTCAAGGAAGAGGGTTCACACGCAGAGTCAGCGCACCTCCCGACAGACGAGGGCCAGGAGGGGGGCTGGAGTGGAGCTGTAACCCTTCAGACTCAGCTGAGGGACGAACGAGACTGAAGCTGCCGAAGGCTCCATCAGAGATTTAGTCGGATGGTGGAATGAATTCAGAAAACCTGACTCAGACTTGTTAAGTAAACAGCTGGATTTCATCCTGGTGGCTTTCAGCGGGGTAGAGTTCGACAAGTTCAAATAATCTTCACCAAAAACAAAGAACAAGAAATACCAGAGTTCATTCATTAAACACAGACGGTTCACTCTTCACAGCCGGCGAGGGACCTGATGTTTGACCTGCAGTGGGATGTTTTAATCTGAGTAGCTCCAGTGATAGTTCAGGTCTTTTGAAGTGAGGTGGTTTGAGGTACTAAAATACATATATTTGTTTAAATGTACTCTTTAGTTTTGTCCTTTTGGCACGACATTCCGCTTGTGCGTAGGAATACGGACGTTGTTCGGCTGTGGGAACGTAGTGCCGGAGGAAAAAAGGAGCATTAGGTAACCGGGTTTAAAAGTATATAAACTTATTTCCACCTCTGGACACTCAATGTTTATTTTCAGGGTCTTAAAGTTGTGTCACGAGACTAAATGAAGTCTGTCAGAATGAATGAAGCCTCAGGATCTCGGGGTTGTTTATGATTCAGCAGAGCAGATTTATCTTGCAGGAAAATGCAGCTGCAGGCCGAGTTAATGACACGCTGACCTCCGTTCAACCTCGTTCACCCCTCGTTATCCACAAACACAGGAAGCAGACATGAACAACCAGCTCTGCAGCCAACCACGGCCCAAAAAAAACCCCCATCGCCACCACCGCCGCAACGGTGTCACACTTCCTGACCTGTGTTGACACGGGGTCACCATGGTTACCTTCACCCCTAGCGACAGCTGCAGCAGCATCACCTGGGACTCGTTCACAGCTCACCTGTGACGAATGAGTTCTGAGTCGAGTTTGTGCTTCAGTTTCAAACTAGACTGTGTTTCTGTGTGTTTACAGACAACAGAAGCCGTCGCCGTGCAGGAGGACGGAAAACAAAACAGCGTGTTTCCTTTTCTGTTGGAACGATGAATGAAAATGTCAAATTTGTCTTTGTTGCATCTGGTTAACACTCAGATATTAAATCAATATTCACACCTGTGAGGCCAAAACTCATAAAATAACTTAATTTCTAACATTTTTTAATTCTGTGTAAAGTTTCATGAGTTTTTGATGTTTAGGCCTCAAAAAAAGGAAGGGAAAGAAAGAAAGAAAGAAAGAAAGAAAGAAAGATCAAAAATCTACATTTCTTAGTAAAAATGTTCACCTGTGATTACAATCACTGATGGAGGAAAGTCTAATATCTTTTGTTTATTGATACGTGGAGGTCCTCGTGGTCACAGGACGACTCGAACAACAGAAGTGTTTTCATCTCGCACATCAAACTGCAGCTCCGCCTCGGTGTTGTTCCTCATGTAACAATAGATTAAAACCATCCAAACATAGTTCTCACTAAGCGTTAAAAAAGCCATCAAAGATCGCGTGAGGACTGTGTGAAAGTTTTGTTATTTTAAGGCTTTGTTGTGCAGCCCTGAACAAACATCCCTCCACAATCAGAGGAAGCTGCTGCGGAAGATTAGACGGAGAATTAGAAGAAATTCAGGAGGCCACCGAGAGGTCTGCGCTCCGACAACAATGAACGATTTCATCCTGGAAAAGTCGTGATCAGCTGGAGTCCAGCAGTGATCTACCAGACTGAAGCTACTCTACAGACATTCATGATCCCCAGAGGACGAAGCCGTCTAACCCAACAATCCCTGAATCTTCCTCTTGGGCCACAACTAGGATGATCTTTTTGGTTTGCAGTGAAATGTCTCGTTAACTGTCGAACGGACTGCCGTTAAATCTAAATACATTCATGTTTCCCAGAGGATGAATCCTACTTTTACGTTTAACAGTCCACTGACTTCACTTCCAGCGCCACTAGAGCTGCAACTTTTAGTAAATATATCATTTTTTCAAGCAAAAATGTCAAACACCACCTGGTTCCGGCCTCTTAAATGTGAGGATTTGCTGCTTTTCTTTGTGTTTTTTGGACTTTTGGTTGGATAAAAGAAACAGTTTGAAGCAGGCTGCTCAGATTTGTCTTGTGTCATGAGCTTGGTTTGATATAAACGGGTGATTTACTGTTGTTACGTAACCTCTTGTTGCCTTGGTGACATTAAACAAGGCAGAGCGTTGCTCGATGACAGTTTGCTGGACGGACATGAAAGTCGCGAGGAGATAACGCGCTCACAATATGATGTACGACGGCACGGGGCTGAACGTGCTGATGTAGATACAGACTTCATCAGATGGAGCGACTTCCAGCAGGTTTAACACAGTCGAGCTCCTCTTAAACATCTCTCGAGTCACTCTGAACAGTTTCGAGTCTCTGAACTTGTTTGTAAGAAATAGCTGTGAGCTGATTCTCTTCACATTTACATCTACGTCGGGTCGATAAATAAAACACTGAGCGGTCGTGAAGCTGCAGTGAGACTCATTCACAAACACTCTGTGGAGCCCTCATGTCGTGCCACCGTGCTTCATCACCCCCGCCTGCTCCATCAGCAGCAGCGATCAGCCGGCTGATAGCAGAGCCAGAGGGGCACAAAGCGAGGGGGGAGAGGCCCGCTGCTGCAGAACCTGAGGCCACGACCGCACCGGTTAGAGCAGAACTCCAAAACTACACAATTTCACAGTTTATGGCTTTAAAAACTGACATAAACTATATATTAGTGGTTTTGAAATCTCACTGGCTACATGATGCATCAGTTACCTGGAGGCTGGAGTGTAACTGGTTCAGGAGAGAGGAGGAAGAAGAGAGAGCGGGTCAGCTGTCTACACGACCACTCATTGGCTGTTTTGGGTTCTAGGGCGGGCATATAAGATCATATCAGCTGATGAGCTGTCAATCAAACGGCTGATGGCGTGAAAAACGTCCACGATCAGTTTTTTTTTGCCATTTTGTCACCATTTAATCATGGATGACGTGTTTTGGACTAAATATGCTGATAAAATTGATCGAGTGGACATTTGGGAACAAGAGAAGACAGATTTTGTTGGAGTGTGATGGACTACATGCTAGTTCGTTAGCTTGTTTGTTTGTCGATTGGACCTTGCTAATGCAGTTTTATCTTGAAACCGTGAATATAAATAACGAGAATCTAAAATTTCAAACAATGTATGGCACAATTATTCGACTTTTTGCTCAGCTGTGTTTGTCAAATTAAACCAACATTACAAATGTTTTAGCATAAAAAAAACAATAATGCTAATTATACAAACTGCCATATGTTACAATAACATATATAGCTGGATTATAACTACGCGTTAATCCAATCATTGCTTATATTCTGCCAATGATTAAGGGGGTTTAAAGGGGCTCGACTTTGACGAACTGTTCCTTTAAGCCACAGTTCAACACCTGAATCACACCTTAAGCTAACAGGAGGACGACTCCGTCATTTCAGTGGCACATTTTGACACCTGGACAATGTGCTGATGGTGGAAGCGACCGACTGCCACCTTTACCTGTGTGTGTGTGTGTGTGTGTGTGTGTGTGTGTGTGTCGTCAGCCCCAGAATAAAGACCTACTGTTCCAGTCGACCCGTCTCATGTTCCCTCTGCACCGACTCCACCTCCTCTCAGCACACTCTCCTGTTTCCCTCCCAGCGGAGCTCCTATTCATTATTCCCAGTATCATGTTCCCTCTCTGACACCTCGAACACTCAGAGCTCGGCCCGTCTGGAGCAGCACATTACACTCTGCCCAACACATTCCCCTGCTTCACTTTACATATTTCACACCTTTTCTGTGTAAGTTTTACTCTCAGTACCATAAAAACCATGAGGCGGACGCCACTGACCGTGGAAGTGACTCTTAACCTTGAGGTACCCCACGCTGAGCCGGAGGACGGACAGTTTGTCCAGGCGACCTCTGACCTCCTCGGAGAACGGCAGCATGCCGGTCAGGCGGTCCAGTTCCACATTCAGACGGTCCCGGTGGCGTTTGGACGGATTGGTCTTCACAGGTGGAGGCTTCGCGCTTTAAAAACAACACACGAGACAAAAGGATGAGTTCAGTGTCAGCTCTGCTACAACACATGAAAGTGGAATTTCCTTTTTGATTTAAAGTGGGAGGTAGATTTTTCATATCCTGTCAGAAGAGCGTCTTATGTGTGGACGTAGGAGACTCGTGTGTCTTACTGACACACTAACTCTTCCTGTTCATGACAGCAATACGTCTGTTGTAAATTCCAGAGACTTTCTAAGAGACGACGTCAGTTGCTGCCCAAATAAACTCTGAACCACATCAAACAAAGATTCCACTTCCTGGTTTTGAGAGAAAGCAGAGGCTGAGAGAGCGGTTCATACTTTTATTATTACGGGGCTGAAAAACACACAGAGAGAAACGTTTTTTAGATTAGATCAGCACCCAGAGAAGAACTCTGGTCCCGTTTCTAAGTAAAGGCAGAAAACCCACACAGAGATGGTAGAAAATACACCGTTACGAAAGTGTGAACTCAGTCATCTCCTCCCTCCACGCTGATGGAGACTCAGGTGAAGTCTCGTGGTCCACAGAACATTTCTGGAGCTTCGCAGCAAAACAGAGTTGCAGCGTTCTGCTAAACAACTGAAGCAGCTGGAGACTTGATTTAAAATAGAAAGACTTCCAAAAAACAATAAAAACCTAAAAATGGAATCAGTTGTTGCGGCCTCTAATTCTCAAACTCCTGCTTGTGTTAAACTGGTTAAAGGAGCTCTACGTAGTTTAGTAGAAGAAATTCAAACTCAGAATTTCTATATTTACAGTATTAATGAGGTAATAATACAAACTCAGAAATATCTATTTGTTCCATCAGTGAATAAACAAGCTGCTCTCAGAGGAAAGAAGGTCCCAGAAGACTGTTTGAGGCTAGAAAGGTGGCAGGGTCCGCCACATATAAACAAAGTTGGACAGTATAAATTGTCACTTTGTTGATTCAGTCATGAAAACAAAGAGTTTGTTTATTTAGTTTGTTCAGGCAGAAGAAGGTTACAGGTATGCTAGCATCTCTGTGAAGCTGTATTTAGGCTGAATGCTAATGTTAGCATGCTACTATACACATAATGACGATGCTAATGCTAATGCTAATGCTGGTGCAGAATTGTTCATCTGGCAGCTCTTTAAAAAAATATTCTGTCCTTTTTGATCATTTTGTGATTAGCAGGCTAATTAGCCCATTTACTAGTTATGTACATTAAAATTTCAGAATTAAGTCGTAACAGGTTGTTTACAAATAGAGAATTAACAAGAATTAAACCAAAAACACGCATCTTAGAATGAAAACGTGTGTTGTTTTTGTGGTGTTTATATAAAATACTTATTGTTTGATTATGAAAACTACCTACAAAGCAGTGAAACAGCTAAATTGCCTGAAATACATCATAGTTGTGAGACGGCCTGCGTCTGTTGATCTTCCACTCCGCCTGCGCTACGATTACTACAAATTACAACAACATAACTCGTCTCTGCAGGTCGGGACACGCAGCAACTCTGTGTGTCATCCCTCCGTGAATAAACACAGAGATCTAAGACGAGAGATGGAGGGAAGAGGACAGAGAACAAAGCTGGCACGAACGAAGAGATGAAACTGTTAAACACAGAGAGAGAGAGACAGAAAACTTTAAACTGAGAGGAAAACTAAGAGAGAGGCGATGAAGCAACAAGGAAAGTATATCCAAGAATCAGACTGCTGTCAGCTGCTGATGTGTAATACGGTTACAGTCACAGCCGGTTGTGACAAATACAGCCGAGGACTGTATTTGGGAAACAATAGCAGCTCATCGCCTGAGGGAGTAAATAAATGAAGGCAGTGTATCCAAAACAAATCTCAGGATGTCCACTGGACGTCACACGAGGTGAACCCGTTAAAAAGCAGATTCTCCGGCTCACTGTGCAGAATTAAACAGGTAGAAAACAACAGAAGCTGTCCTGACATCATAATTACATTATTGATTTAACACGCATATCTTATCTGAGTGACTTATCAATACACGACCTCGATTACACTGCCTGCAGTGTTTACATGCAATTTAGTGACCAGAGTCCATTTAATTCATTGTTCTGGTTGCGCAGTTTTATTTGTTATATGTTTTATTTATCTAAGACATCCTGATATTTATTAAAGGCGTTAAAAGTGTGCTGCTCTCTGCAAGGGTGTGCTTGCATTAATATGCTATTAGATGTTACAGATTTCTCTCCCAGCATTTCCCAGAGTATGAATATCTTTGTTTTTTGTGTCGAATTCCATATAAAATATATTAATTTCACAATGCACTAACGTGTTGTGTTAAACATTCGAGTACTTTGGTTCTTTGGTCTTTAGGTATAAGATGTTTAACCCACTTTCGTATCAAAACTACAGTTAAATGTATATTATACAGATATATTTACATGTATATATTTTGGGGGCATCACACTCAGGTACAACAAATCTTTAAAACTTCACAAATTTATACACAAGGTGTGTTTGCAGGTGTGAGTGCTCCATAAAGCTGCATGTAAACTGACAGACTGGCTTAAGTGATGTTGCATTGTGGGTAATGTAGGCCCCTCTAGTCTAACTTTATGGACAGTTTAAAAAAATACATGTTTTATAACATGCATTCTTCTTCTTCCATGTGTGATTCATGGCACCAATCAGACAGGATCAATAAATCATTTGTTTCCGTTCAGACCCATGGGGTCCACCTGAGAGGGGGCGTGGCTTCAGCAGGTAAACTCGCTCCTGCTCTCCGGACACCTTACATAAACCATCACACAGCCCGGACTGTGCTGGTGGATGTTTAAAACTATTGATCGTGATTAAATGATAATCATTACACGGAGGTTACTCCGGCGGTGGGGAGCAGCACTGACCCCGCCCCCGGTGCGCTGAGCCCGGGCCTGTTGGGTCACTACAGTGCGGTGTCGGTTTCATACCCTGCGGTGACACAAACATTCACACACGTTGAAGAAAAGACACACTTACATCTTCTGAACGGGCTTCTTCCTCCTCTTCACCGCGTACACTCCACCATTGCCCGTCATGGCGGCGGTGACGTTTCAGCCAACTGCCCGTTTCCTTTCGCTTCAAACGGAGAAAACAAACCAACTGATCAAGCTAGCAGTAAAAGTTAGAGGTTCTTTCCTTTTTTTATCTCCAGACACACCCCGAATGTTTCTCCTCCTGTAAAACCTCGTAAAAAAAAGACAAAAAAAAAAAAAGATCCAAGTGTTCTGACTTTAACTCCGCTCGGTCCGAACCGGGCCAGAATTAGTCCACATTGTGTGTGAAGAGTCGCGGGGTTCGGCTGCCTGTCGGTCAAAGACAAATCAGAGAGTCGTGAACTTTCCAAGAGCAGCAGACACCTCGACCCGCCCTCCGTCTGTGTGTGCGCTGCTGCTGCTGCCTCAGCCAATCAGGGGCGCTGTAAGACCCCCTCATCTCTGTGTCGCTGTCTCTGATTGGTCTAAACCTTCTCCGTTTGTTTCTAGTCACTCTGAGCTGAACAAAATAAAAACACTGCACATGAATGCATCAATATTTAATATTCAGTAATATAATATGAAGGGTTATGATTCTGAAATGAGCCATTAAGCGATGAGGACTAAAATAAAATACTATACATGTTAATTTGCAGCTGTGGAACAAAGGTAGAGCGAGTTATTGTTATGTGAAGGTTGCTGGTTCAGTTCTCCTGGGCTGCATGTTGAAGTGTCCTTGGGCAAGATGCTGAACCCCAAACTGCACTTGCTTGACAGCCACCACCATCATGAATGTATGAATTACTGTAAGTCGCTTTGGACAAAAGCGTCTGATAAATACCCTGAATGTAAATGTGGGTTCTTCAGAGAGCTACATGTTGTTTACGCTCAGTATACCTGTAAAGTTTGACATAAACTGGCAGCAACTACATTTTAACATGTTTCGTTCCATCATGTTCCGAGCCTGCCATGTTCTCTGGGCTCCGGAAAAATGTTGACTAAACCTGTAACTCCATCCAGTGGTGATGAGAGCCATCACAACCAACCTTACAGAAGACCGACCGCAGTGTGTTTATACTGCGTTACATCAGTCAGAATATGTAAAAAATGATATGCGAGTTGGATTTTAGCTTCTTGGCTAGTACAGAGACAAAGTGGGAGCCTTGGAGCACACATCCCATCCCAGAAATCAGCCTTTTAAATACATGTTGCTGTTCTAAATATAGCAAAATGTAGTATTAAAAGTAAAAATACACAGCTAGTAATGTAGCCTCTCAATAATTATAGTGGAGTTGAGGTGTAAAGTTGCATGAAAAAGAAACACTCAAGTAAAATAGAAGTAATTTAAATGAAGACAAAGACCTGAGTGTTCATATGCAGCTTATTAATCACAAAATATTTATTACATTTTACCAAAATAAATGATTGTAATAAATCTGACACAGTTCATTCAAAGATTTTTTTAAAAAGTGTCACATTCACAGCATGATTATTATTTAACAATACCTACAGTTTGTCATACAGGAGCGTACCTCGATCATGGTTGTGTTTAAAATAAAAAAATGAAAGAATCAAAATTCATTCTTCAACAAAGGCACTGAGATCACTGCCTTCACAGTTTAGGGGTCACAGATTAACAGAGGACAGACAACAGACATGGTTGCTTTCAGCTACACAGCTGTGTTTGGAAAACATGGATTCTGTGACACAGATTGGACTCTTGGACTGTGTGAGAACTGGAATGTGATCAGCTCCTGAACTCAGAACATCAGAGGCTTCGGCTTCTCCCAGGGGAACTCCGCTCTGCCGAAGTGACCGTAGCAGGCAGTGGCCTGGTAGATCGGCCGCTTCAAACCCAGCTCTCTGTAAGGGAAACACAGTCGATATTATACGGTTATATTCACAGAACATGAATACAGTGTTTGGGGCTATGAAAGAAAACTACACATACTTCACAATGACCCCGGGCCTCAGGTCAAAGTTCTTCTGTACGATCTGCAGCAGCTCGTCTTCGTCCCTGGTCGACGTGCCGTAGTGAAACACTGAGATGGACAGCGGATGGCTCACACCGATGGCGTAAGAGATCTGAGGGGAATAACAGACAATAAATCAATGCTCAGTGTGAGCAAACAAGGAACCCTTCTGTTTACTTTTAATAAACACAGAATCACCGATACAAAACTGTTGTTATCAAAAGCGTGCTGTTAAATCCTCCTTCTCATTTCTGTGCCTCGACAGCAGAGTGCCGGGCTGGACGTCACGTCTTCTTATCTTCCTCACCTGAACGAGGACTCTCCTGCACAGTCCGGCTTTCACCAAGGACTTGGCGACCCAGCGGGCGGCGTAAGCTCCGGACCGATCCACTTTGGAGTAATCTTTCCCAGAGAAGGCTCCTCCTCCGTGGCCCCCCCAGCCTCCATACGTGTCCACGATGATTTTACGCCCCGTGAGTCCTGCGTCGCTCTGGTGATACAAAAACATCAGTCATCACCTGATTTAACACACTTTTGATTTATTGTTTTTTAATTACATTAACTACATTTCCCTCTGGGGATTCGTCCTCACTCACCTGAGGGCCACCCAAAAGGAATTTCCCACTTGGCAGCAGATGGTAGATGGTCTTGTCATCCAAGTATTTGGCAGGAATGACGACCTTCACCACCTTCTCTATCAGGTGGCGTCTGATCTCCTCCAGGCTGATTTCTGGGATGTGCTGGACTGAAATGACCACAGTGTGAACGCGCAGTGGCTCCATGGCTCCCATGTTGTCTCGGTACTCCACCGTGACCTGCAGGAAAGAGCCGAGAAGCTAAAATCAAACTCACAACAACTGAGGATGTATCAGAATTGTTGGTGCTTCTTTATTAGACAGGAACCAAAAAAGAGACGTCTTTTTTTGTCATGCTTCTGAGGAGGCTCACTTGTGATTTGGCGTCTGGTAGTATCCAAGGACACTCTCCGTTACGTGACAGCTCCTTCATCCTGTGGATGAGTTTATGAGCCAAAAGGATGGTTAATGGCATACACTCCTCCGTCTCATCTGTGGCGTAACCAAACATCAAACCCTGAGGAGATGAAGATGGAACAAATGATGTTGGACAACAAAAGCAATTAGAAGACATCACTTTGGACTCAACTGAACATTCTTCACCTTTTTTTAAATTTGTATTTTACAGACTAAACGATTTATCAAGAAAATAATCATTATTTGCAGCAACATCCTCTCCCAAAGTGACTTTTTACAACCATCTTCACAACGTATAACACTTATAATAAACAGTTGAGGATTTATAGGTGAAACACTGAACCTGGTCCCCGGCACCGATGTCCTCCTGATCCCTGCCCTCAAACACACAGTCCGATATCTCCAGGCACTGCGGCTCCAGCGCTAACAGCACGTTGCAGGTCTTGTAGTCGAAACCTGCAGATCACAGTCGGGACTAATTCACTTCACTCGCTCAAAGTTATTAACCAATAATAATGAATCCCACCATACTGCACCTTTAGCAGAACTATCGTAGCCGATGGACTTCACGGTGTCTCGGACCACCGTCTGGAGATCCACTATGGCCTTAGAGGTCACTTCTCCGACCAGTAAAACCATGCCCGTCTTCGTCACACATTCTGCAACGACACAAACCAGGAATCTTTGATTACAGAGTGAAAAAGGGACGCATCAATAAGGCTCTGGCCAATATCAGATATAATCAAATGGGATATTTTTTACAATATCGACCAGCTGTGTGATTCTTCACCTGAGACAAACAAATCGGACTATATTTTTATTTCAATTTATAATTTATTTGTGTTATTTCACAGCTGCCGGCCCTCTGGAGTTCAGAGGGAAGGCACAGACTCGCTGCACCTTACAGCAACATTCTGGGCTATTCTCTTATGTTTTAAGTCATTCTTTGAATTAAAAATATCTAATTTAAAGTAATTCTTTGATTTTACGTTCTTACTTAAAATTGTTGTCTGTGCTGCTGCAGTGAAAATATGATTTACTGTTAGCTGAGATGATTCAGAGGGAGTTGAATTCCAGTGACGCAACAAAGTATTGAACTTTGTTTTAAAGGACAAAAGCTAATCCAGGCTAAGATAATTGACTGTATAACCATAAGCCATCGTTACACCTTTGAAACTACAATCACACAGGTATGTCGGCTACACTGCTTTCATGTTTGATGTTATTATAGTTCAGAGTTTGTTTGGAGGGAAACCCGTCTAATGGGGGTTTTATATTACTTTAAAGGAACAATTCACACAACATCACAAGAGCACTTACCACAGGCCACTTTAGAGTCAGGGTCTTGACTCAGGTATGCGTCCAGCACAGCATCACTGATCTGATCACACATTTTATCTGTGAATACAAAGAAGGAGTCGTCAGAGGAAAGAACAGGGACACAACTCCTGTAGATTACAGGAAGATCAGTTGAAGAGCACGTAAAGATCTTCATTCATTGACTGATTATTTTCTTCCTGCACAAACTAACCTTTAAGGACAACGTAATTTATACTGTTTTACTTTGCTTACATGTGGCGGACCCTGCCACCTATTACCTTGTTTTAAACCCTGATGGAAAGAATACACATTTCTGAGTTTGTGTATTATCTCGTTAATAATGTAAATATTAAAATTTGTTGTTTGAATTTCTTCTCTAAAAGCACATAGAGCTCCTTTAAGTTAAACATCTGTTAAGTTCTTCTACTATTGATTATGACGGTCTCAGCATGCCTCAACATGTCCACACATGCAGTTCACTCTGTGCACAGTTTAAACACTTAAACATGAATCATAGTTGTATTCTGGGCTGCAGTCAGGATGTTAGACATACTGAGCTCCGGTCTCCATCCAGCCATGCAGAAAAAATATATAAATTTGACTTTAGTATGAATCGAAGGACCAATAATCGCTTCGGAAATAATATCTACAGAAGAAGATAAGAAACAAATATGGCCAATGTTGATTAAAGGTATTAGTCTTATTAACTAGTTAAAAATATCTTTTTGACATGGTTAACACTTTATAATAACAATCATTAATAAGTGCTAAATGTATAGTTAATTATGTTTTTAAAAGTAATTTCACTGTTAAGAAACAATAATTTGGTTCATAAAATATGAATTAAGCAACTGTATCAGTTGTAAATCATCCACATAATAAAATTAATAAATGAAATACACAGTATTCTTAAACATTCACACATTATTATGAACAACAACTGCAGCTTTCCAATAAAGACTAGCTAATAAATGGTTAATAAAGCATTCCATTGCTTCTTAACACTGTTAAATAAAGTTTGATGAACATTTTTTTCGTATATAGTTTATTCTAATGATGTGACAGACATTATTAAGTATTACCACATGTACATTTTAACATATTAGAGACACGAGCAGTGATTTAGATGTAAACTGCACATTAGCGACACGGCCACAGTACCGGAGTGTCCCTCTCCAACAGACTCGGATGTGAACAGGAAAGTCTTCCCGCTGCGGGCTCCGCTCGGGTTCATCTTCAGCTCCTCGCTCGGGACACACAAGTTGGATTAAAAAAAAAGGAGCTCAACTCAACGTGTCGGCTCAACGCGAAGCTGTAAAGTGGAGCCGGACTCTCGATGTCCGCCGAGTCCGACTGTAAAAAGCAATGATTAACTCGGTGGGCTGAGCTGAGAGGAGCCCGCGAGGAGGCGACTCTCGGTCAGGACCAACGGTTTTTAACGGAAAGCCGTTAGAGGCGGCTGAAGCGACTTTACAGCAGTAATTTAATCAGGACGAGTGATTATAAAACTACAACTTCACACACGAAATGTCCTTCTCGGTGGACTTCACCGTGTAAAAGGCTGTATGTGGGACATCCAGCGGGATGTTTCCATGCGGGAGTCCTTCAGGCAGCAGCCGGGACAGCCTCAAGATGTCGCTGTTATGACGCAGCACGGGACGTGAAAGAACGTAACATTAAAGGGTGACTCCGCCTACTTTACACGTTAAAGTGTGTTTACAGGCCTTTACAGTACAACTGCATGTGTGGAGAAAATAGAATACATCTTTTTATGGCTCCAGAGGAAGCTGCATGTAATCTGAAACTGCCTCCAGTGATGTCATCCAGTGGCTGTGATGCATTGTGGGTAATGTAGGCACAGGTTTTTTTGACAGTTTGGACAAATAAATTAGGAAAATGGACACAGCAGAAGCAGAAATATCACCTTTTTTGGACCTTTTTTAAAAATGCATTTGGTTGCACGACAAACCAACAGGTTGGCCAATCAGAAGCCTGCCAAACAAAGATGACAAGCCAGTAAAAAAAAAGTTTTCCTGTCTACACATAAACACTGAAAACACTGTTTCTGAATATTTACACTCTGGCAGGAGTTTTCCTCAAACTTAGTTTTATAGTGACCTGAAAAGTAGTTTACATGTGTACAGAAGGCCAAAACGCATATATAAAGCTTTGTTTTAGCCTACATTACCCACAATGCAACTTTCACCATCTGGGAAAAGATGGCGAGCCAAAGTCACACCCCTTCCAGTGTCGCCCATGGGACCTATTTGATTAAAAAAACATTGGCTTCTGGAAACACCAGACGCCATTTTATGATTGTTTTATTGTTTGTCACATTTTAAATCGAGTCTCCAGCTACTTCGGTTGTTTAGCAGAATGCTGCAAAATCACAATTTTTTTAATCACAATTAAAACTCCTGCATTAAATATAAAACTCAATGAGTTCAACATACAACGTCTTCCTTTACTTAAGAAAAAACGTAAACCCTGTTAAAGTTTTACTTGTGAGTATTTATGGTGCCTCAGCTTCAGTGAATGGTCTGAATTCTTCTTCAGTTTTATCAGTAACACATTACTTCACACTACAGACTGCTGCTGGGCGGAGTGACAGTTATTTTCATGAGATGTGGTTCTTCTAAATCACACATATTGTTGCAGCTGAGCTGAACTGAGCTCTTCCCTCTAAAACTAAAAAAGAAGTGAAGCATATTTGCATACATAAGCTAAACTGTCACTGCTGAAACAACAAACTGCCAAACACAGGATGAGGAAATGAAGTGAAGCAACAGAGTGACTTCACTGCTTTATTGCCTTGCAAATATCCCTGCCGCTCTGAAGGCTGAGCCCTTTGCCCGGACGTATCAGTTCAGTGCTGGCCTGCTCGATCAGCTGATGGTACGTAGAACACATACGCAGAGGTTTTAAGTTGTTTAAACTGACATGTTCTCTTGACAGCTTTGTGTGTTGGCACAGTTCATGAAAAGCAGGAAATGAAAGGTCTGCGGGGTCGTGATCTGGTTGTTTGTGGCGATGATGTCTGGCTCCTGTTGGGCCAATGAGACTTTGATTGAGGCAACAGTTTAGTTAATGAGTAACACAGAAAAGGTGCAACCTTCAGCAGACGTTTGTTCAGCTCTTACTGTATGACTCATACAGTTACAAGAAGCACAGATCTGTTTGTTGTGCTTCCAGGACCGGATTACAGAACTGTGTGGAGGTCTTTTTGTGTGTCTGTGTGAGTTTGTTTTGTTGGTTGTGACGGAGAAACGAGAGCTGCCATGGTGAGTGATGTGCTTCTCATACTGCTGTGTTTAGACGTTGTTCCTCTTCAGATACCGCAGCTTGATTTTCATCTTGATATGATCTCAAATGATTTCCTATAGGTCGGTTCATGTTTGCTAACCGACTTGCTGTGCTGGAGGTTTTCCTGACAGTCACACAGGCCGCGCTTCACTGATAGAGTCCTTTTTCCTGTTCGCTCAGAAGCAGGAAGTGAATCTGGTCACTTAGAATTGTGACCACAGAGGTCGTTGTTGACTATATTTAACTTTCAGAGTGGTTTGACCCGAAGAGCTACACTGATTGATTAGTCAGTTGGTTGTCAGCTATTAGAAAAATCCTCTGAATCCAGCTTCTTTTCTCAGTATTCTGACTTTTAATCGCAGGGACAGAAAAAAGTTTGAAATCTGTGTTTGAAGTCAGAATCTTGAGTTCAAAGTCTGAATTCTGAGTTTAAAGTCAGAAGTCATTTCTTCAAACTGACTTTAATCCTCTTCCGTACGTTCCCAACTCATCAAATACTGAACCTTTGCAATGGCGACTGACACGATTTACGATCGCAAAGCGTCAGTATTTTGGGAATGAGACTCAAAAATCAACCTTCTTTAAAAGTGGACCATTTTCTCTACGACAGTACGCCGAATATAAACATTTTACACCATTCTCTGACACTTCATTAACCAAACAACCAGTCGATTAATCAAGAAAGTAATCCGCAGATTAACGAACACCAGTTTGTCCCTGTTTCAGGCTGCCGTAAACCCTCAATCCCCGGCTCCCGGGTCGTCGGCCAAACTTGACCAGGTGCAGGGTCAAGTCAACGAGGTGAAAGTCATTCTGTCAGACAACATCAGCAAAGTGCTGGAGAGAGGAGACCGACTGGACGATCTGATCGGAAAGACCGATGACCTGCAGGCCTCCGTAAGTTTAATCAAGATGACGCCGAGTGAGATCATACGTGACTCACAGCCGTATTTAAGAACAATAATGAGATATTTATACTTATCTCACAGCTGTAGTGGGTGATTACTTTTAAAGGAGAAGATTTAAAAAGAAAAATAAATGATTCTCCTTCTTGCTGGAGACGCCCTGAAGCCCCCTGATGGACCCTAACGGACCCTCAGGGCCCCTCGTCATGTTTCAGATTTCTGCAGGAGTGTTTTTAAACTTCCAGCTGGTTTAATTTAAAGATTAGAGAAGCGCAGGAGAATTAAACTAATTTCATGCAACAAAACATTTCTTCCTTCCATTAATCATCTCATCATACTTTGTTTCACTTGTGCAGTCTTGATGCCACGACACAAAAACAGAAGCTGACCAGTATCACGTTATAACGTGAAAAGTTTGTTGTTATTGCAATATATTATTAACTTGTTATAATGGGAAATATCTCACATTATAGCTGTTATTGATAAAATACCAAGTTTCACACTGTAACATGAAAACTTAGTTATAACAAGCAGCTTTACTTGGTTTAGTGATAAACAATTATTCTTGTTATAAGTTGAAACATTTCACTTAATAACATTGTTAAAACATAAAAAGTTTCATACTCAAACATGAGAACTTATATTGTTATAACACAAAACTTACATTGTTATAACTGTATAATATGTATATTATAATGTGAAACACTTCACATTACAGTGTGATAACTTATCGTTATAACATCAAAAATGATATATTAACAATAACAAACATTACCTGTTAAGACAATTCATGTTGTCATCATGTGATCAGGTGATTACTTTCATTGTTATAACATGAAATGTGTCACGTCATGATGCGATACAGTGTGAAAATATGTCATTATAACAGCAAATTATCACGTTTTAACAAGATCAATATATCTTTATAGTAAGTCAAGTTTCATGTTATGTTTTGCTAAGTTTGTATTTCAAAACAACGTCATAAAATCTTAAAAAATAAACTTTACAAGCTGTAACGTGATAATAAACCAGTTTTCTTTTCCTGGTGTGGCTGGAATAAGCTTCTGTAACATCAAGCCACAAAATACTTTATGTATTTTAACTTTTACATTTTTTTTCCACATATGCAACCAGAAAATCAGTAAAGTTCCCCTTTAAGTTAAATTAGATCTTGTTATTTCCTCCATCACTTGTGTTTAACTAGGTTTTAATTATTTGTCTTTTCAGGCTGACTCGTTCCAGAGAACATCTACGCGGGTTGCCAGGAAATACTGGTGGAAAAACATTAAAATGATGATCATAATCGGTGTGATCGTGCTGATCGTCCTCATCCTCATCATCCTCTTCGCCACAAATACTATTTAAATCCCACCGCCGCTCCTTCAGGATCTCAGGGATTGAACACGATCACGCTGGTGGGATGCAGCTCGCCTTTTTTTAAATCGCTCTCATGAAGAGTTTCTGATGATTTCAGCTCAAAGAAAATAAGATGCGTTTGTAGTTTCAAGATCAAATATATTTATGTGTAATTCTGATGAGGTTACTCTACAATGAAGCCGACGATGTGACGAGGAAATTGTCAGAAACTTGGCTGAAAAACTTCTTTCAACACTCCAACATGTGACAAACGTGCCTCTTAACATTTCATAAAAGGATCAAAACATCCAAATAAGAGTTTGATATTTTTATTCGTCACATTTCTTGATGTGTAATTACCTGTGTAAATATTCTGTATGTTCATGAATGTTAAACTCTGTAATATGTAATGTAATAACATATTGTAATGTATGACTGATGACTTTGATAAAGAGGACAAATTGTAACAACGCATTTTTTTTTATTTGATCTTTGCTACACATTACTGTAGAAAGGTTTAAGTTAGAACAAATACTTGGAAATCTGCTGAATGTGCTGGAAAATATTTGCCGGAAATGCATAAAACTATAAGAATGAACGTTCAAGAATTTGAAGGAAAAGCTGAATTTTTCAAAAGCTTAAAAAAGGCAGAAAGGCTGAAAATAACAGGCTGAATGGGCTAAAGAAGTTGAACATTTTTTATAGCTGAACAGTTTGTCTAGCTGAAGATAAAGCTGAATATTTGAAAAATCTGAAAAGGCTGAAAAGCTGAAAAGTAAGAGCTTAAAAAGCTGAACAGTTTCTCTGGCTGCACATATACTGGAGCAGTAGCAGAACCGAAGTTGAATAAGAATGAATGGGAAAACACCCCCTAAAGTCCTGCAAGTTTTGAAAAGGGTGTAATGATTATGGCAGAAATATGTATAGACTGAGTAAGAGGAGACATTGCTGAAATCTGTGATGTCTTTTTTTATTCCTGTAGAGTGAAAAATGAGGGCACCAGGGTGAAAGACAAATCCGGTACCATCTGCTCTCCTCCAGAAACTTAGGCTCAAAATTAACATAGTGGCTTATGGGGGAGCTGCTGGAGTGCTTGTTGCTTCTGCAGCCAAAAGTGTAAGTCCTAAATCTGAAGTGAGACCATCAGCTGAAAGCCAACAAGATTCCGTACATTTCTATGTACATATTGTCCACGTGAAGTAAAAGATATGGGATCCAAATCAAGCTGAAGATAATTTTTTTCTCCAGTTTTTCTAGCCGCTCTCCACTCTAGCGATGATGTCATGCACTCTAGCTCAAGCAATACACACCCATTATAAAATCAGAAGATGAGCTAAAAATCCTTAAAACTAAAACTGTGATGATTTCAAAACCGTAAAAGATTTTAAAAAGCTGAATACAAGTCCAATAGTTCAAGATCTTCTGGCTCTGAAATGGTGTAGCTCAAAGTGTGAGGGACAAGAAGAGGTTGAAAGTCGGCTGGTTCTGAAGAGGATTTGAAGATTTTCCCATTTACTTCCATGTTTTGTTTCTTTTTGAAAAAGCTGAAAGGCCAGAAAGCTGAGGATTACAAGACTAAAAGAGCTTAAAAAGCTGAACATTTTGATTTTGATTTGCACAGCAGAAGCAGAATTATTACCTTTTCTATGTACATGTAAAGGGTATTTTTTCTTTAAATTTTGCATTTGGTTTCACGCCAAACCAACCGGTGGCTACATTGGCCAATCAGAAGCCTGCCAAACGAAAATGGCAAGCCAACAAAAAACAGTTTTGCTGTTTACACATAAACAATGAAAACACTATTTCTGAATATCGTCACTCTGGCAAGAGTTTTCCTCAAGCTCTGTTTTCAGTCAGAATGTATTGATAAAGTTTTGTTTTAGCCTGCATTACCCACAATGCAACTTCTGGAAAAAGAGCCAAAGTCACGCCCCTTCCAGTGTACCACCGTGGGACCTCATTTCATAAGACGAGCTGTATGGAGCCATTTTGTTTTGTTGTTTGTCATGTTTTGAATCAAGTTTCCAGCTACTACAGTTGTTTAGCAGAATGCTACAATGCTGTTTTTTCTGCAAAGGTCCAGAAATGTTTTGTGGACTGACTTTCCATCAACAACTTTCTTTAAGATCTCTCACTTCAGTTTAAGCAGAACACCTCAGTTTGAAAATACTCTGTCACAATTAAAACTCCTATATTCCATATAAAACTCAATGAGTTCAATATAAAACTTTTACTTACTTTTTTACTTGAGAAACATTTTAAACCAAGTTTTTTTTTCTCCAAGTTTTACTTGTAAGTATTTATGCTTCTTCAGCTTCAGTAAATGGTACTTCTTCAGACTACAGACAGCTGCTGGGTGGAGTGACAGCTGATTTTATTAGACGTGGTTCTTGTACAACTTGAGCAAATCACACACTTTGTTGAAGTTGAGCTGAACTTCTTCTAAGTTCTTCCCTGAAAAACTGCACAAGTGAAGCATATTTGTACACATAAGCTAAACTGTCACTGCTGAAACAACAACCTGCCAAACAGAATGAGCAAAGTGAAAGTGCAACAGAGTGACTTCACTCCTTCATTGCCTTGCAAATATCCCTGCTGTGACGTATCAGTTCAATGCTGCCTTTGTTTTTCTTAAAGAGAGAAGAAAATAATACATGTGTACAGTGGAAGCTTTCTGTTGACACGGGAAATTATGATTATTTGAATTCATTTTTATTTAATTTACGATCATTTGTTGTAACAAGCAGAGAAAAAAATATATCCTGATTTCCAATTCAGCGCATCTGTAACCTAATTGTTGTATCTCTTCTTTACTACTGAATGAAGCAGAGATTGCTAAATTTGATCTGAGTAATATGGACCACATGTGGACACCTCTGTTTCTTGCAGAGTGGAAATTTTATGTAATCAAGCTTCCTCCACCCTACCCATAATACGTTTCAACATTCTTATAGGGCGTGTTACTTATGGGCATGTCAACCCATCTTTTCTTAGAATTAAACTCTCTTCTTAAGCCCTATTCGCACGGGACTAGTATAACCTGGGGACCTCCAGTAATTTGTAATAATTACGAGGTCGTCTGTGATCTTAATCCCGTGCGAATCTGCCATGTCCGTAATTTGTTAAGTAAAAATTCCACCGCAAATTATCTACCATATTACGCCAAACACAGAGGTCATGTGATGATATTTATCCCGTGCGAATTGGCATCTCTGTGATTTGGGGTCTTTTTTTGTTTTTTCTTAAGGTTTTTTGTGTTTTCACACCTTTTTTCTGCCTTTTTCCCGGTCGAGAATTATGAAGGCTGCCTTGGCAATTATAAATGAAAGTTTTGACAGTATTTTGGGTGCAGGAGGCCCATCAGAAGAGCGAGGCAGCATGCGGTAAGGAACATTTTTCTATCTTTCAACAGGCTCACCAGTTATTATAGGCCTATTAAAAATATCCATATCTAACTGTTGTGCTGCCCCAACAAGGGCTCCAGTGCAATGAATATCTTAAATATAGATATCAAATATGGATGTTGAAATGAGTTTGTACAGACTATTGCACAGTGCAGAGTACAGGGTGAGGTCTACATGGAGCAGTGCTGGTTGAAGAGTCGCACAGCAGCAGGAAGGACCTGCGATACGTCTCCTTCACTGTGAGAGTGACCTGCAGGATGGACTCCTGCATCAGCAGCGATGACAGCTTGTCCATCATCCTGCTCTCTCCCACCACCTGCACTGAGTCAAGAAGGCATTCCAGGATGGAGCTGGCCTTCTTGATAAGTTTATCAAGTCTCCTCCCGTCTGCTGCTGAGATGCTGCTGCTCCAGCAGACTACTCCATAGAAAATGGCTGATGCCACCACAGAGTCATAGAAAGAGGTCAGGAGGTCCCCCTGCACTCCAAAGGACCTGAGCTTCCTCAGTAGATACAGTCTGCTCTGACCTTTCTTGTATGTAGCTGCAGTGTGATCAGTCCAGTCCAGTTTATTGTTCATGTGAACTCCCAGGTACTTGTAAGATGTCACCATCTCAATGTCTGTTCCCTGGATGTTCACCTGTGTGCAGAGTTGTCTGTGCATGCAGAAATCCACCACCAGCTCTTTGGTTTTCCCGGTGTTGAGCTGGAGGTGGTTCCGCTTGCCCCAGTCTGCAAAGTCCTTAATAAGTTCTCCATCCTTGATGAGGCCGACGGTAGCAGAGTCGTCAGAGAACTTTTGCATGGCATGCATGGCTCATTTGCAATGATAGCATGCTGTTTGCACTTCTCAAAATGTCCAGTTGCTATGGCTTTGCGTACCTCATGGAGCTCTTGGTCAGTGGCAGATGCTTCCTCCACTTCTCGAGTGGTGAGTGCCTTTGGAGTTGCGTTCACTGCCACAAATCTCACATACTCCTCAGCTCTGTGCTCATGTTCCCCCTGTTTGCACCATGTTTGGCAGGAGTCCCTTCCCTGCTATGTGTACTGCTTAAGGTCTGTGACTAGGTCAAACTGTCACCCATACAAGTATGGATGTAGTCTCTCGCAGGCCCACACTAGGCCTAGCGCCTTTCTCTCTGTCCGAGAGTATCTCCATTCACAATCAGTTAGGCCACAGCTTACGTAGCGCACAGGGACTTTAATTCCTTTCTTGTTTTGCACTAGGACTGCGCCTCCACCCCACAGGACTCACATCCGTTATTACCCGGGTTGGTGCCTCTTTGTCGAAGTAGGCAAGGGTGGTTGCTTTAGCGAGCACTGCTTTAAGAGCACTGAATGCACTGAAAGGCCAGAAGTTGAAAGGTGTGTCTTGCCTTGTTAGGCGCCTTAGTGGCTCTGATAGAGTTGCAAACTGCGGGATAAACCTGCTGCTGTACTCCACGAGCCCAAGGAAGCTACGCACCTCTGTGGTGGTCTCCGTCTCCCGTGCTTCTGTCACAGCTCACACTCTCTATTGCTCCCTGGCAGAGGACACATCAAACAACAGTCCTTTGTGCATGGACACTCCATTGTACAAATGTAGTGATGTCACGTGATTCAGGCCAGTCAGGTCAAGTTGATGGGAGCCCCATTTTAAATCTAACTTGCTGAATATGGGATATAGGGAGTGGCACTTAGTGCTTTCTGATTTCAATTTTTCCCATGCATTTTCTCCCATTACATTGCTTGTTGTGCCAGAGTCAATCAGCATTTTTACATTTACTTCCCCAACACAGAAGTTAAGTCTGTCTGGCATGTGGTTATCGTCAATGGCCAATGCAAAGTCATCACGTTTTGTTTCTGTTTCCCACCCTTGGTGTGGCATACTTCTGCAAAGTGATTCCCTGGCACTTTTGTGGCACATTTGTCCTCATCTGGGGCATTTTGGATCACGGCCAATGTGATCAGTATTCCCACTTCTGTTGCACTTTCCATCATTTTTATTGTCTCTGTTCGGTTTACCTTTTGTATTCCCGTTTCCATGCTTTCCCATTTTTCCTTTCAGTGCAAGTTGGTTAACAGTGTCTGTGGAAGGTTTAGTCGATGAGCATGACATGTCTGCCATTTGCTCATCAGTGCTTTTTCCAGTGTGGATGCTAGCATCAATCCGCGACCCTCTTCTAACAGTATTCTTGTTCTATATTATGACATTCCTTTGCTTACTATTGCATCTCTTTTCTGATTGTCAGAGTCTCCGGCGTAACCACAGTCTCTCACAGCTTGTCTCAGGCATGTAGCAAACCGCTGCACGGTCTCACCAGGTTTCTGGTGCAGTTTTTGAAACGTGTGCTTTGCTAGCACTGTGTTGACTTGGGGTACATATGCATTCAAAGCCTCCACTGCCTTGTTGTATCCGGTAGAGTTGAGAAAATGTCCTGTACGTCCGGTCCAGCCAGATGTAGTAACAGTGCACGTCTCCTTTGCTTTGTAGCTGCAGGTGAATCATCGGCTATGATGAGCCCTTTACCGTCAGCATACAGCTGGAGCGATGTTAGCCATCGCTTCCATCGTGAACCTACTGTAGTGCAGCTGGCTTGGTGTAGCACGCAAAATTTTGAATCCCAGATTTCTCCATAGTAACCAACTAAATTTGTCATTTTTAACTAGCAAATGCAAATTAATCCTCATCGCCAATGAGATTGCAGAATTTAATCTGAGTAATATGGACCACACGTAGACACGTCTGTCTCTTGCTGAGTGCGAATTTAACGTAAACAAACTTCCTCTGCCCGACCCATAACACCTCTCAACATTCTTATAGGGTGTGTTACTCATGGACACGACACTAATAGTTATTTTTGTGGTAGAAATATCGGTATCATATATTGGTATCAGATATTGGCAAGTACACAAATGAAAATACTCGTACTCGGTTTGTAAAAATGGTATCGGTGCAACCTTCGTTTTTAGTTTAAACTGACATGTTCTCCTGACAGCGTTGTGTGGTGGCAGAGTTCACGAAAAGCAGGAAATGAAAGATCTGCAGGGTCGTGATCTGGTGGCTTGTGGCGATGATGTCTGGCTCCTGCTGGGCCAATGAGACTTTGATTGACACGACAGTTCAGTTAATGAGTAACACAGAAAAGGTGCAACCTTCATCAGACGTTTGCTCAGTTCATACAGTCAGAAGAAGAACAGATCTGTTCCTTGTTGCTTCCAGGACTTCAGGATTACAGAACTCTGTGGAGGTTTTTCTGTGTTTGTGTGAGGTTTTTTGTCGGTTCTGACAGAGAAACTGCTGCTATGGTGAGTGATGTGTTTCCTATACTGCTGTGTTCAGTCCTTCATCTGAGACGTTGTTCATTACCACACCTTGCTTTTCATCTTGATATGATATGACTTAACCTATAGGTCGGTTCGTGTTTGCTCACCAGGTGTACTTTGTGCTGGAGGTTTTTTGACAATTACACAGTTTCACAATTACTGGTCGACTACTTTGATTTTCAATTAATCAGTTAAGATTTTTTTTAAATTCTCTGAATCCAGCTTCTTAAAGGTCCACTTTGTAAGAAAGTGTCACTCTTACAGAAAAGGATTAGAGCCACTTTGAAAAGGAAGTTAAAAACTTAACTTTTCTCGGGATTCTGACTTTTAATCGCAGAGACAGAAAAATGTCCAAATCTTGAGTTCAAAGTCTGAATTCTGAGTTTAAAGTCAGAGGTGATTTCTTCACAGTGGCTCTAATCTTCTCTAAACCTTTGCGATGGCGACTGACACGATTTACAATTGCTTCTTTATAAGTGGACCTTTAATTGTGAATATGAATTTTATGACAGTAAACATTTTCCACCATTTTCTGACACTTTATTGACCAAACAAGTAATTGATTCATCAAGAAAGTAATCCACAGACTCATGAACACCAGGTTGTCCCTGTTTTTTCTCAGGCTGATGTAAAACCTCGATACCGGGCTTCCAGCTCGTCGGCCAAATTTAACCAGATGCAGGGTCAAGTCAACGAGGTGAAAGACATTATGTCAGACAACATCAGCAAAGTGGTGGAGAGAGGAGACCGACTGGACGATCTGATCGGCAGGACCGATGGCCTGCAGGCCTACGTGAGTGTTCACAGCAATATTTAAGAACAATTATGAGATAATTAAACTCATCTCACAGTTGTAGTGAGTAATTACTTTTGAGGGGAAGATTTAAAAAGAAAAATAAATGATTCTCCTTCTTGCTGGAGATGTCCTGAAGCCCCCTGATGGACCCTGATGGACCCTGATGGACCCTCAGGGCCCCTCGTCTTGTTTCAGATTCCTGCAGGGGTGTCACAGACATTTTCACTGTAAAACTTCCAGCTGGTTTAATTTACAGATTCGAGAAGCACCGGACAAATTAAACTAATTTCATGCAACAAAACTTTTCTTCCTTCCGTTAATCATCTCATCATACTTTGTTGTTTCACATGTGAAGTCTTGATGCCACCACACAAAAACAGAAACTGACCAGCATCACGTTATAACATGTTATTGTTATTGTACATGTTATCTTGTTATTGCAATATATTATTTATCTTGTTATAATGTGAAATATCAGAACCAGAATCAGAATACTTTATTGATCCCGGGGGGGAAATTGTTTGTGTTACAGATGCTCCGTGCAAAGTAGATATAGCATGAATGGAAACAAGAGATAAAGATATAAATAAAATATCAAAGTAGACAATAATAAAATAAAATAAAATCACATATTGTTATAACATAAAAAGTTTCACACTTTAACTTATTAAGATACTTTGACTATATTGTTATAACTATATAATATCTATGTTGCTATAATGTGAAATATCTCACATTGTAGTAGTAACTTATTGGGATAACATCAAAAATGATATAGTAACGATATCAAACTTTACTTTTTAAGATGATGTAGTATTCATGTTGTCATCATGTGATCAGCTGATTACTTTCATTGTTATAACATGAAATGTGTCACGTGCGAAAATATATCCAACAACAACAAATTATTACATTACAGCAAGATCAATATATTTTTAGAAGCTTCATGTTATATTGTGGTTAGTTTGTATTTTGTAATAACGTCATAACATCTTGTTAAGAAAATAAACTTTACACGTTGTGACATGATAAAAATCCAGTTTTCTTTTTTTCTTGCCTTTTTTTTCTACATATGCACCATAAAATCAGTGAAATTTCCCTTTAAGTAAAAAAATCTGGTTATTTCCTTCATCACTTGTGTTTAATTAGATTTCAATTATGTCTCTTTTCAGGCTGACGTGTTCCGGAAAAAATCCACGCGGGTTGCCAGGAAATACTGGTGGGAAAACGTTAAATGGAAGGTCGTAATCAGTGTGATCGTGCTGATCGTCCTCATCCTCGTCATCCTCTTCGCCACAAATACTGCCATGATACTTTTGTTCTTCATGTAGAGACGTGTGAGCCTTACACAGCCATGTTAACTGTAACTTAACTGGGTGTTGCTAAAACAGGAACACAGGATTGGGGACACAACCAGAGATCCAAACTTAAAAAGCAACTGACAATTATCAAATAACGCCAAAGACTCCCAAACCCGCTGATAACAGAATATATGCACTGGGAACCCGGTTTGGATTTCAGAGGTGGGGGGACAGAAGTATTTTTAATAAAACTCTTTCAGTTCACTGTGTTGTTTTTTTTGTAGCTTAGCCAGGCGAGGACAGGTCTGTAGCCAAGTCCGATGGGTTGACCAGCTCGGTGAGGACACTTGTTTTGTTTTGGGAGTAACAATGTAATCAACAATGCATTTGAACTTATGCATATTTTCATATAACTTCTGTTCCATGATAAATGGAGGACCTGTGTGTGGTTGCCGTGGCAGTGGAACCGAGAGTTTCCCTCTCCAGAAGGACAATTAGAATGTTTTGATCTGTCTAACATGACCTGTGAGAGTAAATATTAAATGCTACCACTCCCTTCTCTTTGAATTCTGTAAGTGCAGGAGGGCTTAAATTAGTAGCTGTCAGAGTGAAAACATGCTTTCCTCCTAAGACATTGAGCAACTTTATAACAGACCTGTGTGTTGCTCTGTGATTGCTCCTCTTGTACAAGATTACACCTTGTTTGAACTTTGAACTGACTCCGATCTTCCTCTAGTTCTAAATTATCGAAGAATTATTTGAACAAATACTATTTAAATCCCCCCAACGCTCCTTTAGAATCTCAGGGACTGAACACGATCACGCTGGTGGGATGCAGCTCGGCTTTTTCTAAAAATCGCACTCATGAGTTTCTGATGATTTCAGCTCAAAGAAAACAAGATGCGTTTGTAGTTTCAAGATCAAATATATTTATGTGTAATTCTGACGAGGTTACTCTGCGATGAAGCCGACGATGTGACAATGAAACTGTCAGAAACTTCCAACATGTGACGAACGCGCCTCTTAACATTTCACAAAAGGATCAAATGTCCAAATAAGAGTTTAATATTTTTATTTGTCACATTTCTTGATGTATAATTACCTGTGTATATATTCTGTATGTTCATGACTGTCAAACTCTGTAATAACATATTGTAATATATGACTGATGACTATGATAAAGAGGATAAATTGTAATAACGCATTTTTTTTTGTTTGTTTTTAAATCTTTGCTACACAGAACTGTTATATATGTGTGACCTGCTCCAATCTAACATCTCAGTCATGTAATAATGAATGAAGCGATTTCACAATTAGCATATGACGACAATAAATACAAAAAACAAGAAGGGAAGGAGAACGCAGACTGCTCAAACTTTGCACGAATCTAAATGAATGCAAAACATCCCAAAAAAAAAAAAAAATCAAAAAAGTTTTAAGATACAACAAATACTGGAGAGGAAATGTGCTGTAGGTCAAAGTGCTCCTCAGTTATTATTTTACAATCAGCTAGTGATCTTTGCTGGAGACCATCATCTCTCTGGCTCGGCGCTCCGCCAGCCCACAGCTGTCTTTTCTTTCATCGCTCTGAAACCTACGAAAAAACAAAACAGACACAAAATCAGCTCCAGATGAACGAAGAAACGGTTCAATTAGAAAGAAAGAAAGAAAAATAAAATAGGAATCCCCCGTGTTTATAATGTCCAATGTTAAAAAAAAAGAAAAAGAAAAAGAAACTGAGAACAATTATTTTAACATTTTACAGTTTAAAAAAAATAAAAATAAAGTTAGTCCATAAGCTAGAAATCCTGAAGTGTGATAAATTGAAGAGGTCAAAGCCAAAATACTAAATGGAAGAAAAACCTTCGACTGGTCAAAAAATACACGTTAAAGAAAGCATTACATGCAAATTTCTGGAAATGTGGTGTGACACTTGTTGTTTTACAAAAGGTTATAAGAGGGAAAATTCGTTACAAAAGAGAAGTCTTTTCCATCGCTGTCAGTAAGACAAAACAGAGCAATACATGTACACAAAGTAAAGCACTTTATCCCCCAACACAGTAGAGTCCAAATACGAACCAGGTTTTAGCTCATGGACTACTGGCTACAAGAGCTAAATAAAGAAACAAGCATTTTAGATAAGATTAGGAATGCATATATTAACAATAGGAACTGGGAAGTCCAGAGAAAGCTGTACGTATCCTTTGAAAAGCAAATAGTTATTTTCTCATATTTATAAATCATTACTTGTGGGGGAGTAAGGGCCTGTAAAAAATGACAATTACATGTGTATAATTTACGTTTTACATTACAAAAACAGTTGCAAACAAATTAAAAATGGAAAGAAAGATGACAAAGCTGGACGTGTCCCATATTGTTTTAGTTTAGAAATGCTGATACAGGATGTTGTAAGACCATACCAAATGGCAGCATTCGAGAGCGTATGCTTCTCGTACCCGGTCCGCATTGAGCGGGCCCTGAGAGTATCTGGGAGTCAGCTCATGGCCTGCAAGGAAGCTCCGCTGGCAGGTACAAACAAGGTATGTCAGAGTTAGGAGACAACATACTTCCTTTTCTGTTTTCCTTGCACATCCTTAACTTTGGCATCCATTTACTTGTAGTAGCAGTACTTTACCTGTTAACTTTACAGATTTAAAAAAAAAAAAAAGAAAAAAAAATGAAGGTGCAAAAGAGGCAGCAGAAGGCCGGTTGTTAAAATAATCACCACAAGATTGTAGCCTCTATGTTACCACTACTGTAAAGCACTTCAGGGTGCTGAGAAAAAGAAATTTACAAGAAGAAATTACACATTAATGTTACCAAACAGCAAAGTAAATATGACTACTTTAAATTAACAGTAAGTAGTGTATTTTTGTTTTTACATACCTACTTGAAGGTGAGGGTTTCCCCCTTTAATACGGCTTGTAACTGTTGGTGTGAACACCACGCCGTGGCGACTTTCCGTATCCGCCGGACTGATCTACAGGTGTGGTACAACAGCGTTGATTGACATGACTTGTGTGTTTGTTTTTTTTTTAAATGTTCAAAAAACCAAAACAAGAACAACATAGTGAAACAGAAACAAACAGTAATCCTTTACAACAAGTTAAATAAAGGTGCCACGATTTTCATCTATATTGAAATTTCAACAATCAAAAACAAATCTATCGACGAGTTTCTACAGATTCTGCAAATGTAGTTTACGTGGG
Organism: Diplodus sargus; assembly: GCA_903131615.1. Taxonomy (NCBI): domain Eukaryota; kingdom Metazoa; phylum Chordata; class Actinopteri; order Spariformes; family Sparidae; genus Diplodus; species Diplodus sargus. The sequence continues at coordinate 210,911 of CAEMYA010000038.1, forward strand.
CAGAATGTCTGTTTGGTGAGTAAATCTCTTGAGATTCTCGTCACACTGACAGTTTGTACTGAAAGTCATTTATTAAAAAACTCTGCTGAGAATCTCTGTCGTGTTTTTTTGTGTCGTTTATCTCGTATATCTGCTTCTCTCGTCTGCAGAGTTTGACTTCATGGTGCATTCAGGTGCACGACTTAAACTCTACATCTCATCGTACGGTGAAGGATATGTTATAAAAAAACGTAACACTGTGTTGGAGATGTAGCCCACAGCTGCTCTGTGGTGCTGGTGTGAAGACACCCGGTTCTTCCCAGATCCCATCTTACTTGAACGGGGATAAAATGATTTAATCGTGCGGCTCTTCTAAACTTGACTTTCTCAAATAATGACATATTTCACTGGCCTGTTGCTCTGTAACGGCCCAAAGGTTGAGACTAAATGCAGGTTAGTCGCTAATGTTAGTTTAGAAAAGGATTAACATAAAAACTCACGACCGGCACAACAGAAAAGTTCCACAGATCCTCGTTAACTCTGAATCTGTGTACAGGAATACTACCTCCTTATTTCATTTTCTATATAAACACGTTAAGTATCTATGTTATAAAAGTAAAGTAGGTAAAAATAAAAGATACTCACTCTGTGTGGACATACTTACCGTTGTAGTCACCATATCCATAATAGTTGTTGTAACCAGGGTAATCATAGCCTCCATATCCTCCATATCCTTGATTATTGTACCCATAATTGCCATAATTTCCGTAGCCTTGGTTCCAGTAGTTGCCATAACCCTGGTTCCAATTTTGATTAGGACCTGCAATTAAACAGGATGTAAAAATAAACACCGTGCATCATGTTTTTTTTAATGACACGACCTCATCGGGCTCACTGGGTTCATCCATGTTTGTTTGGACGCTGTTGAGTCTGAGTCGTGGTTTTATGGAGGTTTATGTGCCCGGCAGTGACTCACTGATGTCTGTGTGTGTATTTCCCGCTCGTGATTATAACGTGACTCCAGGAAGTCGTTAAAAGGTTCTGATCAGACTGATATTAACATCTGTGCTGAGCGATCACAGGTAGACAGCTGCACCTGCAGTCGACCACCTCACTTCTCTGCTCTGTATTCAGATAAACACGTCCATCACCAAACGAATGGACACAGACAAACTTTAATTTATAACGTGCCGAATTTACAAGAAGGCTCAAATACTTCTTCTAGTAAAACGTTTTGTAAAGATTTAGTTTAAGAAGTTTCTCCAGAATCAAAAATTCACAAAATTGAGTGATTTTTAAAGGGAGTCTGGTGACTTTCTCCACGGGAAACAAAGAAGTGCCTGTACTGGTTAATAATTGTTAATTAATTAGCATTAGAGGTTATTTCCCAGTTTCTAATCTTTAAGCTAAGCTAACCACCTCATAATGCTAACTTATATTTACCATTCAGACATGAGATCGATGTTTATCTCCTCTAACTCTCACACAGAAAGAAATGACGTGTGTTTCCCAGAATGTTGAAGTACTTCTTTAAAGAAACGTCTACAATTTAGTGAAGTAGCTTCAACACTATATTATTCATGTCATATTTACTGGTCATTGGGGATTCAGACGGAGAATATGTCACATTATTCACATTAAGAGTCGCCTCCACTCACCTCCACCTCTTCCTCGAGACCTGGATGAGTATCCACCTCGGCCTCCCCAGTACTGCTGCTGCTGGTACTGCTCCTTGGACATCGCCACTTTTATTTCACACTAGACAAACAGCAATTAAGTTGATTTATGTCCACAGTGATCAGGCGTCAAGTCATCACAGGTACTGAAGCCGTCTGTACCTTGCTGAGTCCGATGTTGTGGTACTTCTTCTCCATGATGCTCTTCACAGGCTCCTCCTCTTTGAATGTGATGAAGCAGAATCCTCTCCTCTTGTTTGTTTTGTTCTCCATGGGAAGTTCAATTGACTCCACCTGATCACATCATCAACGAATGTTTAAATCAATCAAATTATGTGTATGACGAATTAACGAGCAGGTACCGACATGCAGAGCGAACAGAGTCGTACCTCTCCGAAGGCACCAAAGTATTCTCTGACTTTCTCCTCGGGAGTGTCTGGAGAGAGACCGCCGACGAAGATCTTCTTCACGGGCTCCTTACTCTTCATGGCCTTGGCTTTTTTGGGGTCGATGACCTTTCCATTGAGCTTGTGTTCCTTCTGCGAGGCAACCTGCACGAGAAAACACAGTCAACAAAAAGGGTTAGAAAGAAAAAATAACAGTGGACGAAGGTTGCTCATTGGATTTCGTATTCTGCTGTTATTCCACCGACACATGACTGTATGTGCTGCTTGACACTGTTATGCCATTAAAAGACTGTCGGGTGATTCCGATGACCAATTGATACCAGAAACTTTGAGTCAAACAATACTTACTGGCCAGTTTACTTTATCAGGGAAACAAAATACCGCAGTTCTTCATATAAATGTTGCAGGACATTAACCACGGTGGCATATTATGCATCACGTTGAATAGAGCGCTACCAAAGAAAACAGACATCGGGATATTTTCTGTTTGGCTGACTCAAAGTTTCTGCTATCAGTTGGTCAACAGAATCATTCAACAGTCTTAAAATGGCACAACAGTCTCAAGTGGCACACGCAGCCATGTGTCGGTGGAATACCAGCGGATTAACAGCGGCGTACCGCTGCAGCAGCTGGGCGGCAATCGGCATTCCTACAGCCAGTTTTTGATCTCTGCGTCACTCGTGTAAATAGACATTGTTCATTCTTTATCTTTAAGAAAAATACATATTACAAACTGTTTTGTAATATTACATTTTTCTCTAAAACATGCAAGATAAGTCTATTTTTTTATATGTAATTGTATTTCTTATTTATTAATCTACTATTTCCAACTTTATGTTAGGGTTGTCAAAAGTATCGAAACTCAAAAAAGTATCGATACTAAAATGTTGTATCGAATACGATACTCATTTTCAAAAGTATCGATACTGATTATTTTTTGCACTACCTCAGACCTGAAACTTGTTATCATAGTTGCAGTTTCTTTTTGCACAACTGTTTTTTATTATAAATATTTAACGTGTGGTTCTGTTAATTGTTACATGTTGTAACGGAGGTTATTTTTGCATTTTTCTTGTTAACAGAAATATTTCTTTTAAATTTTGGGGTCTTTTTTTAATCCTTGTGGTATCGAAAATGGTATCGAGTATAGAATATTTTCCTGAGTATCGGTATCGAGTTGAAAATTTTAGTATCGTGACAACCCTACTTTGTTTAACTTTGAAAACCCCATTAAAAAAAAAAAGTTAAAAAATAAAATAAAAGGTTTTCATATCAACACATATCAGCATGAGTCGATGTTGCCTTTTAATATCGCCCAATTAATACATCGATCAGGTTCCATTATGGACCTGAGATGTGACAGTTCACCTGCAGTCCATCAGAACCACAGTTCACCTCACTGACATGTTTCTGCAGGTGTGTGAACGTCACCTGTGGGGGCAGAACATCACCTGTGGGGGCAGAACATCACCTGTGGGAGCAGAACATCACCTGTGGGGGCAGAACATCACCTGTGGGAGCAGATCTGTACCTTGTCAACACTCTCGGGGTCTTTGAAGAGCACGAAGCCGAACCCCCTGGAGCGGCCCGTCATGGGGTCCAGCTTCAGCGTGCAGTCTACGACCTCTCCGTACTTGGAGAAGTAATCCTTCAGGTCCTTCTTGGTCGTGTCCCAGCTGAGACCTCCTACAAACATCTTCCTGTGGACACAGCAGAGAAAACGACACTTGTTGGATGTTTAACAACACAGCTGTGGCGTCTTAAATCACCACACTGGTTGATTTAACATGTTTAAGTAGTTTAAACTGTCGGATCTGTGTTGGTGTTGTCGTACCCCTCATCCTCTTCGTTTTTACTGGCGTCGATTCTGGATCCCTCGGCCTCGCCCCCCATCAGGCCACAGTCCCCGGCCGCAGACATCGGGTCGTCGCTGTTAGCCTCCCCGTCCTCCTCCATTCTCATCATGGTGGTGTCATCGCTGAATTCATAATCGTCCGACATTTTGACTTTTTTGTTGTTGTTGTTGTTTTTTCAGAAAGCTAACTAAAGTTGTCGCTAAACGGCTACGTCAGAATTCCCCCTCTTGTCAGAGAAGCTAAGCTAGTCGGCTAACGCTGGCTAGTATTGTGTTATCATAGACCGTTAGCTTAAATAACAGCGACTTATCTGGTCGGTGTAAACGTTGCCAAAGTTGTGATGCTTGTCTGAATTCAGACAGGTGTGTGTGTCAGTGAGGCAGAACTCAGTTTCAGCTGCTACAGTTTTTTAATTTGTGAGCGTCGTTTTGTTTTCATCGCGGTTTCTTCTTCTGTTGTCGCTCAGTGACCGCCGCTCCGCAGCGCCCCCCGCCGGGCGTCATGGCGAACTGACAGCCCCGAACATGTGTGTGCTCGCTGGGCTGAGGGTCTGTGTTAGCTGCGGGGTGATGGCAACGCTAGCTAGTTAAGAGTCAAACAGCTAAACCGGGTGGGACTTTTTTCTTTCAGCGCTGGGATAATCTCTGCTCTGCTCCTCCTGACCCGGGTCAGTTCAGACAACCAGCGCGGTGCGGCAGCGTTTCCTCGCTTTAACGCCGTTAAAGTGCTAATTAAGCTAGCTAACGTCAGCTAACCAGCTGCAGAGACTCTCCTTAAAAAAAATGGCCACTGTTTCAATCCCTGCCTGTACCAGTGCTCTCTTGCTGGATATCGAAGGTACAACCACACCGATCACATTTGTAAAGGTGAGTTTCACTAAGCCGACCTGTCGTTTTCAGGATGATAATGATAATAATTTAATAGCAGCGTTAGCTAATTATGTAGCGCTCAGCACCGACTCACTGCGGCCATGCTAACTAACGGCTGTCACCAGTAGCAGCCAGCTAAACCAGTGTAGCCTGACGGGGTTTGACCAGTTTGCTCTAATAACAGAGTCATACCTTAATAAAACAGTCACTCTTCTCATACATTATTCCCTTTTTGTTATTATTGTCTTTATAGTCACTAAAATGTGATTGTTAGGATGTTAAAAGTCACAACCTAGCTAATTAAAGCTTATCATGCTGCGTTCAGGTCATGTCGGAGTTACCGTAATTACGAGTTTTCCACCTATAAATTATAACAGTCATAACAATCATGATGATAATAATAATGATTAACTTTATTTATAGAACTATTCATGCAAACATGCAGCCCAAGTGCTCAACAAAGACAACATAAAGTAATAATAATAATAATAATAATAATAATAATAATAATAACAATAGGTTAAAACGAGCAGCAACTGCATTGAATTAGAAAAGCAAGCAAACAAATGAGTAAAGAAAGAGGAATGATAATGTAACAATCTTGACATAATAAGCTTAAAGAATAAGATTGATGCAGTGACTCAACATTAAAAGCCAAATTAAAAAGATGGGTTTTTAATTTATTTTTAAAACACCAGGGTTGGGACGGTTCTGTGTTCTAAGGCGAGGCCGGGCGAAGTCCAAATCCTGATTTTTATAAATGAATCACAAACCATTCAGTCTGTTTTGTGTGAGATTTACTTTATCTTTCACTCTGTAACGAGCCTCTGAAACACACCCGATGACTCGTCTTTGTCTTTCCCAGGATATTTTATTTCCGTACATCAGGGAGCATCTCGAGGATTACTTGTCCACTCACTGGGAGGAAGACGAGTGCAAGCAAGATGTTCATCTCTTAAAGAAACAGGTAAAGGAGCGACGGCCTCACCGCTGATTTAAGCTGATTTAAGAGCAACGATGAGCTTTTTCTTCCACGGTTTCTGCAAAAATGTTATTGATTAAACTCCTAAAATGTCTGATATAATTTGATATCGCCGTGTGTAAAAATGTGTTAAACTTTACACTTTACTGAATAAATGTGATATAAAACCTAGTGTCAACTCTCCTGATACCTGATGATGTTCCTCAACACTTGACCTGATCCTTCATTGGTTAACGCTCCCTGTGGCAGATTGAAGAGGACATGAAACAGAACCGCTCGTGTCCCGTCCACGCCGTGGACCAGACGGTCCACACGGATGAGGAGAAGGCCATTAGGGAAGTGGTGGATAATGTGCTGTGGCAGATGGCAGCAGACAGGAAGTCCACCGCACTCAAACAGCTCCAGGGTCACATGTGGAGGTCGGCGTATTCTTCAGGGAGAATCAAAGGCGAGTAAGTACACTGATCGCTTTCCTCAATCCAGAATGTTTTTATCATGTATATTTTAATGCTCTGTTCAAACTGAGCAACACAATCGACGTGAATACTGTCAAACAGTTCAGCTTACAGGACTGTTTCACAACGTCCGTCATCATCATCACTGCGTTTAAAACTGGGAAGTTGAAACATAAAAACTCAAAAAGCATGTTTAAATCCAGAGCTGCAGTCAGATGGTCAAAATGAATTACATCCCATCTCTTTTTCCTAAAAAGTTTCTCATGACCTCGATGGAAAAGATGTGAAGGCGAGGTCAGAAGGACTTGGCATTTATTTCTGAGCGTCTGTGCTGATAGAATAAACAGATAGTCAACCATACGTCTGATGCTGCATACAGCGTCAGGTCATTCTGTTGCTATGCAGATGGAGAACAGGAAGTGATTTATGATAAATGTGATGCATACGAAGCAGTATCAAAAACTGTCCATATGCCTACTGTGTTGTCCTCTGCGGTCGCCCAAACCTTCATGGAATAATATAAATAATAATGGTTATTTCTGTGGTGACCACTTTGTCAAAGGTAACTTTGGAGCTCCCATGTAGTTAACCTACTGTTTCCTTATTATATAACTTAACTAAGTTACTGTTGTTTTGTCTTTCCTTTGCTGGAGTTTTAACCTGTGACTTAACATAATACGTAACAACGACAACTAACATTTGTTCACGACTGCGCTCCATCAAAAATGTCTATAAAATATCTTAAAATGCTCAAATTGATTACAAATGTCTGATTTCTGAGGTCATGCATGATTGTTTTACATCATAAGCTTTATAAATGTAATTAAATAAGATTAATCTTGTGATGGTGTTGTTGTTGCCAACAGGGTCTACCAGGATGTTATTCCATCCATCAAGAGATGGAAAGGACAAGGACTCAAAGTGTTTATTTACTCTTCTGGAAGCGTTGAAGCACAAAAACTTCTGTTTGGATACTCTGTGGAAGGAGACGTTTTAGACGTGAGTACAGCGTGTGTCTAACATCAGTAAGATAGAAAGTTAGTTTCACACAGTCGTCTTTGATCGATTGTCATCTGCTGTTGATGTAAAGTTGTTGTTTTTTGTGTCGTTCCAGTTATTCGATGGTCACTTCGACACGACTATAGGAGCTAAAGTAGAAGGAAAGAGCTACGAGAGGATTGCAGAGAGGATCGGCTGCCCGCCTGAGGAAATCACGTTCTTGACAGACGTCACTCGAGGTATGTTTGTTGTTTTCAGAGATCCTTTATTCAACTCCGTGAGAAGAGAGTTCACTTGTGGAGGAAAAGGTGAACGTAGCCGGTAACATTCCCAAAGATGCTTTGATTTGACGATGAAGATGGTTCATTTTGGAGCGAGTAACGTGTGAAAATATTTGCGTTGCTTATTATAACTTTTGGAGCTACCTGTTTTCAGGTGACACTGTTTAATGTTGGGATGACTTGTTGTCTCCACACACTCACTGGTGGATTTCTCGTTGCAGAGGCTAAGGCGGCTGAAGAAGCCGGGGCAAACGTGGTGGTGGTGGTCCGGCCTGGAAACATGGAGCTGACAGATGACGAGAGGTCCCACTATAACCTCATCACATCCTTTAGCCAACTTGAACTGACGGGACGCGTTTAACACGGAGCGCGGAGGAAGACGGGGAGAACCTCTCTGGCTTCATCACCATAATGACCCGTTCCTCCCCTCCTCCGCCCCTCACCCTCCACCCTCCCCCCTCCTTTTTACAACTGTTTTTGTTTGTTCCACGTTGGCAGTTGAAGAAGAGTCGGAGATGCTACAGTTAGCCGCCCGTCGGGCTGCTGAGGTCCCAGCCTGTGAGGTGCTCCTCTGCTCAGGTCTGTCAGGATCCCCTTCACGTGTAAAAGGGAACAGATCTCCGGAGCGCAATAGGAACTCGAACACAACACCGCTTTCGTTGGACCATTTGACCGACTGGGAAGAGAGCGGAGAAGCTGAAAGAAGCGGGGATAAAAAAAAGCCCTGAAGGAAAAACTGCACACCTGTGACGTTACTTTACCTTTCTACCTGTTAGACGAACTGCTCACCAGTTCTGAACCTCTTCGATGTTACTCAAAAATTTTCCAGCTGTACGTGTGTGTGTGCTGTATCTGTCACCTTTTTGTAAACATTTTCCATTCACGTGCCGTTTCCTCCCTCCACACGTGCTGCAGATGTATGTTTAATCCAGTGGTTGAACTGTTTAACACTGTAATGTTTTAGGAAGTAGAGTTACAGTAATAGATGCACTCAGACAGAAAGTTCTCATTTCAAACTTTGTTCAAATGTCTTAATTAGTCCCTCCTCGCAGGTGAATGGTGTCTATTTAAATGTGCCATCCTCGTTGATAATCTGTAATATTGGTGTCGGAAAGTTACCTAAAGAAAAAAAAAATTGCCAAATTGAGGATTTGTGTGTGAAACATAATTGGTATTATTCAGGAATGATAATCTGAAAACTTCCAATAAATGCCTCATCTCACACAGAACGGCGTCTCTGTCAGTCCCAATGTTTTTATACATGTTAGGCTGTAAATCTAGAACAGTTAAAGGAAAAGTTCAGCCGAAAATGAAATATTTAGTCGTAGTAAAACAGCGTTGAAGTATCTGGACTCGTGATTTAATAAACAACACAAACATATAATGGCTTCATACAGCTCGTCCAGCGTATTCCAATCCTCGACTCACAGCTGAGCTCGTGCACCAACGACAGACGTGCTGAAGTTTTATTGACGGCTCCTGTGAAGATTTCAGCTTTAAAAGGACATAAATAACATCTTCCTTTATTTTTTACTCCACATAACTTTACACAGATGTTGAGTGTTGCTGTATTTTTATTGATACTTGGTTGCGTTCTGTGCAAAGTTGCATTTTTATGAAAAACCTTTTATAGGAGTAACGTCTATAAACTTGTACAATCTGAAAGCAAAAACATTTGAAAAGACCCAAAAAATAACAGGATACCAGTTTATAATGTTTAAAAAGGAGTTGGTAACACAAAAACTTTTCAGACAAGATCAACAAAGTATGAAAACAGCATATTTTTGGTTGTAGCTTCAAGTAACTTTGACATTTCAGATAAAAAAAAATCCGCTCTACATTTCATCCGGCTGGTACCGCGACACCTCGGAGAGCGTCAGGTTCACTGGAGTCCCGGAGACGTCTGTGCACACCACACTGAAGTGGCTGTGCCGAAACTCGATGGCAAACGTGCCGATGAAGAAGAGGAAGAACATGACCAGCGCCCACTGACACTGAGCTGCCTGAGCGTGGAGGCCCTGAGCCATCAGGGAGAAGTCTGACAGGTGAGTTAAGGTGAGACGAGCAGATATTTAGTAGTATTTAATTTGTTAAGGACAAGTAACTCTGTAGTTTCATCGAATAATTCTTAATTAGGACCAGTAATCTTTTCCTGATTCTGATTGGTTGTCATGTCCAATGACGACAGTCATGAGTCTGTCTGTAGAGTGCGGCGCTAAGACTAGCTTAGCATAAAGACTAGAAATGTGAGAGACTGCTGCAACAAACTCCACCTGCTGCACCTCTAAAACTGATTACTGAACCCGTTCTATTTAATTTGTGTAATCTGACGGAGCCGGGCTACATGTTTCTGTTTCTGCGGTCTTTACACTAAATAAGGTCATTTTGTGAACCTGTGGATTCATTTGATGGCTCGTTTTAGTTCATTTTCTGTGTCTTTGTAGTTGTTTTGTGTGTTTGTCTTTGTAGCTCTGTGAATCTTAGCAGTCACATTCTCTGTCTCTTAGTAGTTGTTATGTGAATCTTTGTTTTCTGTCATTTTGTGTTGTGTCTCTATAGTTTTGTGAATCTCTTTGTAGTCGTTCCTGCATCTAAGTAACCATTCTTTGTCTCTTTGTAGTTTTTTCTGTGTCTTTGTAGTCATATTGTGTCTCTGTAGTTTTGTGAATCTTAGTAGACATGTTTTGTCTTTTTGAAGTCGTTTTGTGCATCTTAATCATTTGTGTCCCTGTAGTTGTTCTGTTGATCTAAGTAGTCATTTTGTGAACCTGTGGATTCATTTGGTGGTTCGTTCTCGTTTTAGTTCATTTTCTGTGTCTTTGTAGTTGTTTTGTGTGTCTTAGTCATTGTTGTCTTTGTAGCTCTGTGAAATTTGGAAATAATTTCAATAGTTGTTTTTTGTCTCTAGTTTTGTGAGTCATAACTTTATTTTTTCTCACTTTGTAGTTGTTCTGTGAATCTAAGTAGTCACTTTGTATCTCTGTAGTTTTGTTTCTGTGTCTTTGTAGTTGTTTTGTGTCCCCCACTTTAATGTGGATAATTGAACGTAGCCGTCTGAGTGAAAGGATACAGAGGATCATGCAGACCGTGATGGATCCAGACAGCAGGAAACGGATGATACCAGCCGTCCTCCCCTCGTTCCTGATGTTGACCCTCAGGGTGATGTAGGACTGCACCCAGCAGAACAGCGTCCCCAGTCCGAATGTCATGAAGGTGCCGAGGTTGTGTATCATCTCGTCGTTGAACAGCTAAAACCAGAACTGATCAATGACATCACTCTTTACCCATCATGTCCGTCTGTAAACGATCCGTCAGTGTTTACCTGGAAGTTTCCGACGAGTGTCATTCCGAAGCAGCCGGCAGAAAAAGCTGCCAGACTCCCGACGTTCAGCCAAGCTCGGTCTAGTCTGGGTTTGAGCTGAAGGTACCTGAGGACCACAATAATGAACCCTGTAAGGGAGAAAAACCAACAGAACGTCACAAACAATCAACACTTCAGTCTAATTCTTTAAATAACTGCTTCTTGAACTCTGACTGTATTTAACGATCTTTAACGAGCTGCTCTCACCAACGAACGCAGACAAGTTCATGACCTCACTGAAGACGCAGCTGGCTGGAGGGAAGTTTCCTGCAATACTGAATATGGAAAAAATAGGAAACATTTGTGTTTGCTGTTCTGAAATAAAGATTGTTTACAACAATAACTTTGCTTTAAGGACAAAAAGATGGATATGTACCTGATGTATGGAGGATAGAAGGATCCATTTCTTCTTCTCCTAAAAACATATAAAAAAGTTAAATGTCAATATATTGTTCAGTCATTATTTGCGGTTCATCATGTTTTTTAATTCTTACCATTTTGAACCCAGTGGTGCAATCTTCTCATCGCTGACAGCAACAATGTATCTATCAAAATGCATCCAAAGAGAATATTAAAGATTAACGTTATTATCATTGTAATGTCACATTGTTTTTGTAAGGTGGTGTATCTGTGACAGACACTGTAGCCATTTTATGTCTCTATGGGTCATTTAATTACTTTTTGTTGTTGTTTAGTGTCTCTGTTGTCGTTTAGTGTCTCTTTGTTTTTTAGTGTCTCTTTGTGGTCGTTTAGTGTCTCTTTATGTTTAGTGTCTCTTTGTTGTCTTTTAGTGTCTCTTTGTTGTTGTTTAGTGTCTCTTTGTTGTTGTTTAGTGTCTCTTTGTTGTTTAGTGTCTCTTTATTTTCGTTTAGTATCTCTGTTGTCGTTTAGTGTCTCTTTCTGGTCGTTTAGTGTCTCTTTGTTGTTTAGTGTCTCTTTGTTGTTTAGTGTCTCTTTGTTGTTTAGTATCTCTTTGTTGTTTAGTGTCTCTTTGTTGTCGTTTAGTTTCTCTTTGTCGTTTAGTGTCTCTTTGTTGTCGTTTAGTGTCTCTTTGTGGTTGTTTAGTGTCTCTTTGTTGTCGTTTAGTGTCTCTTTGTTGTCGTTTAGTGTCTCTTTGTTGTCGTTTAGTGTCTCTTTGTGGTCGTTCAGTGTCTCTTTGTTGTTGTTTAGTGTCTCTTTGCAGTCGTTTAGTGTCACTTTGTTGTCTTTTGACTTCTTGTAGTTTTCTGTCATGATTGTTTTGACTATTTTGTGGTTTTCTGTCATTATGTAATAACTCTGTGCCTTTTTTTGTGATCATTCTGTCTCTTTGTAGTCACTCAGCAACGTTTTGTTGTTCTTTGTAGTCTTTCTCTCTTCATCAGTAACATTGTGCAGCTTTAAAACTGCACTTCAACCTCAATATTGTGTTTAAACAGAAGATAAAGAGAAGCTGTGCGACAATTCCTGCCGCAGCAAATCCACGCTGACACTAAACAGCACTGTGCAAAATTATACAGGAAGCTCTCAGAGAAAGCTTGAGATATGAATCTGCGGTCACTGACTCCAGTCCTGTCATTAACAGTTGACTTACACCACCCACAACCCAGCAGCAGTACATGCAGAGTAGATGGGAGGCAGGAGAGCCCAACGACTGCAGCCCAACATGTCTTCACCTGAAACACAAACCTGAGATGAGGAGGAGGTGGACAACACTTGAAACAGAGCAACATGTCAAACAGCTCAGGCTTTGAGTTCACCTTGTATGATTAGTATTTTTAGAGAAACTGGATACAGGAAGTGAAGAGTCCAGCTCTGTGAGGCAGCAGCAGCAGCAGCAGCAGCAGCAGCAGCAGAAATCAACACACACACTGATTACAAACGTTGGTCACTCTCACAAACACGAGCAGCTTCTCCATCTGACGCCAAACCAGCTCCTGGTCGTCGTCGTGGCTCCTCCACAGCAGGTAAGTGGGATCAGTTTCACTTCCGGTTTCAGTCTATGTCCTTCAAAATAAGAGCGCGCAATACAGCAGGTCAATTAAAGTGACACATGATGCGATGGAGGAAGAAGTCAGATCATTTCTGCTACAGCGAGAAATATTAACATCAATATGAAATCAAAATTACTTTAATGTGAAAGTACTCAGGTTAATATTATATCAGTGAATTATATTAATTACTGGAAAGTATCCAAAAGTCATAATTGGAGAAAAAGGGTAAAAAAAAAAAAAAGTGAAAGTCACACAATATCTGATATTAAATACAGGCCCTTTCAAAAGTAATATTTGTACTTAAAGGGTAATTTCACCAGTTTTCCACATGTTAATGTATATGTGTCTATCACTGAGGTAACACAATGATTCAATGAGGAACATTATAAACATTTTGAAACGTCGTCTCTGACAAATTCTTAATTATTTGGGCTTTTTTGTAAATTTGGCAAATTTTATACATTGAGATCTTTATGTGTTGTTGATAGTTTCCTCTATAAATCTTTTTATTTTTTATTTTATTGTCAATAAGTGGTGAAACATTTTCTTGAATAAACTTTTTTCTAAATCTAAATTCCGATAAAATAAATAACATAATAAATGTGCCACTTTGGCTCTGATGCAGCTTGTAATCTGCAAAGTACCTGAAGTTATCAAATAAAGTAAAAAGTACAAGATGATGAAACTGAACTGTTGCTTCAATGTGCGTCTGTTATTTATTCTCGCACCACATTTCTTTGAACAGCTGAAGCCTGAAAACTGATGAAGAATCCATCAACACATTTTATTGACAGTCAGATTTTACAAATACACTGAACAGTGATCAATAAGATCCACTTCCCCAGACTCCCTTATAAAATCACTCAATTTAGCAGGTTGTTGAGTGAGGAGGAACTTTATAACTTTCTGAAACGCTCTCTGACAAATTCTTAATTATTTCATCCTTCTTGTAAATTCAGCAAATGTCACACATGAAGTTCTTTTTTCTCTGTTGTCGAGTTAAGACAGAAGTTTTCTTTAATAAACCTTCTTATTCTATTGTCAATAAAATGAATTAATTCTAAAGTGTACTCTTTATTTTCTTTGCAGATTTCTACATTTATTTGATAACTTTGGCTCTGAAGCAGCACGCAGAGAAAAATATACAACATTTACCTCCAGAAAAGAAAAATACAGATAACAGTTGGAGTGACAGTTGATTCAATGTTCAAGTTATCGTGCCACTCAAATCAAAACGACAACATCAGATTGTAAATAAATACTATTTATTGAAAATATTGCATGTAGTCAATCTAAAACAAAGACTTGTTTTCCTTTATTAACAACATAAAGTGAGGTTGACCGCTCAGACTACAGCCCTCATCATCATCATCATCATCATCATCGCTGCTGGAATGAAAATCAAGTACAAGTCTCCGTCCGCTCTCCCTCTGAGGTCTGATTAATTAGCGCATAATTAACCCCAAATGCCATTTAAAGAAGACTGTTAGCGTTTGTTTAAGCATGCATACTTTAAAATTCATAAAAGCACAGTCTCTCTCTCTCTCTCTCTTTTAAAAGTCCATTGCACTCTGCAGGAGCCTCGTGATTACACAGAAAAGAGAAACAAAAAAACAGTAAAGAAAAAGAAATAAAACGACATCAAACGTCCTCCACAGATGGGATGCATTGATTTGCATTGACGTATCCCACACACTGATATCATCTTGGTCCAACGTGTTGTATGTAGAGACACCAGTGGTGAAAGTAAAAAGACTATCAGACGTCACAACAGGCACGTTGAAGTAAAACTGAGCTCCGAGCATTAATGCTTCTTTAAATGAGGGAGACTGTGTTTGAATTAATCCACATTAGTATCTTATTTTATGCTACTGTGTTTCTCTGAAGCCTCATTCGCAGGTCTACTGCAAAACACATGCAGGCGATGATGCATTTATAAGTCAAAATAAAGCCTGATTCTGTAAAATTCTACATATTCGTGGATTATAACGTATCTGAGCGTTGCTGTAGTGCACAAACATTAAAAGACTATAAAGATGAACAAGCTTATATTTCTTAAATGACTAATGTTTGCATGATCAAGCAGTTGTGAGCAGAGAAAGCATGCCGCTATTAAAACCTAATTCATTAAGACTGGCTTTATTCTGTTAGAGGCTCATCGGAGCTGCTTTCAACATCCGTCCTGAGGGATTCGATCACATGTGGACAGATCTGAGTCTGTAAGTTCACACCTGGTAAACCAAATAACCGCGTACATCAATAACAGACACAAACTTCATGTATCACGTTTGCCGAATTTACAAGAAGGCCCAAATAGTTCAGGGTTTGTCAGAGCAGAGTTTCAGAATATTCATACAGTTCCTCCGAACTCAACAACACGCTAAATTGTGCAATTTTTAAAGGGAGTCTGGGGACTTTTTCCACAGGTGACAGAGAAGTAGCTTATATTAATTATATTTGATGTAAAATGTTGTCTCCTCTCAAATATTCAGTGTAAATGCTAAACTTTGTGTCTAACAACAACGCTGTAAGACACACTTTATGTACCAGCCTCCCTGTACAATTTGAGTAATTTTAAGAATTATTAGGAGTAAGAAGAAATTTAACAAACTTTCCTTAGTGGCTACAACTAATTCACAGTCATTCGTACCTTCTTGTTAATTCGGCATAAATGCAAAACATGAATTTGTTTTCTTCTAAAAATTGTCAGTTAGTCAAATTATCAAACAAGAAGGTGATTCTGCCTCTGTGTCTAAAGTGAATCATATCTGCCAACATGTAGCAGCAGTTTGAACACACTGTTTACACTGATTTCACCATTTACACTCAATTTATGTTAGAAGACATTATATTGATGCTAAACATTTAAAATGTTATGAATACAGTAAACAGTAACCAGGATAGGCTGCTTCGTTGTCGCCCGAGGTCAAAGTCCCCAGACTCCCTTGAAAAAGTGCACAATTTAGTGAGTTGTTGAGTTTGGAGACACTTTATAAAGTTTGTGAAACGCTGTCGCCGACAAATTCTTCATTATTTGGACCTTCTTGAAAATTCAGCAAATGTTCTGCATTAAGTTATTTATATCTTTGTTGTAAAAAACGCGGGAGCCTCAGGTTACAGCAGGTGTGAACTGAGACTGAGCGCTGTCCTCGTCTGATCAGATCACTCAGGATGGATGTTTACATCTGGATCAGATCAGCCTCATTACTGACTACATTTATTTTGTTAATCTCAACACAAGTACAGACAAATGCCCTTAAAATTCCTGAATCTCCTGGTTCTTTGTCGTCACTGCTGATCAACACCGCTCTATAAATCAGGTTCTTCCAACCAGATGAAACTGTCTCCCTTATATTCTGATTACCAGTTTGGAGATTTTCAAAACAATTCTTGCATATTCATTAAATTCTCAAACATTAATCCACTTCCAGTTTACATTAAAAACAAATGTTTGGTTCGACTTGTTGGTATTTTACGAAGGAGTCTGGAGCCCTTTTCTTTGTTGCACTCAGGATTTACTTTCACCACTGCGTGCGACTCATAGCATGGCTTGTGTTTGAGTTGCGTCAGAGAACATGAATGGCACGTAGAAGAATTTAACAGGATTTTCGTACATCTCGGAATTCTTCGCCAAATGCGGCTTCCTGTGAAACGAGCTGGACCTTCCCCGACCGGTCCCTCTCCGGCCGACCACCGAACGGCTCGGAGGAGTTTGGGATTTTTCCGCCCGATCAGACTCCCAGTTTGTTGGCTTGCGTCAGCACCACCTTGAGAACGGGCATGAAGGCTGACGTCTCGCTGAAGTTGCTGCTGCTGACTATGTGGGTGTGGATGTTGAGGCCCTCCGTGTAGGATCTGGACTCTATACTCCGGGCTATGTTG